>JAYESA010000005.1:319469346-320056846 GCA_036927795.1 Iris macrosiphon
AGCCTAGAAGCCTTTTTTTTAGTTATTTTATATCTGTTTAACTCATTAGAAACCTGTTTAACCTTGCTTTTCGTAATAGGTCCTTGCGACGCCAGTTCGGATCGCCAGTTGCTCAGGACGTCAAGCGAGTACATTCTTTGATAGTTTCCATTATCTGATGATTATTATGATTCAGCTTATAGTATAGTATCATCTGATTTTTTCTGGCACAACACAGGACACGGACTGGTATTTCTGGATTCATTTACTTGCGACACATATATTTTATGTTTCTGGCCTCTATTCTGGAATCACTACTGGCATCACCTACAGGCATCACTACAGGCATCACTCATATTTCAGGATGGACTCATCTTGATTTACGTGTCGGGTCTTGAATTTACTTGTACTAGTCGGGGCGGAGAAATACTCGAGTAGACATATAAATATTCCCATCTGGAATTATCAGGAATCACTCCCTCTGGTCTAATCTGGAATAATAGCAGCCGCGCACCCAGTACGCGGTGAGCCGTACTTACCCCTAGCCGTTTACATGTTGAAACAAGTATTTCAAAGACACCGAGTTCATTCTTTATAGTCTGGACTCTCTTGCATTTCTTGCTGGTCTCACTTACATGTTTCTGGACTTGACTCACTACATGTATTTCATGCTGGACTCACTACACGTTCTTGTGCACAGACTTGATCTTAGCTTAGATTTCTTGTATCTTACAGTTATTACTATCTTGCTTTTGATATTCTTGCATCTTTACCTTTATGCACCAGTGACATATATATTTCTTGTTTCATACTTTATTTCCTTCACCTTGCTACTTGCTATAACTATTTTATAGTTTTTATCATTTAACTGGAACTGCTGTTAGAGGTGTACTTGCTCCAGTCCTGACTGGACATATTTTTTCCAGAGTATCCGGAGGATTGGTGTCCGACGTTTTATGGACCTCAGCCTGTTGATGGTGCAGACAGGGACCCTCTAGTTTAGGAGTGTTTTCCGGGTTGGTAGCCGGGATCACTAGGACCTGTTGTTGTTTTGATTAGATTTTAGTACCGGGTTTGTCCCCGATTTTGGATTGAGACCTTGTATTATATTTGATTTTGGTTGTTGTATTATTATTATTATTTGTTGTGGTTGTCAGTTGTTTAGACTTTAGAGTTGTTAGTCTTCTTTGTTATCTTATCGTGCTTAGATTCGTGATTGAGTACATTGTGATTATCGTTATGATATTGCTCCTCCGTTTGGAGTTAAGATCTTGACAGGTTTATATATTGATTGTGTGAGATTGTTAGTAGACCTAGACAGCGTTCTACCGTCGATGCTGCGGCGTAGGCTGGACGTACCCACGACTCATGCCCGATTTTTTGGGTGCGGGTCGTGACACTAACCACGCGCGAAAGAAAAATAAAACTAGAAGAGCGAGCTATACGAATAAAAAACAACCAATTCACAGCCAAACATGCATACGACTTATTCTAGTTAACTAACTAGGGTTATCACAAGCCCTAATTACTAGAAATGTATTGCTAAGAATATTTCTTCCACCAGCAGTGCAGTTAACTCGGATGGTCAAGGGTACGTTTGTCTAGTAAATTTAAATGCACATTCAACCATATAACAACATAACTTATTACTTGTCACAAACAGAAATTGAACTCAAAAGCATAATCTTGAAATTGTAATCACAAACTTGCTTTATAAACATAAAATTGTATATAAACTTGTCTTGCAAGTGTCGTAGCATTCGTAAACTTGGTCAGTCATGAAGCCCTTGCCTAACAGGGATGTCCATGCCGCATAGGGCCCTTGGGGATCGGGGTAGCCGGTAGCACAATAGTCTTTCCTCTCAGTATTCTAGGTAAATATTATCTTGTTTAATCATTACTAAATTATTTTAAGTTCTCGAGTCGTGGACACTTGAGAACTCCCTAAAATAACGAGTCGTGAGTATGAGCGATTCATGAGTCATCGTATTTTGTGACACACAATAAATTGGACAATACTCACACTCGATTGCCCGATGCCAAATGCAATGGATTTACAAACATAATCATTTACACGGTGTCGTAAGGATGGTGAACTTGTGCATAAACTTGTCTTATGAACTCATATGTAAAACTTGTCTGGTATCATAAACTTCTATCGACATAAGGAAGCACACAACAATAATCACCAAAAAAATTCTAACCAATAAAGAACACAAAAAATGCACACAAGGAATTCCTGGCCGCATACGCCCACTGGCCGCATGGACTCAATGACCGAATGCACCCACTGGCTGCATGGCTTCTCTAGCCACATGCACTCACTGGCCGTATGGACTCTCTGGCTGCATGCACTCATTGACAGTATGGACTCACTGACCGCATCGACACACTGGCCTCATGAACTCTCTTTTGGACTTTAGCAAATTTTTATTCGTTCAACGAGTGAAAGCACAAGGTGGTTCAAGGACACTTGTGTAAATGAGCAGTCATGCTTCCAACAAGGTGGACGCATGCTGTCAGCATACGACAAGAGTTTATGTCGCATAACTCTCTCGGGCCGCATGGTACTCTCGGCCGCATAGCTCGCTGGCTGCATGAAGACTTCGTCTTCTTCAACAACAAGTTCTGTTATGGCCGAAAAGCTCCAAAAACCAAATTTTTATTTCCTTCATAAAAACTATATTTTAACTTCAAATCAAGTAAATCAAAAGCCAAACTGCTCTAAATAAAGTATTCTAAAATAAGGAATAACTAGTTTTTAAAAATATTAAGTTTTAATAGATCAAATCCAAGAAAAACTCATAGAACATATAAAATCCTAAACTTGAAACTCAGATCTACAAAAATCTATACATCAAAATCTAAAAGTCCAAGAATTAAACATGATCAGCAACTCAAGGCGAACATTTTCCATCAAATATATTTTTTTTTTTAAAACATATATAAAATTCCAAAAATCTAAGATTTTACCATTGAGCAAGATGTACTTGTCTTGGGTGGCTCCTAGCCTCTACCTCTCGCGGTCCAATTCGCAGCAAATTCCCTTAGGGTTAGGTTTTAGGGGGACCTTGAGGGAGAGGAGGAAGGAGAAAATAAAATAAAGAAGAAGAAATAGAGAAGAGAAAAGAGAAAAATCATATATATACTAAAAGAGGAAAAAATGGTTTATTCATGGGTTCACCGAAAATGAACCGAACCAAGTGTCCATTCTACATGCGGGTCCTAAACCGGGTCTATAGCAATGCCAATAGATATTATACTGGTCTCGGGTAGTCTCTCTCAGCAACAAAAAAATAAAAAAATAATAAATGACATGAACCATCATATGAAATACAACAGGGATACATTATCAGGAAAAAAAATTAAATTCAAGAAATTCAAGAAATACTAAATCTGGGTTCGGGTGTGACACGTACCGAATTTAACAAAAAATATTCATTGGAGAATCACCAAATCAGAATTTTCTTCCACTTTGGACCACAATAATCCAATTCCAAAGTTTTTAGGATTTGGAGAGAATGATGGATTCTTCATTTGAAGGTGAAAAGAAATAAGAGAAATTGTTTTAACTTATATAGGTTGGTATGGGCATCCCTAAGCAAGTTTTAGGAGTGGCAAACTTATCATTTTCAAGGGTTAAATTTTGGATTGTCCTGAGTATTCTTTGTAGTGCCTTTATCACAGGCCCTAAAAAATAATAAACAATGCACTGTTCATCGTCTCCTCTAAATAAAAACGGTTACTCGCACGATTTGAAGATTTTTTGAATCTAAGAATTTAAAACTTTGTTTTTCTTTCCAAATCAATTATTTCCAGCAATCAAATCTCCCATCCTAATATTCATGCCTAATCAAAACCATCCTAATCTAAATTCAATTAAATTCAAATTAAAATATACCCATAGCATACTTTTTGATAGAAAACAATCCCTTATTTCTAGAGTTTGCAAAAATCCAAATCTTCCTCCTCAAAGGCATGAGGCCACCTCAGACCTATCCCTTACGATTCACTATCGAATTCCAGGCGACCCCGACCATTTCCTTTAGTCACCGCCATCGGAATACCCACTTCATTCATTTCCAGATCTGAAGAAAGAGATGTTGGTTTATCTCAATTTCCTCGATCGAACGAACCCTCATGTCCCGCCGGCCTTCACACTGGACGGCGACGAAACCACCGGTGACCACCCCCATTGGACGCCATACAACCACCAGTCCAAGAGGACCCACGCTGAGCCACCATGTCGACCTCAGCCGCCGAAGACCCGGTCGACCGCCTATGTCATTGTGACAGTATGACCGAGTCCAGGACCCCCTTTTGGAAGGCTTCTTTCTTCCCAATCCTTGTGCCGAATTCTGATTTACTTGCGCAGTTATGCAACCCACTTAACCCCCTTCAAATTATAATAAATACTTTACTTTATTTTGGATTAAAACCTAGTTAAAATCACCTTAAAAATCCAAGAAAAAAATGTTTTTGTAAATTAAAAATTTGCGATACGGGGTTGGTTCTGTCAATTCAGACCATTCCAACTTGAACTAATTACACTTAAAGGCACATACACGTACGGTATCCCGATGTATGGACTTTAACGAAATTCTAATTGGTCGCTTGTGTGCGACGAATTTGGTCAGTATCGGTAAAAAAATTGCGTATATTGACTTTCTAAAAAAATTTAATTACTTTGTGCACTCTTTTCGTGTCACAACGAAACTTGTGCCATTGGAATCGCAGTGTTAGGCTTATTTTGTAACCCAAATTTCGTTCAATTATAAGACAGTCGACAGGATCGTCGTTTTACGAGCCCTACGATCCAATTCGATGAGCGAATTTGAGATCGGCTCATCGAAATTCAATATTGGATATACGTTGAGTTCGTATCGTCGTTCTTGTCATGTTAGGCATATAAAGAACTCATTTATGGACCCACTTGTAGATTCCGTTTTGACCAAAAAATTGATATTTTATTCCTGTGTCCAAATTGGAGTTATGGGTAGGCAATTCTTGGTACCCCAATCCTTCTGAACTCATTTATGATGTCTGTCTTATCATTTGACAACGCATGTTCAGGTTCTTCTTTTCATGTCACCATTATTTGTAATAATTTGGTATCATATTTATATTTCAAAATTCGTGCGTCAAAACTGAGATATGTCGATTCCAATGATCTTGTATCACTAAAATTGACAAAATGACTATATGAATCGTTGAGATAAGATCGTTAACCCCATGGTTGATCGTCTTGTCTCGATTTGCATGCAGCAGACTTCGCTACACGAATTACGAGATACCAAACTTGGTATTTTAAAACAAAACTTATAAATCATTATATTAATTAATAAATAATAATTATAGAGACTAGAGTGACTTAGTTCTAGATAGTGTGGCTAATATAAAAGTTTACGTGGCATAGGAAATAGGCGACCATGACCCATACAACTTTCTTGGTTAAGGATTTTTTGGAATTAGTAGTATTATTATGATTATTATAGTGTATGATATATTGTTTGTGCTTTGGGTTGGTAGATATATACATGGAGTATGGTTCACTGGTTCGTGGATACTTAGGGCTAAACATTAGTCTCGCAACTCATCATGCTTTGATACACTCCAGGTAAGTATACCTTGCCTATTTGATACTCAGTATTTACATGTTTCATATAGGTATTTTGCCATGTTATTACTATCAAGTTACTATTAATTCCATAACATGATACATTATTCTTCTTGTTGACTCATGTTAGATGAGATACACGGATTGTGCATTGCATTGCATGTTAGGTAACCCGAACTGATATTGTATACATGATTTACTATACCCTTTACTTGTTAGAGACTGACTGGACACGTTATGGATTCGACTCGACAATATCATTGGATGGGGAGGACATTCATTAGACGTAGGGGTTACTATTATTTTTTTTGTACTTGTTAGCCGATAGTGACTCTGATGAGGGCTACTTCCGGCTGTATATTATTTATTTGTTTGTTATGAAACCCCTTGCGTGAATGTTGGCATCAACTACATAAATATAAATCGGTTAGGTATAGTTGCTCCATGAGATACTTGGTATTTTCTTGTTGGTATTTACTGTTTATCAGTCGGCATATATATTATGTATCTTGTTACGTCCCTCCGAGAATCTAGTTTTCTTCTAGATTATTTGCTGAGTTGCTTTTAGTGAGAGTGTTATGACTAGTTCTTTTGATTCAGGTATACATAGATGTTACCTTCTTCACTTGTTCTTCCGTAGTATTTTCTTGTTAGTTTTTATTTCATAGGTAGTATTGTGGATGTATTTAGATATTTTACATGGATAGTTGTTGTAACCTATACAGCGTATACGTACTTAAGCTGAGCTGGAGCCCGCTTAGTGCGTAGTTGGCTATTGGCACGTCTTAGTCCCGCATATTCTAGGACTGTAACGTGACATGTTATTCCGTCCAAAAAATATTCCTAAGAACTAAAAAACTCTAAGAGAAAAAAGAAACTATGGCAGAAGAGTAAGGTGCAATAATTTTATAGAGAAACAAAGAAAGACAAAATTTTTATAGAAAAAAAATATAGTTATCCTTCGTTCCTTCCTCTTCGCGAATTCATTCCCCGACAAACTCTCTCTCTCTCTCTCTCTCTCTCTCTCTCTCTCTCTCTCTGTACTACTTACTCTACTCTATGTGAGGAGGAGGAGAAGATGAGAGGGCTTCAAAATGACAGAGGAAGTGAGGAAAAGCTGTGATAGAGAAACAAAAATGGTGGCAACGGTACAAGTACAAAGAGAAGAGTAATTAAAAGGAGAAAAGAAAAAGGTTTAAAAGTATTAAGCGAAATAATATGGTCCCAAAAATACTTTTTTTTATGGATAAAGTAAATGCTCATTGCAAAAATATTGACTTGGATATTTAATGTTATAATATTTAAATATAGGATATCATGTTGAATGAATTATTAAAAAAAAGTCCAGTTAAATCGAGAATAATATTCGATATTGAACACCATCGTGATTAAAAAAAAGATATTGAACCCCATCTTATTTGTCTATTAAGTAATATTTTATGATTTACCATTTTAACTCTCCGAATTGTCTAAATTAATAGTATTTGTTTTCCTTATAAGGTGTACCTGAAACCTGATATATGTTCTTAAGTTAACAAAAAATTTACTGTACCGATAATAATTTTATATTAATTAAGTATAACGATAGAAGTTTAAAAATTTTGATATTTCGATACATATCGCCAACCGAGTTGGCAAAAATCCTACAAAAACCGACGTGGCAAATTTTGGACAGGAATAGTTGGATTTTCGCCAACTGAATTGGCAAAAGTGTGCTCGGTTGGTTTTTTTTTGTTTGTTTTTTGGTTTTATGTTTAAGGTTTGATTTGGTTTAGTTTTTTGTGTTGGTTTGATTTGTGTGTTGATTTTTTGTGTTATTTTTTTGTTGGTTTATTTTCTGGGTATGTTCATATTGTAACGTTCATATTTTTACAACGGCTTTTTTTTCTCATATCTATAAATTTCTTTCATTTCTTCTGCTATTCATTTCTCACTCAACCCACATATACTTTTAATTTTTTTTTTCTATTCATTTCTTACTCAACAGCTTACTCAACAGAAGCTACTTCAGCTCACTCACTGTATTTAGAAGCTCATTCTCTTGTCATGGATCAAAGTCTAACAATATTATGTTCGGTTGGAGGTGTGCTATATGGGTTAGTTTATGAAGGAGATTTAACTGAAATTTTTTTAATTGATCAAAATATTTTATTTGATAGTTTGCGTAATCAAATTGTTGAGCAATGTTCTATTGATTATAAATTTATATTGGTTCATGTTTACTTAAATAATTGCATAAAGTTAGTTAGTGAACAAGCATAAAAATTTATTCTAGAAGTTAATGTACAAGCAACGTACATTAATATTTATATAACTACACCACCACCTAGAAAGAAGTTAATACTGCTGCTAGTTCTTCTCATCAAGTTATTTAATTTACTTAACAAGAACATATAGTAGATGATGGTAATAACGACGATGAAAACAGTGATGATTTAATTGAAAATTTAGATGATGAATTTGATGGAAATGTTGATAGTGTTAGCATTTCTGGATTAATCATTGAAAGAAAATTTGATAATCTTTCTGAATTTAGATATTTTATTAGTGATATAACAATTGCACATAATTTTACTTGTCATGCTACTTTAAACAATGCTAGTGGGATTATACATAAATATAACGATTCAAGTTATAATTGGAGAGTATACGCTAAAGCAAGTGGTAAAGGTGAAGGTTTTGTTATTACTACGCCATAAAACGTACATTCTTGTTTAGGAGGACTTACAATAGGTTCTCATCCATTAGCTACTACTGTATGGGTTAAAAATAAGATTATTGATAAAATTTGAGATAATCAATCATATAGTTCATCGCATGTTGTAAATGATATATATAGAGAACATGAAATATATATTAAATATTGTAAAGCTTGGAAAGCTAGGGAACTTGCTCTATCCTAAATAAATGGTAGTTATATTGATGCATATAGTACTCTTGAAGAGTATGGTTTTAGAATTATTGAGAAAAATCCAGGTAGCCAATGTTTTATAAAGACTACAGAAGATAATAAATTTAAAAGAATTTTTATTTGTTTTAAGGCATGCATTGATGGATTTTTAAGGGGATATTTACCTGTGATTAGTACTGATGCTACTTTTCCTCCCTCTAGATATCAAAGTGTTTTATTTATTGCTTGTGCTCATGATCCAAATTATCAATTATATCCAATTGCTTATGTTGTTGCTAAGAGTGAAAATACTGATTCTTGGACTTGGTTTTTAAACGGTTTGAGAACATCTTTTGAAAAAATATTTTGATGCATGGAATACAATTTCTTTTATATCAGATAAACAAAAAGGATTGATAAGGGCTATGCATGATATCTTTTCAAAATTGTCTCATTTTTTTTGTATTCAATATTTTAAACAAAATTTGAAAAAAGTCTTCAGATTTCCATATTTACAACATAGTTTAGATTATATTTCTAGATGCTATAATAAAACAGATGCGAACTATTGTTTGGAAAAAATTAAAGGTAAAAATATAGATATTTACAACTGGCTCGTTGGAGTAAATGATAAAACTCGTATTTTTTACACTGGATAACAACTTATTCTCCTTGTCCCAAATTAGGTATCCACATGTCGAACCTTGCTGAATGCTTCAATAATTAGGTAAAAAATTTACGTGATAAATCAATAATGACACTACTTGATAAAATTTGAGCCAAAATTATAACACTTCAGGACAAGAACAGGCAAAAAGCTAAAAATCTTCAAACTGATTATTGTCCGAAGATGTTACAAACTATGGCTCTTATCATAAAAGAAAAATACCGGCTGCATACGTTGAATATAGTTAGATATTTGTTTGAAATATTAGATTGTAAAACAAATAGAATATATGTTGTAGACTTAGATAAAAATTTATGTTCATGTTTAAAGTGGTATCATACTTTGCTTCCATGTGTACATGCATGTTATGCGTGTAAGTCTAAAAATATTAGCATCGAGAGTTTTTATCCAGGTATTTTTTTTCTAAGGAAGCATTAAGAAGCGTATATGAGGATAATCTCCTGGAATAAGTAAGGGAGGGTTCGGAGGAGTCGGTCCTCGTTGCATAGCAGCCAAAAATTTGCCAACCGCTGTACGCAACGGGTCGCCCACTAGATAATTTTGGTATGCGGTATTTAAATTTAGAAGCTAAAATATTAAATATAATTTAATAGAGGACATAAATAAGTACTACGGAGATAGACATTTTTATATAAAAATAACGTACCAGCCCTTCTACATAATCATAATAGCCACGGAGACTATATTCATATATGGCTCGATGTTGGAATTAAAACTCCTCATAGTGGTAGGCTCTGTTGCTGATAAGAGGATCTCCCCACCAAGATCTATATGCATCATCACCGTAGGTTGCACCATTATAAATTATGAGCATATGATTTCCTATAATTTTTGAAGTAAATTTTGTTAAACTTTTGGAATAACTTACCATCATCAATAGAGGACATCATTTGATATAAATGTCCCACCTTATGTGTCTCATATCTAGAATTTCACCCAGGAATCAATCTGCGTGCTCTGGTAGTAGCATTGCCTTTACCACGATTGAAACATGGTGGCTCATCAGGAATGTGTTGTATCATCCAGAACTGTCGTATAGCACGATCAGCTGGATGATACATGATGTTATCGTAGAATATTATAAAAAATCTATGTAGACTCAATCCAAAGGCTGTTGTTTGTAACTAAAGAGGATTCTGCCCAAGCCGGTACGATAAAGAAATTACCTATTTTATGTCAAAAAATTATAAGATAATAAATATATTGACTATATGAAATAAATAAAAATATATAAGAGACTATAAAAATCTTACCTCGTTAAACCTTAGTGAATCGAATTGGCCTCGATATACTACGATATCCTTGTGAGCACATCGAGTTGGATCAGATGCAGTCGTCATCCAGCGTAAAGCTGATGGGAAGACACCGTCTTCGGTATCAATACGGGAGACTGGCCTACCAATACTGAAGTGCTTATAGGACCAAACCTAGAAAAATATATCATGTAAGTGTACATATTTTTTTAGTTAATAAAATTATAGGAAAATTTTATACCTGTAATAATGTCATACATCCATTCAATTTTTTTTATCTTTTATCCACTGAAGTAAAATGCATAAAATTTGATATAGAGTTGTACAGATATGCCAACACAGAAGCTCCCCATGCATGACGAGTAGGTTCTGTCAGATTTTCCAGAAAAGGTAAAAAAATATAAATTTGTCCTAAATCCGGAGTTTGAAAACAAAATTTTGTTGACTAGACTTAGTAAGTAGGCCCTGGTGCAAGCAGTAACCTGAATATATAATAAAAAAATAATATCAGTTAAACTAAATAAAAATATATATTACATAAATAATAAAATTAAATGTTATACTTACTCGTTCCGCATCCACTAAGATTTCTTCCTCACTAATACGATTTAGGTGTATAAAGTTGTGACGGAGCCACGAAAGCGTCACAAAACTTTTACCATATATGGTAGGCAGCTACACGTTTAATTACTTCCTAATCACAGTTTTGGCGCAAAATGATTCATCATTTTTAAATATTATATGTTCACCCGTAATAGGTAATCCTAAGATATTTGCCATATCTACTAGCAAAATGGTCATTTCTCCTAACGGTAACTGAAAGGTATTTCTTTCGGGCCACCACCGCTCAACTAAACTGAAGATCAAGTCTTTGTCGTGACGTAAAATATGTATCTGATCAATATGATCAAAACAAAATATGTTCACAATACCATATTGTTCTTCAGTCAACATCCAGTACCCAACGTCGTCATCATAATGCCATGCGACATGCTCTCGTGCTCGAAACGTATCAGGATAATCGTATTGCTATATATGAGATATATAAACGATGTAATTATAAAACATGTAAGAAAATATAAATTATATTGACTAAAATAATTCAATTTAATATACTTGTCCAGAAAATACTAAACTAGAAATGTGCGACTCACGTAGCTGGATAATCATATTTGTGGTAGGCCCTCCCGGAATACGTCCATCGTTTTGGGTACCCGTCTGCAATATTTAATACTTAGTGTTAAAATATGTAATCAAATATTTAGTGTTAGCATGGCTACTATCATAAGGATTACAATTATAATAGTTAAAATAGTAATCGTTACTAGAATGACATGATTACAATTATAATTAAAAATATTACAAACCTTTCTTCTCGTTCTCCTTCTCTTCTCTTCTCTTCTCTTCTCTTCTCTTCTCTTCTCTGCTTATTCTTCTTCTTGACTTCCTGCATCATTTCTTCCTCCCTCCCTCTTCTTATACTAAGAACACACCAACACCCACCAACCATATAAACCAACCACCGTATTTGTCACGCCCCAGTCCCAAAAATATGTAGGACTAGGACACGTAAGCATGCCAGCCTTATGACTAGGGCACTCCAATATATGGAACCCATAACACACGTACGCTGTAATATGAATAACAATTCACGAGTGGTAAATGTATATGTCACAGGGCATAGCTAAATCTCATCCACAAAAATCGTATATATATAAATGACTAGTATCTATGAACTAGATCTCAATAGAAAGTATCTCAAGATGACAGTCGGATGGAAACAAATCCACTGCCGAGCTAGAATGAAGAATAAACAAGATAAATATAATATAAATACAACATCTAACAATCACGAGGCTCGAAGAGAAGACCTCTCGCAATATAAGTAGACAGTCCGGATCTGCGCTCCTGCAAATACTCATGAACAATATACTTGGAAAGGGACCAGGTCCTCAGAGGGACATAACAAGATACATAAAAGCATGCCATAAAGTAAATACTGTAAAAACTCAAGGGTGACCTAACCATCTAAGTGAAATGCAACTTGAGGACAACTTAGTACGTATGGGAAAGTGTAGGCTAGACATATGCTGACGTAATTCACCAATCGGCATGACTGGCTAGTATATGCCAAATATGCCCCCAATACAAGGGCGCACTGCAATATAATAACGTCCTACCACTCCGAAGAACGGGGAATCTGCATAGTATATAACGTCCATATCGCTCCGAAGAACGTGGAATCTGCATAGTATATAACGTCCATATCACTCCGTCGAGTATGGAATCTGCATTGAGGAAGTAGGTATCCCATATGCCAACAAGTCGTCCTTCCCGCCCAATGAAGATATACAAGTCGTGAACACGACGTGGACATCTCGTACTATATGCAAGTCTCTATAGAAATAAACAACTAAGCTAAATACCGTTACACGTTTTGCTCACACCGATAGCCAGTCGAGTATGAGGCACGCGTCCCTATATGAACTCACTCTGTGACGTGTAATGATACGTGTCAAGGCCTGGGGAGTCATACCAATAACTCCACAACTTTAGGTGGGTCTACTTGACACTAGGTCAGACACAAGTCCTAACGTCAACGGATTCGTTGACTGCACCCGAGTCTCTCTCGGACGCGTACAGTTATAATAGCTAAAATAATAAACAGACAGCTAAAATACAGAATTTAGATAGTATAACAAGGCAAGGTATACTTGCCTGGCAAGAGAGCTACGTAGCACCAATAACCTACTCCTGAAGTCGCGCAGATAAATCCAACAGATCTTCAGGGTCAGCGTGCACAGGTACGGGAGTCGGGGTGAATGCTACGGGTTGTCGGGCAAGGGTGACGGGTCTATGATGTCGATGATAACGAGGGTTATGACGATGATTGAGGTTGACACAGGTGATGGTTAAGGTGATGATGACTAGGGTGGTTAGGTGATGAGGTGAGGAGGATGCTTTAGGTGGTGGCTGGGATGATGCTAATGATGATGACGACAATGATGAGATGATGATGATGATGAGATGATGATGATTACATGGATGAGGATGATAAGGATGAGGATAATATTGTCGATCATGATGATCGGGATGGTGACAATGTTGGTGACGATGGCGATGGTGATGACGATGATAACGATGATGACTATGGAGGTGATGATAACGACGAGGACGATGATGTGGACAATGGTGATGACGAGGACGATAATAATGATGACTTTGATGATGATGACGAGGAAGACGAGGGTGACGATGTTGATAATAATGGTGATGATTATGGAGATGATGGGAGGTGATAATAATGACGGGGATAACAATGTGGATGCTAGCGATTGCGAGGACGACGATGTAGGTGATGGTGATGACGAGGACGATGATATGGAGTTGATAATGATGATGAAGACGATGATGTAGAAAATGATGATGACGAGGACGATGATGTGGTTGATGGGGTGTTAATGAGATGGTGATGGTGATATGGTTTATGTTGATGGTGGTAGTGTTGATAAAATTTCATGGTGATGATGATGATGTGTATGATGATCATGATGTTCATGGTGATTGGTAAAGTTGTGGCTGCTGACGACTGACCGGAGGCCGGCCAGGGGAGTTCAGAACGAGGGGGTGGTGTTAAGGGGAGGAGTTGCTCCGGCCAGGGGGAGGCTGAGCAGGGAGGAGGTTGGACTGGGACAGGGAAGAGGGACAGGTGGTGGTGTTGATACTCCGGTCAGGGGAATCGAGGTGGCCGGAGGGGATGGCCGCTGGGGGTGAAGGTGATAGGGAGATGGTGGAGGCTCAGGGTCGGACAGGAGGAGGTCGAGGGGGTGGAGGCAGTGGCTCGAGGGAAGGAGACGTGGTGGTTCAGGCGAGGTTGTGTCTCCGGTTCAGCGAATGCAGGCGGGTTCGACAGGGAGAGGAGAGCGGGATGGCCGGGGCTCGGTCGAGAATGATGGTGGGGATGATGATGCGGGGGTGCAGTCGGGCTTCAGGCTCGAGCGCGGCGAGACTCGACGTGGAGGCGGGAAAGAGGGGAGATGCGAGCGGGAGGAGTACAGTTGATGGAGAGGTGTTCGTGAGGTGGCGTTGGTCGGAGTCGGGTTGCCGTATGGCACATCGGAGAAGGAGTTGGGTCCGACTGATGGACGGAGGAGGAGAAGGGAGGCTCGGGATCCGGCAGCTGCTCGTCGGGTTTGACGGTTGGGAGGAGATAGCTCCGGTCGACGAGGTCGAGACAGCGGCTTCAGCGAGTCATGGCGGAGAAAGAGATCCGGCGGAGAAGGATCGGTCGAGTGAGGGAGACGGGTCGCTGCTCGTCGTCCGGCGGGCTCGGGTGGTCCGGCGAGACTACCGAGGGAGGTAGTGGGAGGAAGAAGGCGAACAGGAAGGAGAAGAAGAAATAAGTCGGCTGGGAAGACTTTTGGGTGTTTGGGAAAAATAAGAAAAGAAAAGAATAGGGATATATATACATGTGTAGGTCTTGGTTTGACCTAGAAATTGATTTGGTCAATCCCCTTGGGTTTGGGCATTGGGATCTCATGGGGATGTTTGGGAGCGCTATAAATTACATTAATTAAATACAATGCTAGAATTTAAATGGGGCGATGTGCGCGTTGTGCATTCCGAAAATTATGAGAAAAATTCATGTGAAGGAGAAATTGGGTTTCTTCATGTATTGTCCAATGGTGTGGACACCTCAATGCAATTTTGCATAAAAGCGTACAACAATTGGGAAAATTACACAAAGATGGAAATTGGGATTAAATAAATTAAAATTACCGCGCACGGTGTTTTGGATTTAATTAGGAGTACATGGGATTAAAATTAGATGGGACCCAAATGTCAGGGACGTAGAGGGTACAGTATAGAATATTAATAAAATTTGGGTTGTATAAAATGGTCAAGATTATGCCTCCAATTTTGATTGGAACGCACAAGGGTACAGAGTCGTATTTATTTAGAATTACAATAATAACGTCCGCGACGTTTATTGTGCGACTAAAATGTAGCACAAGTGTTTATGGTATTAAACGAAAGAATGAAAGTGTATTTCAATGACGGGGTTTATAAGAGACCCGCGCCCTTTGGTTTACAAACAAACTTGTACAATGTAATCCTATACGAGGATGTGGGAGTACAATTTATTTAATCTGGGTATAAATTGCTATAGGTGTCTGATATGCGGTCGATCACTTTAGCCCTTGGACTACACGATGTTGAAGAAGTGCCGTGGAAGACAGGATGCAGCTTCGGAGGTTGCAAAGGAGGGTGGATACGCGATGCTGAAGGTCGCCGCTCCCTGTTCCTTGCCCTAGCTCTGGATTCTTCTCTCTCTCTCTCTATCTCTCCTTTTGCTCGATCTTCAATTATTCGACCTCTTCCCTGAGTCTTCAATTGTTCGATCTTTTAATTTGTCGACCTTTTTTTCCTATTGATAGGGGTCTCTATTTATAGAGTTTTTGTGACAGTGACCACTCAGTTGGTGCAAAAACCGAGGAGCGGACAACACAGCACCCTTTTACACGACGGTTAAAGTAACCAATGCCTGCGTATGGATGATCTTTTGAATGAGCATGTGACGCGGGTCCAACTAAGGGACACAACGCGTACAATTGCTACGTAGGTATCCCCCGTGTAGAAGAGGTGGGCGTAAAAGCCGATGTCTGTCATCGTGGCATAGAAGCCAAGTAGGCATAGAAGCCGGGTGGGCGTAGAAGCCCGATAGGCATAGAAGCCGAGCAGGCGTTGAAGCCGAACAGGCATGGAAGCCGAACAGGCATAGAAGCCGAGCAGGCATAGACGCCGAGCAGGCATAGAAGCCGAACAGGCGTAGAAGCCGAACAGGCGTAGAAGCCGAGTGGTCGTAGAGACTGAGTGGGCGTTGAAGCCGAACGGGCGTTGAAGCCGAATAGGCACAGATCCTGGGTGTAGAAGCCGCTGCGTACCGTGCCAAAATGCTGATGTGGACGTCTTAGCCGAAATTACGGCTTTCGAAGATATAATCAAATCTTCTACAGAGATTTGCCATCATCTTGTGCATTAAATGCGGAGACGTGTTTTGAAGGTCTGCAGCCCTTCTGTGCATCCGTCGCAGAGATGTGCCTTGAGGGAAACTGTCACTGCTCTGTGTAATTAGACGTAGAGACGTGCCTCGAGCCCCGTATGAAGTGCAGCTTTTGACGTGGCAGCGATTTGTCTTACCGCGGAGCGCAAAACAGCTCATGTTTGCCTGTGCAAAGCAAGGCAGCGTATTTCCTTGTACGCGAAAGAGCAGTTTACGCTGGGGGGACTTTGGTAAACGACGGTTTGGTGATATTTTAACCAAATTCTCTGCATTAAATGCAGAGATTCGCCATCATACTGTGGGGTACGTCCCGAGGGGTCTGCCATCGTTTCCAGCCGTCGTTTGGGTAGCCGTGCAGCACTTTTTTGTCAGGAGTCAGAGGCCAGGTTCACCGCGTGACTTGACAGGTTCATTTCGGGGAAGATGAAGCGTTCCTCGTACGCATTAACGCTGCTTTGAGAGCGATTGAGTTTTACGCCATGGAGGCGATAAAGAACTCTGTTTATGCTGGGGCGGCCTGGACGTACCGTACTTACGCGGATGGTCCTTTGAGCTCATATTTCACGCTGTATTTGGCGGAAGAGCTCTGTTGCATGTTCGACAGCTCTGGAGGCCTCTGCTTACGCTGCTCTGCATTTAGATGCCGCATGGATCCTCCCAGCGTATTTTTTATGCTTCTACAAGACCCCCTTCAAAGCTTTTAAATTCCTCGGAATTTGAAATGCTTTGAATAAAGCATGAATGGCCCCTCGTAACCCGAAACGTTTCTGAGTGGAGCGTGGAAACGGTCAAGTTTGACGTGTTCTTTCAGGCCGGTCTTGATGGCGGATTTATTGGAGGTATGTGTGACCTCGCTTGCCTATAAAAGGGCTGAGGAGTTAACCTGTTTCTTCCCATATTTCCTTTCACCATGCTGAGATGATCGCCGGAGTTCGTCGGGTCGACCTGAGGAAGAAGAAGACCATGTTCTTCCAGCATGTAAGGAGCCGAAAAAGACAGCGTCTTCGAGCAAGTGTCCATTGCAACGATGGATCGTGGAAGGATATCTTAGCCTCCCTTGCTCGGGATAATCAGCAACTTTATGCGGCCTCTCACTCGGAGAGTGGGGCGGGGTCACTTTTGACCAGGCCGCTTGCAAGTGGCTCCTCCTCTCGTTACCTTTGGTGACGAAAGGCAGACAGACCGGCCAGAGTGGCGGTGGTCTGTAGGGAAGCAGAGTTACCCTGCTTCAGAGGATGGGTCATCTGCCCAGTTGTGTATCCTCCTGCCACCGATCATCTTCTTAGAAGAAGGA
Source organism: Iris macrosiphon (assembly GCA_036927795.1). Classification (NCBI taxonomy): domain Eukaryota; kingdom Viridiplantae; phylum Streptophyta; class Magnoliopsida; order Asparagales; family Iridaceae; genus Iris; species Iris macrosiphon. The sequence goes on from JAYESA010000005.1 coordinate 319,487,132, forward strand.
AAAGACCTTTGTAGAGGGGATTTCCCTCATATGTAATCACAAAAAATAAAGAAAACCCCTGTAGACAGGATTTCCCTCATATGTAATTGTGATTTTAGCTTTAAATAAAGCCGTCTTTCTTCTCTGCATATGATCGTCTTTGCCATATGTTGCTGTGAAGTCTGAATATGTGTAGCTTCGATACGTCTAAATCTTTACGCCGACTGATAGAAAGGGTATTAGGCCCCGTCTTTTACGCGTAGCGAATAGTCCATAGAACGCCGCTGAGTGTCCTTGAACATTTAGAACTGTCCTGTTGCTAGGACTGAGGGACGGCATAGAATTCTGAACTGTTGCTTCTCTGATGAGCAGGATCTTGTTCAGACTTCGTCTTCAAGAATGATCTCTTGAAACTCCCTTGGAACAGGGTTGAGGTTTTTGGCTGTCAAATTGAGTTGCCACCTTAATAGACGGGATGTTCAGACTGGAGTCTGGATGAACCTCCAATTTTGGACCCGATAAGAGTAATTTCTCAATGTTTGAACTCTGTATGCTTCGGGTACTTGGGATGCTCTGGGTCAAGAACGAGTATCTTCTGTGTGAACTCTTTGCAATTGACCGCCTTGGGGACTGTTCGGATATGCAAAAAGTCGTGGAGCATGAAATCATCAGTCTGTAGCCTCTGAGCGTAAAAATACCACCGAGCGCGAAATCGTAGACTTGTGGTTCCTGAGCGTGAAGTCATAGGTTTGTTGCCTCTCGAGCATAAAAGCTACCGAGCACAAAGGCATCCGGGCATAAACCGTAGACTTGTAGCTGTCGAACGTGAAGCCGTAGATCTGTTGCTGTCGAGCGTAGAAAAGCTCTTTTAGCGCAGAACTGTAGATCTGTAGCCTGTGAGCGTAAGAACACCATCGAGCGTGAAATCGTAGACTTGTGGTTCCTGAGCGTGAAGTCATAGGTTTGTTGCCTCTCGAGCATAAAAACTACCGAGCACAAAGGCATCCGGGCATAAACCGTAGACTTGTAGCTGTCGAACGTGAAGCCATAGATCTGTTGCTGTCGAGCGTAGAAAAGCTCTTTTAGCGCAGAACTGTAGATCTGTAGCCTGTGAGCGTAAGAACACCATCGAGCGTAAAATCGTAGACTTGTGGTTCCTGAGCGTGAAGTCATAGGTTTGTTGCCTCTCGAGCATAAAAGATACCGAGCACAAAGGCATCCGGGCATAAACCGTAGACTTGTAGCTGTCGATCGTAAAGTCGTAGATCTGTTGCTGTCGAGCGTAGAAAAGCTCCTTTAGCGCAGAACTGTAGATCTGTATCCTGTGAGCGTAAGAACATCATCGAGCGTGAAATCGTAGACTTGTGGTTACTGAGCGTGAAGTCATAGGTTTGTTGCCTCTCGAGCATAAAAGCTACCGAGCACAAAGGCATCCGGGCATAAACCGTAGACTTGTAGCTGTCGAACGTAAAATCGTAGATCTGTTGCTGTCGAGCGTAAAAAAGCTCCTTTAGCACAGAACTGTAGATCTGTAGCCTGTGAGCGTAAGAACACCATTGAGCGTGAAATCGTAGACTTGTGGTTCCTGAGCGTGAAGTCATAGGTTTGTTGCCTCTCGAGCATAAAAGCTACCGAGCACAAAGGCATCCGGGCATAAACCGTAGACTTGTAGCTGTCAAACGTGAAGCCGTAGATCTGTTGCTGTCGAGCGTAGAAAAGCTCCTTTAGCACAGAACTGTAGATATGTAGCCTGTGAGCGTTAGAACACCATCGAGCGTGAAATCATAGACTTGTGGTTCCTGAGCGTGAAGTCATAGGTTTGTTGCCTCTCGAGCATAAAAGCTACCGAGCACAAAGGCATCCGGGCATAAACCGTAGACTTGTAGCTGTCGAACGTGAAGCCGTAGATCTGTTGCTGTCGAGCGTAGAAAAGTCCCTTTAGCGTAGAACTGTAGATCTGTAGCTCCTGAAAAGAAAATTTCTTCGAGCGTGAGGTTTTGCGGATCTGTTGCTTCTGAGCGTAAACTGAGCGCCACCGAGCGTGAGATCGTCGATTTGGTATCTGCTGAGCATAAAGTCGTAGGTTTGTGGCCTCTCGAGCATAAAAAGCTACCGAGCACAAAGGCATCCGGGCGTAAAACCAAAGACTTGCAGCTTGCGAGCGTAAAATCGTAGATCTGTTGCTGTCGAGCGTAGAAAGCTCCTTTAGCGTAGAACCCGCTGAACCGTCTTGCACGAAAAAACCTTTCGAATTCGCTGACTGTCCGTTTTTCGAGGGTAGTGGGCTGACGTAGCATCCAATCATAACCAACTCTTAATTGCGAGATCCGGTTGGGGTTTCGAGGGGTTCGTCCGAGGATTCGAGGAGTCGACTCGGACCGTATATATACCCCAAGTTTTTGAGAGAAAAAGCTTTTTATCTGTCTTCTGTGAAAGAGAGCTTTTCTTCGTTCCTTCTTCGAGCACTTCGAGTCCTCAGAAATGGCGTCAAAACAAACTTTCTCCGCTAAGGGAAAGAGCGTAGGTTCTTCTTCTCGTTCTTCGGTACCGGCGAGAGATTCTTCGGTCGGGCAAGGTGAACCTCCTTCTGAGAGGAGTATCCCGCCGATGAGCAGTGCACCCGGCTTTAGAGGTAGAGCTCTTTGGGATGACAAACGACAAAAAATCCTTCGCACACGTTGAACGTGACCGCGCTAGGTCGTCTTCTGTGCTGATAGCCTCTTTTGAGGAAGATGACGCACGGAGACGTTTTCATCTTTTACGTCCACATTTCCAATGTGCCAGCGTAAAAACTCCATATTTTCGTAGTTCTGAGCATAAAAGCTCTGGCTAACGAAAATTGGGGTATGTCGTAAAATTTTGAATTTTTACGCTTGCGGAGGAGACTTCCGGCGTATAGAGACCAAATTTGCGCAATCTTGGCGTAAAGCACAGACTGTCGTTTCTTTGGTCCGCATTTTGTGCAGGATTTGCAATGACCTATTTTCCTTGCACCTTTGCAGTTGATTTGGGTGAGTCTCCGCTGGCTGAGGTGATGGGCTCCGCTGCCGGGATGTTGCACTCGAACTACCTGGAGGATCTGTCCCATGTGGCCTTTCCCATCTCTGGACCCCAGTATCCTGAGGGCAGGGGGTTTCTGATATCGGCCCAGGGTGAGCGAATGCTGTTGAGCATGATCAATGGCGAACCCTTGACGCATGCCGACAGGGAGCAGTACATAAAGCCGGCTTTCCTCTTTGGGGATATGATCGATAAACAGTCCCAGACGAAGCCCAAGAGGGAGCCTTGGGTCTTCCCTGCCGGGAATTTGGTCTTGTATCTGCCGACGATGCCGAGGGATTATCCTATCTCGGCTTTCTCCCATGCGACGCATCCTAGGAAGATGTCGTGGAAGCTGACTCCTGATCTTCACGGGAAGCCTGGGAAGATCTTTTATATGAAAGGAGCTGACCAGGGGTCGTTTGTCAGTCGCCCCTCCGGCGTTGTGACGCTGTTCCGGGGGCTGTGCCCGGGTAATGTCCCGAGTGAAGTTAGCTCGGTGATCCAGCCTGTTCAGTTGCCGACCTTCTGCAACGACTTCATGGGTCGAGGTGGGGTATATCCCAAGGAGAATCCTCGGTGCAACGGGTGGATCGCCCCAACGAACTCCCGATGGAGATGCCTAGTTGATTGGGCCTTGTCGCACTTCCGAAGAGAGCTGGAGGACATTGGACTATATGCCGCCGTGAGTGCGACGAGTGTTGGGTTGCCTCCCAATGCTAATTTGTTCTTGGCACTGATGGAGCGGTATATTCCGCTCACCGGGACCTTCGCCACTCCACTGGGGGAGTTGGGATTGGCCCTCCATGAGATGGCAGTTGTCTCGAGACTGCCGATGGGGGATACCCCATATGAAGAGTATGTCCCCACCAACCGGGAGTTGGGGGATTTGGACCCTCGGGTGGCGGAAGTATATCAGGAGTTGATGTGTCAGTACTTCGCGTGCACCGCTTTTTATGACGAGCCCTCTGATTTGGCCCATACCACTAGGTGGATGTCTTACCTCTTCTTCCATCGGGCTAGGGCCGCCAAGTCGGAGAAAGCCTCGGGGGGTAAGAATGAGCCCATGAACTGCTTGGGCGTCCTTAGTGCCCAGGTTGTTGGGGCTCTTATGGAAGACGCCAAGGCTCCCGATCAGATTCTCGTTGAGGGGATAGGAAAATACCCCGAAGGTACCAAGGCCCACAGTTATTTGAGGCGCTGTCGCAGGCCTCTGTCTAAGGAAGCCCAGCTGGCTGATTTCCTCTCCATATGGCTGCGTCGAGTGGTAGTGCCCGGTATCGCGTCCGCGGATCGTATTCACCGGAACATCCTGTGGCCCGCAGTGCGTCTGGTGTTTGGGGCAAGACTGGGCCTGCTTCCTGCCATGGTGTGCCGTATTCAGGCTGGCCTGAGGGCCATGACCGATGGGTTGCTCGTCGATGAAGCTCGGCGTGAGAGTTTTCCCAGGGTGGAATTGCCATACCTGTATCTGATGGGATGGTTAATTCTCCACAACCCCCGGGTGATGTCTCCCGGTTCCGGTAGCAGCTCAGGGGGTATATTCCTGCTGAATTACAGGGATTCTACCTGGAATGTGAACACAGTTTTAGACTGTCGGTTAGTGTTGAACCTCAGCCATGGCTGGAAGATCCTCTGTACTCCTCCTTCGGTACATCACAACCAATCCTGGGTGTGGCTTGAGGATTCAGGTGGAGAGAAGACCGTTTTTTCTCCGGAGGCTTTTAATTGGTTGGTCTGTATCAGACCATCCCATCTGCTGTATAGGAGCGAAGACTATTGCTTCTTCGAGCCCTACTTGCCTAGTCGATTTGCCAGGCAGTTCGGGTACGATCAGTTGCACATGGATAATGCCGTCACCAGCTTCAGGCCCAAGGGCGGACTCATTGATGGAGCTAGAGGGTGGCGATATTTTATCATGGGTTGCACAGGGGCAATCTTTATCGTGCCGGTCGTTACAACCTCCACGGAGCTGCGCATCCTTCATTCTTACGCCCAGTTTTATGTGGCGATTAACACCTTCCATCGCGATTTCAACAGGCGTGGAAGCTTTAGAGTGCCTTCTGCCAAGCCTGGGGGAAGATTCGAAGTCCCCTCGGTTTCTTCTGACGAGGGCGAGGAGTCTGGTACTCCGGATGAGCCTCTGGTGTCGTTGCCGAGGTGTGCAGTGTCTGCGCCGGCGGGGGCTTTGGTAGTCTCTTCTGGGAAGCGACGGGCTTCTGCTCCGAAGGAAGCTTCCCTTCGTAAGAGGAGGAAGGAGACGGTTGCTCGTCCTCTCCGCATTCCTGGTATTGAGGCTCCCGTGAGTGAGCCGGCACCTCCCTGCATCAGGGATGAATCTTTGGCTGGAGGTTCCTCGCCTTTTAGAGAGGGACCTTCTACAGTTCCGGCCGGTGGCGCCGGAGAGTCTTCGCTAGAGGTTGCTGTCGCTGCGGCTGCTTCAAGCAGTGGAGCGGGATTGCCCACGTGGCCGCTGCAGACGGGGGAATCTTTCCCGAGGTCAGCAGTGGGGGAAGTTGCTTCTGTGTCAGCGAGTGCGCTTAGCGAGACCCCGGCTGACGAACCTCGACCGCGTCTTGGGGAAGGCTTGACCGAGCTTTTGGCGATGTCGGTCGGCCCACCTCTTTCTCCAGGTATGACGGATCGTATCGCGTCATTAAGGCGTGGTTTAGCTAAATCGGCTGCAGACGCGTCGTATATGCTGTTGGCTCCGGGTAAATGTCGTTTTTGTCTCCTCCTAGGAAGATTACCATTGCGTTAACATTTTTGCCTTTTTTGTCCTCTTTTCAGGGGATGACGTCCACGGGGAATACGGCATTGAAGCGCCTTCCGGCTCTGTTCTGGCTCCTAGTGATGACGTGGAGGCGCCTAATTCCGAGGCAGAAGTGTCTTCGGGGGCCAGCTCGCCTGGAGAGGTTTCGTCGTCTCAGGAGGGGGACGAACCTGCTATCGTGATCTCGCCTTTCGCGAGTATGCCGATGACTTCGATCGTTGCCGTCACACCTTTTTCGGTCGATACCCGTCGAGGCGGCGGCGGCGGCTACCTTGTCTGCAATTGTTCCTGGAGAGGGAGTTACTAGCATCGGGGCCACTCCGGGCATTCAGTCGGGTCTAGTTGCGTTGACCGAGCAGCATACCAGCCTTGTCTACACCGGTTTAAAAACGATGGTACCGATGGTATTGGCGAAGACTCTTGACTTCGAGCTCCTGAAAAAGACTTCTCAGCTTTCGATCGAGGTTGTCAGGGGGCTTGGCAATCCTGGAGTAGCTGATGCTCTGGAGGCGGTGGTTAATGGTTTAGAGCAACCCATTAACGAATATTTGCAGCGGGCTGAGGGCAGCCTTGATGCTGATGTCCAGGCTCGATACGGCCTCATGGTTGAGCGGCTCGCTACAAAGCTTGAAAGCCTAGACAACTCTATCCAGAAGCACAAGCTGGAGATGGATAGGAGAAAAGCTGTTGTGGAAGAAGCTCTTGCTGTTGAGACGAAGTGTCGATCCGAGCATGAAGGGAATGCAGCGAGGGCCTCCAAGCTGAAGGAAAAACTTGCTCGGGCAGAGGAGTGGGCTTCCCAGTCGTTGGCAGGTTTAGAGGTAGCGGCTGGTCGACTGAGTGAAGCGCGACGGGATCTGGACCGTGCGGAAGCTGCCCGTGCGGGCTGTCTTCGGGCAAGGACTAATCTGATCCTTGCGCATACCCCCGAGGCACAGCTGGAGCGGGCTCGCGCCGATGCCTTGGCCCTTAGGAATGAGAGGATAGCTGCATTGGAGCGGCAGATTTGTGGTCTGATTACTCCGCCATCCTGATGTATCTCTCCCTATGTAATTTCGCCTCTTTCTGGGTATGAATAAAAGCGACTCTTTTCTGACTGTTGTGGACCCGTCATTTCGGAATGTAAATGACAGTTTTTTAGGTGAGAGAGATATCAGAGGTAGTATGGACCTGATATACTCTCGATAAACCTCTTTAGCAGGATATATCTATTCAGAGGTCGTACAGACATGATAGGATATGACCTAACTAGTTTCTTTTCTTGGAGTAGTTTTGTCAGAATTGAGATTCTCGCTATGTTCCGCCTGGGCAAGGGGGAATTAAGCGTAGTATCTTTTCAGGAATTTACCGTTGATGGGAGCCATTAATAGGTCCCCGTTAGGCTGGGCTATCCTGTAGGTGCCGTTCGAGAACGTTGTCTCGATCACATAAGGGCCTTCCCACTTGGGCTGGAATTTGCCCTTACTTCTGTGAGTTAAAATCATCGGCCTTCTTACTGCTAGAACTAGCTCGCCGACCTTGAACACCTTTCCTTTACTTTATGGTTAAAAGCCCTGAAAATGCGTGCTTGGTAGAGCGCGATGCGCTGTTGAGCTTGGAGGTGTTTCTCGTCTAATCCTTCTAGCTCCTGAAGCCTTAAAAGGTCATTCTTTTCTTGAGTCAGCTCGTTAGCCATGGCTATTCTGAGCGACGGGATCTGGATTTTCATGGGAAGAACTGCTTCACTCCCGTAGACCAGCGAGAATGGGGTACAACCCATCGGCGTTCGTACCATCGTGCGGTATGCCCAGAGGCATTCGCCCAGCTTTTCATTCCAGTCTCTCTTGTTTGAAGAGACAAACTTCTTCAAGAGTTTGATAATGGTTTTGTTGAAAGCTTCCGCCAGACCATTAGCAGCTGGATAGTACGCCGTGGAGGCAATATTGTGTATCCGGTTTTTATCGCAAAACCGATAAAACGTTTGGCTGATGAACTGGGGCCCATTGTCGTGAATTATCCTCCGGGATACCCCGAAGCGATAGATGACGTGATGTTTGATGAAGCTGACCATGTTGGATGCCTTTACCTCAGTGAGAGGGATTGCTTCGGCCCATTTGGAAAAGTAATCCGTGATGGCCAGTATGAACTGGTGACCCCTGGAAGAAGACGGGTGAATAGGACCGATGATATCCATTCCCCATGCTTCGAAAGGCCAGGATGCGACCGTAGGATGTAGATGTTCCGACGGTTGATGTATGAAGTCCGCATGAACCTGACAGGCTCTGCAATGCTTTACATACTGTATTGCATCTGCGATCATGGTCGGCCAGTAATAGCCCATTCTCCTGATGCGATCCTGTAGCTTAGGCCCGGGTTGATGCGCTCCGTATACGCCGTCGTGAGCTTCACGAATAATCTGCTGTACTTCGGCGCCAGAGAGACACCTCAACATCAGTCCGTCGTAGGTCCGGCGATACAGGTATTATGAAGATGCATCGAAGTAGAAGCGTAGCGATCGTCTCTTGACGGATACTGCTTCCTTGGGGTCCTCTGGTAAGATTCCGTATGCCACGAAATCTATGAAAGGACTTGTCCAATCTCTTGTAGGAGGATTGGTGTTTACAACGTAGCTATGTGACAGCTGTTCGTCACACAGAATAAATCTCTGTTAAGAAGGATTACCGAATCTTGTCTTCTTATAGGAGTAGCTAAGTCTGCAGCTAGGCTGGCCAGGGCATCAGCTTCCAGATTCTGAGATCGAGGTACGTGCTCCAGGAAGAATCCTTTGAACATCATGGCTATCTCGATTGTCGCCCGGTGATAGGGGATGAGGTCTGGATTACGGACTTCGTATATTCCCCTGACTTGATTGACGATGAGCAGAGAATCACCGAAAGCTTCCAGGGATTCTATCCCCAGTTCTGTAGCAACTTGGAGCCCAATTAGTAGAGCGTTGTATTCTGCCACGTTATTGGAGCAGGGCTCGCTAAGAGAGTATGCTCGGTAGATGACGAGTTGATCCGGGGTAACTAGGACGACTCCCACTCCTGTAACGATGTTTCCTTTAGGACCGGTTCTGGAGGCGCCATCAAAGAACAGTTGCCATACGTCACTTTTTCTTGCGAAGTTACATTCTGCAACTTCATCAGGGATGTCTTCGTATAACTTGGAGGTCTCCGGGATCGGATGAGCCGCTAGGAAGTCGGCCAGTGCCTGGCCTTTGATGGACTTCTGTGGGATGTATACCATGTCGTATGGTGTTAGCAGCATCGCCCAAGTTGCAAGTCGGGAGTTGAGGGCACTTGGCTTGCTCATCAGCACTCGGAGAGGGTTGATCCTAGAGATGATATGAATAGCCTGGCCGGTGACATAGTGCCGTATTTTCTGGACAGCGAACATCAGAGCCAAGCATTCCTTCTCCACTGGGTTGTACCGGTGCTCGGCCCCGACCATCATCCTGCTGAGATAGTAGATAGCCTGTTTATGACCCGTATTATTTTTTTGTGCAAGGAGAGCTCCTAGCGAATGATCCATTGCCCGAACGTACAGCAAGAACAGTTTTCCCATGACGGGAGGCACCAGAACTGGCGGACTGGTTAGGTAGCGTTTGATATCCTCGAACGCTTGCTGACAGGTTTCGTCCCATATGAAGGATACACCTTTCTTCATGAGATGAGAGAAGGGCTGACATCTCCCCGAGAGGTTGGATATGAATCGCCGGATATAAGCCAGACGTCCTTGGAACCCCCTGAGTTCCCTCAGATTACGGGGCGGTCGTATTGCCGTGATCGCTTGGACTTTGTCAGGGTCTACTTCGATGCCTTTGGTGGTAATGACAAATCCCAGGAATTTTGCCACTGGATTCACCCAGAAAGGACTTTGTAGGGTTCATCTTGAGTTGATGCTGGCGCATTAATTCGAATACCGCCCTCAGGTCTCGGGTATGATCACCTTTGAGGCAACTTTTGACAGCTATGTCGTCTACATAACATTCCACTATTTTGCGTAAATGCCCACGGAATATGTTACTCATAGCCCGTTGGTACGTAGCCCCAGTGTTCTTTAATCCGAAGGGCATGACCGTATAGCAATAAACCCCCAGTGGTGTCCGGAAGGCAGTGTGCTTCTCGTCTTCAGGATGCATCTTGATCTGATTGTATCCTGAGAACCCGTCCATGAAAGACATGCGTTCGAAGCCGCAGGTGTTGTCGATCATGATGTCCGTGATGGGAAGAGGGAATTCATCTTTGGGGCAGGCCGCATTCAGATCTCGGTAGTCGATGCAGATACGTACCTTCCCATTTTTTTTCATGACTGGGACCACGTTAGCGACCCAGTCGGGATGTTGTTCCTCCCGGATGAAACCACAGGCTATCAACTTCTTGACTTCAGCTTCGATGGCGTCCATCATATTGGGGCGGAACCGTCACTGGTGCTGCTTTACCGGCTTCGAATCGGTCAATATATTGAGCTTATGAGTAGCTATCTTCGGGTCTAGGCCTGGCATGTCCTCATAATCCCACGCAAAGACGTCAATATATTCCTTTATCAGCTGTATAACTTCTTCCCTTTCAGGTGGGAGAAGATTATTACTGACAAATATTGGCTTTGGTGAGAGCTCACCCCCAACATCGATCTGGATGACTTCGTCCTTGGTGGGAGGTTCCCTCTGCTCGAAGCAGAATTCCCACTGCGTATCTATTTGTTGAGCCCAGGGGTCATCCTCGAATGGCTCCGTATCCTGCTCCTCGGCTTCTGAGGGATTTGTCATCACCATATTCACTGATAGTGCTTTTTCGAGAGCATCTGGCGAGTTGGAGGGCGATGAGCTGTTCCGGGAAGAGGAAAAGGGATCCTCTTTTGGCTCGAAAGTTGCGAGGGAGGTGGCATACCCTAACCCGAGACGAGTTTGTCGATTGCGGGGGTTGCCGCACGGCGGCGTTCGTCTACCTCTTCCAGAGTTGAGGCCTGGCTTCCGTTTCAAGTCGTAGCCTATGTTTTGCATGATCTTTAGCGCTTGCGGGCTATAATGGTAAATCTGTATTTTCCCGGTATCGTTATCGAAAGGATCTTCTTGGACAATCGGTTGATTTCGCATGCGGCCGAAGACTATTGAGCGTTGACTGCTGTCGGTAGGCGGGACGATGAAGATAGAATCCTCATGTGGCCCATATATCGTGACGACGTTGGATGGCGATGCTACTTCCCAGACATATGGGTGTTAGGAGCTTATAGCTTTCAAGAATTTTTGTGCTATGGGTTCTACCTCGTCATGTGGAGTGGGTCCTTGTTTTGGAGCTCGAGCATAAATATACTGGAAAAGAGGATGTTTATTATCATCTAGAATTTCACTCCTGGTCGCCTTTACACCAGTCGACTGCCTGTTGCGTCGAAGGTTGATGACCAAGGGTGGAGGCTTTCGGTTCAAAGTGATCACTAGAGGATCACCCCCTTCTCCCGTCTTGGTCTTGTCCAGGTGGATAGCCAAAGGTTCTATGGCTTTCGGACGAGTGGTTCGTCCTTTCACTTTAATGGACAGCGGCAGTGTGGCAGAGGGATCTTCTGGCTCCCGGTAGGATTCCTCCTTTGCCTCGCCCGACCCTTCTTCCACGTGGTCCTGGGAGTACAACACGGCATCGGAGTAGTATGACTCTATTCCTTTGAACGGGTTTAGGTCAGCTACCTCCGTCTGTACTGTTCCTTGTGCGTCTACATATTTGAGGCATTGATGTAGGGTTGAAGGAACGATATTATGGTCGTGAATCCACGGTCTCCCTAGCAAAATATTGTAGGACACCTCTGAATCGATGACGTAACATGTGGCCACCGATCTAAGGTTGCCGATCTGAATTCTCAAGCGAATTTTCTCCAATGGCTTACTTTTTCCAGCGTTGAAACCCACGATTGTAGTGGTAGTGTAAGCCAGTTCGCTGGTAGGAATTCTCAGTGGCCTGAGCAGACCGTGAGGGATGATGCTGATCGGCGATCCCGGATCTATGTGAATCCGGTCGACTTCTATGGAACTGACGTACCCGGTATAATAGAGGGGCCTGTCATGTCTGTTATGTTTTAACAGCATGTCGTCTTGAGTGAAAGTGATATTTGGGACCACCTCCATTACGTTGTGGCACTGAGGACATGCCACTGGTTCCTCGTCGGGGGACTTGAGTTGGGTCAAGTACGTCTCTGCCTGCATCAGCGCTTCACTCAGGGCTAGACGAGTGTCAGGGGAGAGCCTGAGTAGCTCAAAGATGGACAACCTGGCTGGCGTATTGGATAGTTGGGCCAGGATGTCAAATTTGTATGGCTTCTCTAAACCTTTTCTTGAAATATTTTTTACAGGTTTGTCGAAGCGTATTTCTTTTTGCTTTCCCTTTTCCGTCGGAGTAGGTTTCGCAGGGCTGACGTTTGGCACGTCGGGACCTTGCTCTGAAGGTTTGGTAGCTGGAACGTCAGCTGGCGCGCCTTCCTGATTTGCTCCGTTATCGTCGAGGTAGGCCCTCCCTGAACGGGTTGCGACAAGTACCTCGTCTTCGTCTGATGCAGAAGAAGTTGTGATCATGTGGCATGATCTGTATTTGGAACTCTTCTTGGAGGTAGGCTTGGTTGCCTTGGTCTCCCTCTCGAGCTCTGGCACCAAACCCGTGTGAACCTACATAATCTCGCCCTGTCGGGTAGTTAGGGGCACCAGGTTATGATTTTGATCCCTAGCCGGGGGGAGGTTAACGATGTTCATCGTTGCCCGGGATATAGGTGCAACACCATTAGGGACCTTTTGGGGAGGCAGATTGCCAAATTACAGAGAGACCATGTTGGCCGCGACCGTCTTCTCGGTGCTGTGCAGAGTGATGGCCTTAGCATCAATTAATCCCTGGATCTTCCGTTTTAATACATAGCACGCCTTTGTCGGGTGGTGTACGTATCTGTGGAAGATGCAGTATTTGGGGTCGTCGGTATTGCCAACTTCCTGGGGCCGCCTTAGCTCCGGGAGGGTGATCTTGCCACTTTTGACGAGACACTCAAAGATACTTGGGATATCGTCGTCGTCGAAAGAGTAGACTTCGACGGGCCTAGAAGTCCCGGGTTTTGCTTGTGTGGTTGCTGCAATCTTTGGTCTGGCCGTGTTGATTGCCAGGGCTTCTTTCCCTTTGGGACCACGAGGATGGTCACTGCTGGGAGATGACCTCTTGCCTCTGTCAGAGGCGGAGATCATGATGCCATTGTCGCGCGCCTTGCGACTGTTGTCTTCGGCGGCTACTGCCGAGATGATGAACGAGGGCCAATCATGGAACTGATATGGTCCTGTGAACACCGAGACCACGGGAAGGAGATTTTTCCTGCAAATGTCCACCAACGCAGAGTTTGGAACTCCTGGAGGCATCTGTAAAGTGGCCTGACGAAAGCGTTCGATGAAGATGCGAACGTCCTCCTTTTCCTTCCGTTTGACTTCGATGAGGGAGGACATAGACATGTCCATTCCTCCCTCGTAGAATTGTGTGAAGAACAGAGCTTTGAAGTCCTCGAAGGAAGTAATGCAGTTGTCCGCCAAGCTACGGTACCACTGATAGGCTACTCCTGAGAGACAGCCTTTGAACACCGAGTGAGGAGGGCATCGTTCCCTTGTAGAAACACCGTCATCATACTGAAATAGTTCATGTACTGACTTGGTGATGTTTTTCCCTCGAACAGAGCCATAGTCTGAGGTTTGTATCTCGGAGGGAAAGGGACCTCCTCCCAGACAACTGGGTAGGGCTGGTTGATTCCCAGTTTCTTGAGCTGATCTTTGTGCTTCAAGGCGTTGAACTGGGCTTTTAACTCTCGCACTGCCTGCATCGGATTCTCAGTCGAAAGCGGGGCTACTGAGTGGTGCGGAGTCAGTTGTATTGTAGCTCCAGCGGGAGGTAGAGCATTTTCTAGGTGAGGAAGCGGAGGAAATGTTGACTCTTGATCCAGCGTAGGCTCTTGGCTTGGATTGGATGGTGGTGAGTCCACCCCCACGCGTATCTGAGTTGGCGGGACCGACGCTTGAGCCATGGTAGTTGCGTGCTGAGCGAGCATCATCTGGTGCATGTTTTCTATTATGGATTGTATTTGTTTCAGAGATGTCTCCAGTATAGTGATGCGTTCCGCGTTCCCTGATGGCGAAGCTCCCTCGCGCTCATCTCCAATGGCGTAAGCTCCCATTTCCCTGGGGGTCATTGAGGGATTAGTATAGGTCGTTATAGAAGTCGACTCCATACTTTCTGCCTCTGATTCGGGAACTTGGCGACCTTCGACGTCGGAATCAGAAGAAGATGACGCTGGTTGTTGTGATCTTGCGCGAGTGTTTTGGAACACCCCGGCTTCAACGTCTCCGAGGGGCTTACTAAACCTCCTTCGGCTCGGAGGTCTAGAAGGATGACGTCTCGAGCTCGACCCTCCTCTAGGTATGTGTGAAGCCATGTTCACAGACGCATGCGCGGGTTCCCCTTCCTGGAAAGACAGCGAGTAGCTCAACCGGTCGAAAACCGATCATTTTGCTTTGGAGCAGCAGCAATTAATCACAACTTTATGACTATTACAATAGTGTTCGCCAGGAGGCAAAATAGACATGTTGGAAGGTCTCCTTTCTTTACGCCTCCTGATTAGATACTTGCGTAGGTCAGGAGGGCTTCTTTCCGCCGTCTGAGTTTGTTTTACGCCGAGGGATCGTGCATGGCATAATCTGGAGGTTCGCTCAGTCTGGCGTGAGGCTGGAGAGGCCCTCAGTTGGCCATTAGCTTCTCGCATAATCCGGAGAGTAGGCAGATCATTCTTTTGCTGGCATAAAGGCCCCGTAGTTGAGTATTCACCCGCTTGCTTCCCCTTGCGGAGATCGCAGCGCTCATCTGGTTCACTGTAAAGGTCCAATGTCGTTTTGTGTGTAGAGCGTGATCTGTACTTCTGATTTGGGGTTGAGGCTCCATCAGTGGTTTTGTCTGTACCGCGCGTAGCGAGAGACTGATTTCTGCGCGTAGAGTGCAGTGGATACTCCTGGGTTAGCGCTGAGGCTTTGCCAGAAGCTTTGTCTGTACCGCGCGTAGCGGGAGACTGATTTCTGTGCGTAGAGCACAGTGGATACTCCTGGGTTAGCGCTGAGGCTTTGCCAGAAGCTTTGTCTGTACCGCGCGTAGCTGGAGACTGATTTTTGCGCGTAGAGCGCAGTGGATACTCCTGGGTTAGCGCTGAGGCTTTGCCAGAAGCTTTGTCTGTACCGCGCGTAGCGGAAGACTGAATTTTACGTGCGGGGCACGGAGGGAGCGATGCTACCACCTCATTGGTCGGAGAGATCGGAGAGTCCACAGGAACGGCGGAGGATGTCTTGGGCATCCACACTTTGCGTAGCTTTCTGCTGTCTTGGACGGAAAGAGAGTGAGAGCTACCCCCAGTCCGAAGCATGTCTTCGTAGGCAGACTGGTCGAATTGAACGACTAGTGTCTTCTTCACGGTTCCTACAGATACCGCATCGTATTGAGCAATTACTTTCTCGTCAGAAGAGAAAGATATTCCCCAGCAGAGTCGCCATCTTGTTTGTGGTATTAAACGAAAGGATGAAAGTGTATTTCAATGACGGGATTTATAAAAGACCCGCGCCCTTTGGTTTACAAACAAACTTGTACAATGTAATCCTATACGAGGATGTGGGAGTACAATTTATTTAATCTGGGTATAAATTGCTATAGGTGTCTGATATGCGGTCGATCACTTTAGCCCTTGGACTATACGATGTTGAAGAAGTGCCGTAGAAGACAGGATGCAGCTTCGGAGGTTGCAAAGGAGGGTGGATACGTGATGCTGAAGGTCGCCGCTCCCTGTTCCTTGCCCTAGCTCTGGATTCTTCTCTCTCTCTCTCTCTCTCTCTCTCTATCTCTCCTTTTGCTCGATCTTCAATTGTTCGACCTCTTTCCTGAGTCTTCAATTGTTCGATCTTTTAATTTGTCGACCTTTTTTCTCCATTGATAGGGGTCTCTATTTATAGAGTTTTTGTGACAGTGACCACTCAGTTGGTGCAAAAACCGAGGAGTGGACAACACAGAACCCTTTTACACGATGGTTAAAGTAACCAATGCCTGCGTATGGATGATCTTTTGAATGAGCGTGTGATGCGGGTCCAACTAAGGGACACAACGCGTACAATTGCTACGAAGATCACGGCGTAAAAGCCACGTAGGTAGGTATCCCCCGTGTAGAAGAGGTGGGCATAAAAGCCGATGTCTGTCATCGTGGCATAGAAGCCAAGTAGACATAGAAGCCGGGTGGGCGTAGAAGCCCGATAGGCATAGAAGCCGAGCAGGCGTTGAAGCCGAACAGGCATGGAAGCCGAACAGGCATAGAAGCCGAGCAGGCATAGAAGCCGAACAGGCGTAGAAGCCGAACAGGCGTAGAAGCCGAGTGGTCGTAGAGACTGAGTGGGTGTTGAAGCCGAACGGGCGTTGAAGCCGAATAGGCACAGATCCTGGGTGTAGAAGTCGCTGCGTACCGTGCCAAAATGCTGATGTGGACGTCTTAGCCGGAATTACGGCTTTCAAAGATATAATCAAATCTTCTACAGAGATTTGCCATCATCTTATGCATTAAATGCGGAGACGTGTTTTGAAGGTCTGCAGCCCTTCTGTGCATCCGTCGCAGAGACGTGCCTTGAAGGAAACTGTCACTGCTCTGTGTAATTAGACGTAGAGACGTGCCTCGAGCCCCGTATGAAGTGCAGCTTTTGACGTGGCAGCGGTTTGTCTTACCGCGGAGCGCAAAACAGCTCATGTTTGCCTGTACAAAGCAAGGCAGTGTATTCCCTTGTACGCGAAAGAGCGGTTTACGCTGGAGGGACTTTGGTAAACGACGGTTTGGTGATATTTTAACCAAATCCTCTGCATTAAATGCAGAGATTCGCCATCATACTGTGGGGTACGTCCCGAGGGGTCTGCCATCGTTTCCAGCCGTCGTCTGGGTAGCCGTGCAGCACTTTTTTGTCAGGAGTCAAAGGCCAGGTTCACCGCGTGACTTGACAGGTTCATTTCGGGGAAGACGAAGCGTTCCTCGTACGCATTAACGCTGCTTTGAGAGCGATTGAGTTTTACGCCATGGAGGCGATAAAAAACTCTGTTTATGCTGGGGCGACCTGGACGTACCGTACTTACGCGGATGGTCCTTTGAGCTCATATTTCACGCTGTATTTGGCGGAAGAGCTATGTTGCATGTTCGACGGCTCTGGAGGCCTCTACTTACGCTGCTCTGCATTTAGATGCCGCATGGATCCTCCCAGCGTATTTTTCATGCTTCTACAACAAGAAAGCATAATTATAAGTTACACAAAGGTCAGAATAGTAGGCGGACATGTCTAGGATGAGGTAGCAAAATTTATAGAAAGGCAATGGCTAGTGAGGTGCTCTAATTATCGAAGCAACGGTAAGGTGTGCTAAGCGATATAAAATATCGCATAATTAAATAATTGTCGTGTTCTAATTCTAATTGGATTCTAATTAGACCTAATTTCTCTATCTATGCCAAGTAGCCCTAATTTTGGGTGAGGGAATTTACAATCTACCCAACTTAAAATAATTTCGTCCTCAAAATTAAAATAAGGCATAGTCTGTTATTCCTTCACATACATAAGGCAAGTTAATCGCAATATCTTTGCAATAATTAAAATTCTAATCAATCCTTCGTAATCACTTCAAAATTAATATGGTCATTGTTCAAATCAAATTTCAACCTATCGTACTTCCTTATCAACATCCAAATTTAATTTCAATCCATATAACATCTCCGCATATCAAATTTTATATCGCGATCTCCAACTAACAAAATCTCTTTTAGAAATGATTCTAATCAAATTTTTTCCTCCTATTTTTCAACTTATGAACTTTTGTACTCTTCAAATTTAAATTCAATTTATATCCTCAATAGTTCAAATAGGTAATCCTACAATCAAAAATTTCTTTTAATTTAATCCTCAAATTTGAAATTTAATCCGTCCATGTCCATGTCCATGTTTAGAGTTCTATTTATTTTCCTCGAGGTTTAAATCGTTGATTCAACCTTCAATATTAAAATTTTAAATCATATGCTCACGTATCGATATTTGGTTTGCCATATCCCGGTTTTTAAAATTTATTAATCCTCATCATATTAATCATTCTTCTAAAATTCTTAATTTTAAAATGACTTGAAACTCTACACCCAATTTTTCTCGATCACAATCTAAGAAAAGTTTCTCTTAAGTTGACAATGCAACTGCTATCCAACTTAGAGTTTACCCATCAATCACATAAGGCGCTTTCATTTAAGAAAACTTATTCCTCAAATTTACTTAATCATGTTACTCAACCCTCAAAAATTTAAACACCAAGTATATCATATATAATATACCCTTAATTATAAAAGAATAATCCTCAAGTATGTGATCGGCCTATGGGGTATATCTAGTACTATCTGTGTATCAACTTATGCTAGGCACGAGATTTCGTCTTTCCGAAATAAGGGAAGACGAAAAACAATAATGATGAGTTCAAGGGGGAGATAATAGATTAGAAGTAGGGGGATCAAGGCGTTTAAAGAATTCAAATAGGAATTGTCAAGGCAGTTATGGATTGAAATCATAGTTTGGTAATTCCTATTCACATGCTCGTATCAGTACAGTTATGTAACGGATACGATATGCTCAGTCATATCTAGAGGGCAAGTACATTCGTCTACTAATTACTATCTATCTCAATCCACGTAAAGTAGTTATGCGAAGGGCGAACCAGGCTCACTATGGTTGATCATACCGTAGTACACTAATTCTGAAATGTATTAGTGTACGCATCCAATAATACATATGTCGTGAACAAGCTTGATAAAAGAATGAGCTTGCAAAACTAGGCTGTAACAGCAGCATAAGTCGAGGTAGTACAAAAATATAAGTACGCTAGATTATGATGAAAGAAGGTACGAAAATAATTTAAGTTCACAAAACCAAACAAGAATCTACAATCTCTACAGTTGTCATACTAACTCCTTGTCTAAGTCGCTAGTCGACCAAATAGGGGTATGGACCTTTAATTTCTACAGTCTGAATAAACACTATCTTCTTATGCAAGGCTAAAGTTGTGTCATCCTATTATACTTCATCAATGGGTCAATAGAGCAATGTGATACTATGCTGTGAGGCATACTACCCAACTTAAAACAATAAACTAATGCTGTGACAGTCTTAAGGGGGGCCTACAAATAAATAAAGTTCTTGTAAATAAAGTACAAATTCTTATTGGGCTATACGAGGAACGAATCTTAGTACTTATTTGGGTCTCCTATTGTATCATGTAGGTAACGGTCATCTTAAATCTTAATCATAGTGTTCATAGAATACAAGTGTCAATAGTAAGAATGGAAGAGTTAATGACCTTTAAGAGAAAAAGGAAAATATAACCCGTATCGAGTTACGGATACAAATTACGCGATTCAAAACTAAGAATAATCAGATCACAATATAAAGGAACAACTCAAACTATCAAGCTCTAACTACCAAGCACATAATTCAAAGTTCAAATTACCAAACTATAACCCTAGCAAACTATATATCCTAACATAGAATAAGATCACTTGGCCTTCAATCATAAGAGTTATGTGGCACGAGTTAAAAGATGAAGAAAAGAAGAATCATAATTTAGTCATCGCGCAATTAGCGAACGCTAAGGTTTTGGAGGAACAAGATATAAAATTAAAATAGAGGGACTCAAGATAATATCATGGTTTCCTAAGGGGAAGGTGGCGAGCAAATCTCCGTATTTGAGGTATGATCAAGGTGAATGTCATACTCGTTGCTCTGGGCTTCCTGAGGTACTGTCTGCTAATATAAAGACAAGGATCTATATCCTAACACTATCTCACTATGCAAATTAGGTTCAGTCCCTACATTCGATCTCGGATTTCTATTGGTTCCTCAATACTAGGGTCAAACATTAGGGTCAAATCTCTAACTAGCTCTAGTAGTGCCTATACTACTCTTAATTCATTCATAATTATGTCAAGGAATAATGGTAAGCCATTCTTTAGATAAGGATGCTAGGGTTTACTTAAATATTCTAAACTTAGTGATGTGTCAGGGTTTTAGTTACTCCAAATAGGAAGGTTACCCTACTTATTATCTAACAACAGGGACTTCTATATTCTAGGAGAAGGCTACACTCAAGGAACTATCAGGGATGCACATGAAACAAGCAGGATACAATTATTCAAATAGAATGGATTAGAAGGAAGATAAGTCATAGTCAGATGTGGATAAGATCCTATATTCTAATCCTATTTCTAGGCTTGCTCGGTACAGTAACGTAATCGAGACAATATCCTCTTGACCTTCATGGTCCACCACTAAAAATATGTCACGCCCCAATCCCAAAAATACGTAGGACTAGGACACGTAAGCATGCCAGCCGTATGATTAGGGCACTCCAATATATGGAACCCATAACACACGTACGCTGTAATATGAATAAAAATTCATGAGTGGTAAATGTATATGTCACAGGGCATAGCTAAATCTCATCCACAGAAATCGTATATATATAAATGACTAGTATCTATGAACTAGATCTCAATAGGAAGTATCTCAAGATGACAGTCGGATGGAAACAAATCCACTGCCGAGCTAGAATGAAGAATAAACAAGATAAATACAATATAAATACAACCTCTAACAATCACGAGGCTCGAAGAGAAGACCTCTCGCAATATAAGTAGCCAGTCCGGATCTGCGCTCCTGCAAATGCTCATGAACAATATACCTAGAAAGGGACCAGGTCCTCAGAGAGACATAACAAGATACATAAAAGCATGCCATAAAGTAAATACTGTAAAAACTCAAGGGTGACCTAACCATCTAAGTGAAATGCAACTTGAGGACAACTTAGTACGTATAGGAAAGTGTAGGCTAGACATATACTGACGTAATTCACCAATCGGCATGACTGGCTAGTATATGCCACGTATGCCCCCAATACAAGGGCGCACTGCAATATAATAATGTCCTACTGCTCCGAAGAACGGGGAATATGTATAGTATATAACGTCCATATCGCTCCGAAGAACGTGGAATCTGCATAGTATATAACGTCCATATCACTCCGTCGAGTGTGGAATCTGTCACGCCCCAGTCCCAAAATACGTAGGACTAGGAACACGTAAGCATGCCAGCCGTATATATATGGCAACTCTAATATATGGATACCATAATACACACGTACGCTGTAATATGAATAAAACTCACATGTGGTATCTATATTATCATAAGTCACATAAGTACTAATCTCATCCACATAACAAGTCACGGGTAGGAAATAAATAAACTAGAATAAAGAGTCTGAATAATCCATAAATGATAGTCGGGTAGAGACAAATCCACTACCAATGACTATACCAACTAAAATAAGAGAGAAGAGTAAAATCACCAATATAAATAAGGTGATGATATAAGAGTGTCAGCTAAAGGATCCATCGCTAGAGATAATCAATGATGCTCAGTGGGTAAGGTCTCCTCGGCAGAAAGTAAAGTGTCATGTACGGGTTCGTACTCCTGTGAATAGTCATGGACATCTACACCTGGAAAGGGACCAGGTCCTCAGAGGGACATAACAAGATACATAGAAGCAAGCCAATTGAATACAGTAAACATGCATAATGTTTAAAAATATATAAGTACGCTGTACAAGACAATCTATATGAATGCAAATGAGGACAAATTTTTGACGTATGGATAAGGGTAGGCTACTCGAGCTAAACCTCACAACTCACACACCCGTCTAGAACATCAGAAATCGACATACCGCGGGGGTAGCGACCAGCGTGTGACTCCAGAAATTGACATACCGCGGGGGTAGAGACTAGCGTGACACACTCCCGTAGTGCGAGCTAGATACTATGGTTTACCAGAGTGGTTAAAGCCTATATGCCTACTGATTGTCCTCTCATGATACTAAGTGTCATGTGTGTGTCAACATATCTAATATATAGTAATGACTGAACAAAACTACACATGCAATGAATATACAGATATACAGAAATATAAATAGCATGCAAATTACTAAAAATAATTTGGCATGGTAAACTTGCCTGGTCTGAAAAGGATGAAGTTCCAACTCAAGACGTCGTCCGATCTACCCGTCACATAAATTAAACAAGTTAGGTTACAAAAGTGGGTGAATAGGTTCCTCCATTTTAATCTATTTTAATTATGAATAAAATACCCTAAAATAATATTTTAATATTATTATAATCTGATTTTATTGTTAAATTCTAATTTTGGTCCAAAAAAGTCAACTTTACGGATTTGTGATCCGTGGTACGCAAATCGAGGCGATCTGTTGACCAAAAAGTCAACCAACTCAAATCCTAGATTTTTGTATGGAATCCTATAGATTTCAACGCTACATGAATGCTGGAATCGACAGTTTCATAAAATCACAAGTCGGTAAAGAGTTATGGCCACAAGGGCGCACAGATAACAGTTTTCGGTGGTTTCCTATTTACGTCTACGTTGCACAAATTTTACAGTAGATTAAACTTTCTAGAAAAATAATTTTATGTAATTTCATCATGTCAGATTTTCGAAACTTCAAACGGCTCATAATTCCGAGTTCGGGATCTCCCAAAATCTCAAAAATATGAAAATACGTCTGATTTCGGACAACTGGCACTTTCAGAATATTTTAGAAAAATAGGTTCTGAAATTACTAAAATAATTTATATATTCAGAAAAATAACCTTGATATGGTTCTAACAAAAAAAACTGGAGCACGCTTGGAGTCCGGAGCTAGGAGATATCGTCTTTTTAAGTCGTCATAACTACTAGAAAATGAGGCTGAATTTATGACGAATTTTGACTGTTTTTGAAAAAAAAAAGAGGAGTTTTGGGAAGAAAAATATGAAAGATGAGTTTATTTCATAAGTCTAATAGATATTTATAATGGTGGAGACTATTTAATTTAATACGAGTAGGATTGGCTAATTTGGATATGATTAGGATAGTTTAAATAAGGATAGGATATGCATGAAGTTATTTTTCTAGTAGGTTCAGGATTTGAATTAATTTAAAATATAGTTAAAATTTATCTCAATAATTTATAATATTAAATAGAATTAAAGATAATACAAATAATTTATATATAATCTTATTAATATCTATTAATACTAAATTAGCATCTATCTAATATTAAGACTATATATATCCAAATAAATCCTAAATAATTTCAAAAATCTAAATAAATTTCTTAAAATTCTAAATAAATTACAGAAAAATATAATTAAATATTTTAAAATAAAATAAATATTTGGTAGGAACAATATGCAAGTATGATCTCATAATAAATAATGGAAGTCCTAGAAGTTTATGTTTCCTATGTTTTAATTATGCAAAAACTCTAGAAAAAATTTCAAAAATCTAAAATAGCCTAAAAATAATTCTAAATAAATATTTATATAAGTAAATATATCAAGAAATTTATTTTCTAATTAACTAAAAGAATAAATTTAATATTTAAAATAATCTATAATAAATATAGTAATATAAAATACACACAAAATACCTATTTTTGGTGAGGGTGTTTACAATCTACCCAACTTACAAAAATTTTGTCCTCGAAATTAAAAAAATAAGGAATAATTTGTTAAATCCTTCACATTCGTATCTTAGGCAAGTCAACCGCAATCTTCTTAAAAATTTAAATGACAAAATCTATTCAAATCCGTCATAATCTCTTCAAAATTAAAATAACCACTGTTTAAATCAAAATTTAACCTATCATAATCTTTTCTAGATTTTAAATAATCAACATCCAAATTTAATTCAAATCTATATGATATATTTAAGATTTAAATAGCCCACATCAAATTTTATATCACAATTTTCAACTATCATAATCTCCTATAGATTTTAAACAATTCTAATCAAATCTTATTCCTATATTTTAACTTAAGAATTTTATACTCTTCAAATTTTAAATTCAATTTTTATTATCAATATTTCAAATAGGTAATCCAACAATCAAAATTCAACTTTTAATTCAAATCATCAAATATAAAAAAATTGAATTCAATCCATCAATGTTCATGTTTAGAGTTCTATATTTTTTTCCTCAAGATTTAAATCGTTAATTCAATCTCCAATATTCAAAATTTAAATCATGTGCTCAAATTATAAATATTTGGTCTACAATATCAAAGTTTTAAAAATCATTCTATAAGGCATTCTTATCTTTAAAGTTAAATCATCATCATCTAAATTATTTTTCTAAAAATTCTTAAAATTAAAATGACTTAAATCTCTCAATCTAATCTTACTTAATCATAATTTTTTTTTTTACCTCAAGTTGACAATGTAACTTCTACCCAACTTAGAATTTACCGATCTATCATATAGATTATACATCTAAGAAAATGTTCCTCAAATTATTTAAACATGTTATTCAATCCTCAAAAGTTTTTAACACACAAATATATCATCTATGATATGCCCTTAATCAATTATAAAAAAGAGTCAACAAGTCATGTGATTAGCCTATGGGGTATATCTAGTACTATCAGTGTATCAACTTATACCAAGCATGAGGTTTCGTCTTTCCGAAATAAGGGAAGACAGAAAAGAATGATAAAGAGTTCAAGGGGGAGGTAATAGGATAGAAGTATGGGGATCAAGGCGTTTAAAGAATTCAAATGGGAATTGTCAAGGCAGTTGTGGATTAAAATTCTATTTGGTAATTTTCTATTCGCATGCTCGTATCAGTACAGTTATGTAACCGATACGATACGCTCAGACATGTCTAGAGGACAAGTACATTTGTCTAAGAAGCTAAGTCAATGTTATCTCAATCCACATAAGTAGTCATGCGAGGGGCGAACCAAGCGCACTATGGTTGATCAGACCGTAATACACTGATTCTGAAATGTATTAGTGTGTATACCCAATAATACATATATCATGATCAAGCTCGATAAAAGAGTAAGGTTGCAAAACTAGGCTATAATAGAGGCATAAGTCAAGGTAGTACAGAAAATATAAGTACGCTAGATTTATGATGAGAGAAATTATAAAATAATTCAAGTTTACAAAGAAGATAAGACTCTACAGTCTCTACAGTTGTCATACTAACTCCTTGTCTAAGTTGTTATTCGACCAAATAGGGGTATGGGCCTCTAAGTTCTACAGTCTAAATAAATACTATCTTCTTATGCAAGTCTATAGTTGGTGTCATTCGGTTATACTTCATCAATGGGTCAAGAGGCTATGTGATACTATGTTGTGAGACATTCTACCCAACTTAAAATAATTAACTAATATTGTACCGTCTTAAGGATAAAGTAGAAACTCCTATTAGGGTATACGAGAAAAGATATTGGTACTTATTAGGGTATCCTATTATAAAACTCCATAGGCAATGGTCATATTAGGTCTTAATCATAGTGCTTATAGAACAAGTGGGTTAATATTAAGAATGGAAGGGTTAGGTGGCACGAGTTGAAAGAAAAGAAGAACATAATTAGTCATCGCACAAGTAGCGAGCACTAGGTTTTCAGAGGAACAAGATTGAATTTAAATAGAAAGACTCTAAATAGTATCATGGTTTTCTAAGGGGAAGGTGGTATGCTAATCTCTGTGTTCGGGGTATGATCTAGGGAAAAATTATTTTATTCCTCTTGGCTTTCCAGGGTACTGTCTGCTAATATCAAGACAAGAATCTAAATGTATAGTTCTATAATACTATCTCACTATAAAAGTTAGGTTTGGTCCTAATATTCAACCTTGGATTTCTAGTGGCCCCTCAATACTAGGGTCAAACAATATGGTTAAATTTCTAACTAACTCTAGTAGTGTCTACACCACTCTCAAGTCATCCCTAATTATATCAAGGGATAATGGTAAAACTAATCTATAGATAAGGAATGCTAGGGTTCACTAGATATTCTAAACTTAGTGATGTATCAATACTCTAGTTGTATTCTTGGTAGGATTATTACCCTAATTATTATTCTAACAACAAGGCTTCCTATGTTCTAGGAGAAGGCTATACTCAAGAAACTATTAGGGAAGCACAGGAATCAAGCAGGATGTGATTATTTAGATAGAACAGATTGGAAGAAAGATGAGTCATAGTCAAATGTGGATGAGATCCTATACTCTAATCCTAATTGCAGGCTTGCTCGGTACAGTAACATAACCGAGACGATATGCTTTCGACCTACATGGGTCACCACAAAAATATGTCATGCCCCAGTCCCAAAATACGTAGGACTAGGAACACGTAAGCATGCCAGCCGTATGTATATGGCAACTCCAATATATGGATACCATAATACATACGTACGCTGTAATATGAATAAAACTCACATGTGGTATCTATATTAACACAAGTCACATAAGTACTAATCTCATCCACACAACAAGTCACAGGAAGGAAATAACTAAACTAGAATAAAGAGTCTGAATAATCCATAAATGATAGTCGGGTGGAGACAAATCCACTACCAATGACTATACCAACTAAAATAAGAGAGAAGAGTAAAATCACCAATATAAATAAGGTGATGATATAAGAGTGTTAGCTAAAGGATCCATCGCTAGAGATAATCAATGATACTCAGTGGGTAAGGTCTCCTCGGCAGAAAGTAAAGCGTCAGGTACGGGTTCGTACTCCTGTGAATAGTCATGAACATCTACACCTGGAAAGGGACCAGGTCCTCAGAGGGACATAACAAGATACATAGAAGCAAGCCAATTGAATATAGTAAACATGCATAATGTTTAAAAATATATAAGTACGCTGTACAAGATAATCTATATGAATGCAAATGAGGACAACTTTTCGATGTATGGGCAAGGGTAGGCTACTCGATCTAAACCTCATAACTCACATACCCGTCTAGAACATCAGAAATCGACATACCGCAGGGGTAGCGACTAGCGTGTGACTCCAAAAATTGATATACCGCGGGGGTAGCGACCAACGCGACACACTCCCATAGTGCGAGCTAGATACTATGGTTTACTAGAGTGGTTAAATCCCATATGCCTACTGATTGTCCTCTCATGATACTAAGTGTCATGTGTGTGTCAACATATCTAATATATAGTAATGACTGAACGAAACTACACATGCAATGAATATACAGATATACAGAAATATAAATAGCATGCAAAGTACTGTAAATAATTTGGCAAGATATACTTGCCTGGTCTGAAAAGGATGAAGTCCCAACTCAAGGCGTCGTCCGATCTATCCGTCACATAAATTAAACAAGTTAGGTTACAAAAGTGGGTGAATAGGTTCCTCCATTTTAATCTATTTTAATTCTGAATAAAATAATCTAAAATAATATTTTAATCTTATTATAATCTAATTTTATTGTTAAACTCTAATTTTGGTCCAAAGAAAGTCAACTTTACGGATTTGTGATCTGTGGTACGCAAATCGAGGCAATCCGTTGACCAAAAAGTTAACCAACTCAAATCATAGATTTGTGTATGGGATACTATAGATTTCAATGCTACATAAATGCTGGAATCGACAGTTTCATAAAATCATAAGTCGGTAAAGAGTTATGGCCACAAGGGCGCACAGATGACAGTTTTTGGTGGTTTCCTATTTACGTCTACGTTGCACGAATTTTACAGTAGATTAAACTTATATATTAAATTCTATAAAAATAATTTTATGTAAGTTCATCATGTCAGATTTTCGAAACTTCAAACGGCTCATAATTCTGAGTTCGGGATCTCCCAAAATCTTAAAAATACAAAAAATACGTCTGATTTCGGACAGCTGGCACTTTCAGAATATTCTGAAACAATAAGTTCTGAAATTACTAAAATAATTTATATATTCAGAAAACTAACCTTGATATGGTTCTAACAAAAAAATTTGAGCGCGTCTGGAGTCCGGAGCTAGGAGATATCGTCTTTTTAAGTCGTCATAACTACTAGAAAATGAGACTGAATTTATGACGAATTTTGACTGTTTTTGGACGAAAAAGAGAGGAGTTTTGGGAAGAAAAATATAAAAGATGAGTTTATTTCATAAGTCTAATAGGTATTTATAATGGTGGAGACTATTTAATTTAATACGAGTAGGACTGGCTAATTTGGATATGATTAGGATAGTTTAAATAAGGATAGGATATGCATGAAGTTATTTTCCTAGTAGGCTCGGGATTTGAATTAATTTAAAATATAGTTTAAATTTATCTCAATAATTTATAATATTAAATAGAATTAAAGATAATATAAATAATTTATATATAATGTTATTAATATCTATTAATACTAAATTAGCATCTATCTAATATTAAGACTATATATATCCAATTTCAAAAATCTAAATAAATTTCTTAAAATTCTAAATAAATTACAGAAAAATATAATTAAATATTTTAAACTAAAATAAATATTTGGTAGGAACAATATGCAAGTATGGTCTCATAATAAATCATGGAAGTCCTAGAAGTTTATGTTTCCTATGTTTTAATTATCCAAAAATTCTAGAAAAATCTTTAAAAATCTAAAATAGCCTAAAAATAATTCTAAATAAATATTTATATAAGTAAATATATCAAAAAATTTATTTTCTAATTAACTAAAAGAATACTCTAAAGAAATTTAATATTTAAAATAATCTATAATAAATATACTAATATAAAATACACACAAAATAACTATTTTTGGTGAGGGTGTTTACAGAATCTGCATTGAGGAAGTGGGTGTCCCATACGCCTACAAGTCATCCTCTCCGCCCAATGAAGATATACAAGTCGTGAACACGACGTGGACATCCCGTACTATATGCAAGTCTCTATAGAAATAAACAACTAAGCTAAATACCGTTACACGTGTTGCTCACACCGATGGCCAGTCGAGTATGAGGCACGCGTCCCTACATGAACTCACTCTGTGACGTGTAATAATACGTGTCAAGGCCTGGGGAGTCATACCAATAACTCCACAATTTTAGGTGGGTCTACTAGATACTAGGTCAGACACAAGTCCTAACGTTAACGCATTCGTTGACTGCACCCGAGTCTCTCTCGGACGCGCACAGTTATAATAGCTAAAATAATGAACAGGCAGCTAAAATACAGAATTTAGACAGTATAACAAGGCAAGGTATACTTGCCTGGAAAGAGAGCTGCGTAGCACCAATAACCTGCTCCTGAAGTCGGGCAGATAAATCCAACAGATCTTCGGGGTCAGCGTGCACAGGTACGGGAGTCGGGATGACTACTGTGGGTTGTCGGGCAAGGGTGATGGGTCTATGATGTCGATGATGACAAGGGTTATGACGATGATTGAGGTTGACACGGGTGATGGTTAAGGTGATGATGACTAGGGTGGTTAGGTGATGAGGTGAGGAGGATGCTTTAGGTGGTGGCTGGGATGATGCTAATGATGATGACGACAATGATGAGATGATGATGATGACCATGATGAGATGATGATGATTACATAGATGAGGATGATAGGGATGAGGATAATATTGCCGATCATGATGATGGGGATGGTGACGATGTCGGTGACGATGGTGATGGTGATGACGATGATAACGACGAGGACGATGACATGGATAATGGTGATGACGAGGACGATAATGATGATGACTAGGATGATGATGACGAGGACGACGAGGGTGACGATGTTGATGATAATGGTGATGATTATGAAGATAATGGGAGGTAATGATGATGACGGGGATAACAATGTGGATGCTAGCGATTGCAAGGACGATGATGTAGGTGATGGTGATGACGAGGATGATGATATGGAGTTGATGATGATGATGAAGACGATGATGTGGAAAATAATGATGACGAGGACGATGATGTGGTTGATGGGGTGTTAATGAGATGGTGATGGTGATATGGTTTATGTTGATGGTGGTAGTGTTGATAAAATTTTATGGTGAAGATGATGATGTGTATGATGATCATGATGTTCATGGTGATTGGTGAACTTGTGGCTGCTGACGACTGACCGGAGGCCGGCCAGGGGAGTTCAGAACGAGGGGATGGTGTTAAGGGGAGGAGCTGCTCCGGCCAGGGGGGCGCTGAGCAGGGAGGAGGTTGGACTGGGACAGGAAAGAGGGACAGGTGGTGGTGTTGATACTCTGGTCAGGGGAATCGAGGTGGCCGGAGGGGATGGCCGCTGGGGGTGAAGGTGATGTGGAGATTGTGGAGGCTCGGGGTCGGACAGGAGGAGGTCGAGGGGGTGGAGGCAGTGGCTCGAGGGGAGGAGATGCGGTGGTTCAGGCGAGGTCGTGTCTCCGGTTCAGCGAATGCAGGCGGGTTCGACAGGGAGAGGCGAGCGGGATGGCCGGGGCTCGGTCGAGAATGACGGTGGGGATGATGATGCGGGGGTGCAGTCGGGCTTCAGGCTCAAGCGCGGCGAGACTCGATGTGGAGGCGGGGAAGAGGGGAGATGCGAGCGGGAAGAGTGCAGTTGATGGAGAGGTGTTCGTGAGGCGGCGTTGGTCAGAGTCGGGTTGTCGTGTGGCACATCGGAGAAGGAGTTGGGTCCGACTGATGGACGGAGGAGGAGAAGGGAGGCTCAGGATCCGACAGCTGCTCGTCTGGTTCGACGGTTGGGAGGAGATAGCTCTGGTCAACGAGGTCGAGACAGCGGCTTCAGCGAGTCACGGCGGAGGAAGAGATCCGGCGGAGAAGGATCAGTCGAGTGAGGGAGACGGGTCGCTGCTCGTCGTCCGGCGGGCTCGGGTGGTCCGGCGAGACTGCCGAGGGAGGTGGTAGGAGGAAGAAGGCGAACAGGAAGGAGAAGAAGAAATAAGTCGGCTCGGAAGAATTTTGGGTGTTTGGGAAAAATAAGAAAAGAAAAGAATAGGAATATATATACATGTGTAGGTCTTGGTTTGACCTAGAAATTGACTTGGTCAATCCCCTTGGGTTTGGGCCTTGGGCTCTCATGGGGATGTTTGGGAGTGCTATAAATTACATTAATTAAATACAAGGCTAGAATTTAAATGGGGCGATGTGCGCGTTGTGCATTCCAAAAATTATGAAAAAAATTTATGTGAAGGAGAAATTGGGTTTCTTCATGTATTATCCAATGGTGTGGACACATCAATGCAATTTTGCATAAAAGCGCACAACAATTGGGAAAATTGCACAAAGATGGAAATTGGGATTAAATAAATTAAAATTACCGTGCATGGTGTTCTGGATTTAATTAGGAGTACATGGAATTAAAATTAGGTGGGACCCAAGTGTCAGGGACGTAGAGGATACAATATAGAATATTAATAAAATTCGGGTTGTATAAAACGGTCAAGATTGTGTCTCCAATTTTGATTGGAACGCACAAGGGTACAGAGCCGTATTTATTTAGAATTACAATAATAACGTCCGCGACGTTTATTGTGCGACTAAAATGTAGCACAAGAAAGCATAATTATAAGCTACACAAAGGTCAGAATAGTAGGCGGGCATGTCTAGGATGAGGTGGCAAAATTTGTAGAAAGGCAATGGCTAGTGAGGTGCTCCAAATATCGAAGCAACGGTAATGTGCGCTAAGCGATATAAAATATCGCATAATTAAATAATTGCCGTGTTCTAATTCTAATTGGATTCTAATTAGACCTAATTTCTCTATCTATGCCAAGTAGCCCTAATTTTGGGTGAGGGGGTTTACAGAATTAAACCAACTACCCACATTTAAACCGACCATTGATTAAACCAACCACATTTAAACCGACCACAAACCAAAAACCAACCACCCACTTAAACCCACCCACCCGACCGGATAGAGCACATTTTCGCCAACTCAGTTGGCAAAAATTTGGGCAACCAAATTTTCGCCAACTCAGTTGGCGAAAATCCAACCGTTCCCGCCCAAAATTCGAATTTTTGCCAACTGGGTTGACGAAAATCAAGCACTCCAAATTTTTGCCACCCGTGACCGGACTCAAAAAAAAATGTCAGATAATTATTTTATAAAGCAAACTATTTTTCTTTCTTCAGGCTTCTTTTGTCCGAAGGACAAAGATTTTGTTGAGTCATTACATCTACTCATTGAATAAGTGATCATCAAATGGTTTTTACTCAGAGAACCTTTGAGTTTAGCTTGGGGCGAAATCATCGTGGTTCTAGTATGAATCTGAGGTTTTAATTGATTCATAGGGTCTCAACAAGAGAATTCCTATCAATAGTAAAACAAGAGTAAATCCGCATTACGTACAAAAATGGGTTGGCGATATGTATCGGAATTTAAAATTTTGTTAAACTTCTATCGTTATACTTAATTAATATAAAATTATTATCGGTACAATAAATTTTTTGTTAAATTAATCATGACATGTACCATTTATTAACAAATTTTGTATAAATTGCAGCACGCCCATATTAACACCTGAAAATGTTACTATTTGGAAGTTCATGGCGGAGTACAAAAGTTTCATTTTTGCTTTTCAAAAAATAGAAGTAGCCAGGGCCGGCCCTGAGCTCACAGGGGCCCGGAGCGAACTTTCAAAATGAGACCCCATACATAATGTAAAAAAAATAAAATAAAAGTAAAATAAAAAATATGCCTCCACCAAGATTTGAACTAGCAACCTCTTGTGTGCAAGTCTAATATAATAACCACTACACAACAATTACTTTGTGATAAGAATGGTCAATGGTAAATACTAATTCTATTTTCCGTACAAAATTATTTATATATTTAAACAAAAAAAAAAATTTGGGCCCTTCTGGCCCATGGGACCCTGGGCGGTCGCCCTGCCAGCCCTGGGCCAGGGCCGGCCCTGGAAGTAGCTTATAAAAGCATTTACCCTTTCTTAAGTTGTCCTTATCAAACTTCAAAACATAAATCTGCTTTTACATACTACTTTGGCTGATACTTTGAGAAGCACAAGCAACCCAAGTAGTAAACCCTACTTTAATATTTGGTTCTACTTAAATGAGGATAAAAATGGATTCAAAATTACTTACCACGGTTATTTTTGCTTATTTTTCTATCAAGCAATCTTAGCTGTAAGTTTGGTAACAAAATCTATCATTTTTTTTTTTTTGTAAAAGCTATTTCAAAATTTGGGAAACTTTTCACAACTTGTGAGAAACTGCCATATAGTTGCTTGTTTCTTTTTTAGAAGTTGCAGCAATTCCAAACTAGTCCTATGTGTGTAGGTCTAGTGCATACAGACTAAGGCGAGTTTCATGACTGTTTCTACTTGTATTTTCTTGGAAAAGCAATGATAGATACTGCTAAGTAACAACAGCTTATAAAAGTAAATTTGAACGATTAGTAGGATTTTAAAACAGTTATCGAAAACGAATAAAAAAACCTGCTTTCAAAAGCTGTTTACTGCAGGTTTTTGAAAGGCAGCAGCAATTCCACACCAGCCCAGGCCCAGGCCCAGGCCCAGGCCCAGGCGTAACCAAATTCACCGCAGCACACTGACAAAATCCTAATCCCTCACGAGCTCCACACGTGCCAAAAAAAAGAAAAGAAAAGAAAAACCAGTAGCATTCAAAACTAGGAGAGGGAAGAGCAGACGCGAAAGCGCCAACTCTTTCCGTGTTCATCTCTTCCACACCCAATCCCTCTCTGTATCTTCCCACCCATATAAAACACCACCGCGCGTGTTATATTCCTCTCTTTTCCCCCATTAGTTCGTCGGTAACCTCACCGCCCCACAAACAAAATGGTCCTATCGGCCGAGAGCCCGACCCGACCGCCGGATCCGATGGCGGAGCCGACGTCAGCTCCGGCGAGTTCCCTCCACAACTTCTCCTCCTTCCCGATACTCAAGACCTGGGGCCACCGGAAGGTCCTCCGCTGCCTCAACGTCAACCGCAAGGGCGAGACCATCAGATCCTCCTCCCCCTCGCCGTTGCCGACGCCGACGCTTCCGGCGGAGTCCCAGTCTCCGTCGCCGGAGAGATCCTCCCCGATCCGATCCAAGGAGGAAGCCGACGACGATGACGACAGTCTCGAGAGGCTGCGCGAGAAGCTTCTTGTCCACTACCAAGAAGTCGTCGACCACATGAATCTGCTCGGCCAAGCGCCGGCGAAGACGCTACCGGAGCCTCCGCCGGCTTCGCCATGGAATCTAAGGACGAGGAGGGCGGCGCCGGCGAGGGATCCGAGCCTCTCGCCTTCACGGCCGCCGCCGCGCACGCGTCCTCCTGCGGAGGCGGCGGCTGGAGGCCACGCGAGGACGGTGAGGCTCAGGTCGGAGGCGGCGGAGAGGAAAGAGCAGCCGCGGCCGCGGTTCTCGATCTCGCTGTCGGCGCGGGAGATCGACGAGGACATCTACGCGGTGACGGGATCCAGGGCCCGACGGAGGCCGAGGAAGCGGCCGAGAGCCGTCCAGAAGCAGCTCGACGTAAGAACTCCTCCTCCTTCCGATCCATTTCCCCCATCGATCTCTTCTTCTTATTTTTCTTCTGTCGGTTTGATTTTGATTTCGTTTCTTTCTCTTTTAGATGCTGTTTCCTGGCGCGTGGCTGACGGAGATCACGGCGGACACGTACAAGGTGCCGGAGTGACGTTGTTTCGTTCTTCCGGCGAGGTTACGGTCGCCGCCGGCGATGTGAATCCGACTAAATGATCCATAGGCTGAAGCTTATTTTTGTTTTTGTTTTTGTTTTTTCCTTCTTCTTCCTCCTCCTCTTGGTAGGGATTCGTTTTTTTTCTTAGGAGTTTGTTGGTGAAGAATTGTAACATAGATGATCCCTTTCTTATTAGCAGCTGTGTGTTCATTCTAAAGCTCAATAATATTCTCCATTAACCGAAAGAAATTAGTTCAAATTTTGTGGATATTTTTAGTTTGGTAAAAATTCTGGAACTATTGCAATTTCAAATATTTGCTAGTTCAGTTCTGCAGCAGTGATTACTGAAATTTGGAAATCCATCCAAACCAAGTTCCGACGACCATACGACACTGTGTGTATTGACCCACTGACTTCATGTTGTTTCACACAATACTATATGGATACGACTCCGTTTACTGTGTTCGACACGATACAACACAGGCATGAGCGGTATTTGGAGTGTCGGTGTATCGATAAATATCGGGCTTAGTTCTTATTTTTGCTCGGCATCCCCCCTCCCTTTTCTTGATTGATTTGTTTCTTGTAACTTGTAAGGGTCCAAAGTAAGCCAAAATTTCTAATGAACCTGGTTAAAATTTAGATGGCTAATTATTAATATAGGTTTGTTAGGATTGAGGTTAGTTAAATAAGCTAGAGTTTGTCTAAATAATCTAATTATGTGGGTTGTTGATGAAAATTTGATTTAGTATGTAGACTGTATACACAAGTAAAATGCTTTGCTGCTGTTGGCATTTTTTTAGGACCAATATGACCTGTACGGGGGCTGTACCAGATATATTATGTGTCGATGTGATGCTTTATTTTGGATTAGTCGGATAAACGACCACGTAACGTAGCTCCTAAATGAGGAGTTGGATTTTATTTTTTCCAATGACGGTTGCACTATTGAAATCATATGCTATTCATAAAGATACGTGAGAATTTTGTTGAGTCGATCGAGAACTGAACCAGACCTAGATCAGGTCGTAACCGCTAGATCTCCAGCAGGCTGACTGGACCGATGTCCAAACTTTGAATTTGGCAATATCGAGGAGGTCCATATTGTCACGTGGAGCCCGCCCTCCCTCAAGCACGTCTGCAAGACTGCAACAAACAACAGAGGAAGTAGGCACCACTTCTGTTGGCATTCGGTTAGTTTTGGAGAAGTTTTATCGTTGTGCCATGTACTTATAGAAGTGCGGACTTCTTCATTGGAATGGGTTAGGATTTAAATTCATCTGTATACCCATATTTTCACTCCATGATTTTGAAAAATCACAACTGGTAATATATGTCGAAATTTTATGGTACATGACTTAATTAACAAACCTCTGTCCTAAATCTGTTAAATTTAATTTAAATTACATTTTACTACACATGTTCCTTTTCGGTTCTGGACATTTTTTTTTAATTTTACTGTATCAATCTTGCAGTTGGATAGAAGAAAAAAAAGGAACTACCAAAGAGGCCCAAACAACTAGGCACCAAACAACAATTCACACACTTTTTTTTTTTGAAATTTTGAGTTATCGTCCACTTTATTTACCATATTTAAGGGTGCACTTCACAATTTTTACATAATATATAAGTCCTCCCACTTTTGACAGAATCCGTCCAAAACTGACGGTCAACCAATTTGACCTAAAATTTTGGACGAAAGTATCCTCCCTCATGTACTGTCTTCTCTCCCCCCACCCCCTACCACCGCTCGCCCCCGCCGCACGCCTCCGCCACTCCCCCCCCCCCCCCCTCCCTCCCTCCCTCCCCCGTCGTCGACTGCCCCCCTCTCCCCGTGCTCACACCGAGCTCGCCCCCACCTCCCCGCGCTCGCCCCCTCCCTGTCCCGCGGTCAACCCCCACCCTCCCCGCCACTGCCACCCCTCCCCGCGCTCGCCCACCCCCCTCCCTCCCTCCCCAGCCGTCGACACCCCCCCTCCCCGCAACCGAACTTCCCCCCCCCCCCCCTCCCTGCCCTCGCGGGTAGCAGCAGCTGCAACAACGACGGCGAGGACGTATACAGGGTTTGTGTGGATGTCACGTCCCAGTCCCAAAATGTATGGGACCAGACACGTGGCAATGGCCAGCTGGTACGACTTCATAGGGCTTTCCAATTTAGTGGACCCGACGAAGTGCACTTACGTTGTCCAAGGTTAAGTGATCCAGTTAATAATCTAATTCTAACATGCAACAACTAAACTAAATCTCAATCCATGATAAATAAATCTCAAGAAGGAACGATATGCATCATCAGTCTGCAGCCCAATAATACATCCGTTCGAATAGGCCAAAAGAATAATATAGGCCTATAAACACTAGGCTATAAAAGCAAAATCAAAAATGGAAAGTAGTACATGACTGTAATAGCTAAAAATGTAAAGATACCTGCAACGATGTCCACACTCCACTAGATCAAGCATCATGCAAACTGCACAAATAACCTGGAAGGTAACCAGGTCCTCAGAGGGACGTACCAAGATACAAAAATACATGCCATAAAGTAAATATTGTGTAAAGTAAATCAGGGTGAACTATCCTCTTAAGTGAATACAATTTGAGGACAACTTAGTGCGTATGGGAAGTGTAGGCTAGACATATGCTGACGTAATTCACCAATTGCCGTGACTGGCTAGCATATGCCACATATGCCCCCCATCTTAGGGCACTCTACATATATAATAACGTCCAGCTCCGAGGAGCGTAGTATCTGCATAAGTAATAACGTCCAACGTTCTCTAGAGAGTGGTATCTGCACAACGTCCAACGTCCCGAAGAGCGTGGTATCTGCACAAGTAACGTCTAACACTCCAAAGAATGAGGTATCTGTATAAATATATACGTCTGTATCGCTCCGAAGAACGCGGTATCTGTATAAAGGAGGTGGGTGTCCCATACGCCTACTAGTCGTCCTCCCCGCCCAATGCCAATGTACAAATCTCAAGTGAGACGTGGATATCTCGTACTATAATGCAAGTCACTAAAGAAATATACAACTAAGCTAAATATCGGCACACGTGCTGCTCACACCGATGGCCAGTCAAGCATGAAGCACGCGTCCCTACATGAATTCACTCTGTGACGTGTAATGCTACGTGTCAAGGCCTGGGGAGTCATATTGATAACTCCACAACTTTAGGTGCGTCCACTATACACTAGGTCAGACACAAGCCCTAATGTCAACGCCTTCGTTGACTGCACCCGAGTATTTCTCGGACGCGCACAGTTATATAATATTAAAATAATAAAATATGCAACTAAATAATAACTGAATTTAAACAGTACAATAAGACAAGGTATACTTGCTTGGATCCTCAAGCTGCGAGTACCAAATTCCTGCTCCCGAAGTCTCGCCCGAACGGTCCAGCGACCCTATATAAATAATGTAATATAATATAATATAATCATCATTCATTATGTTAGTACGCACAGGAAACACAACTACGCTGCACTTAGAAACTGACGCAAGGGGGGTCATAACCGGTCAACTAGCAGGGTCGAGTGTGCACGTAGCTAAAATGCACAAGTGTCATGTCCTCAAATAACGTGCACAGCAAGACAACGAGTTACCAAAATACGTTACAATACCAATAACGTATAACACAAAACACAAGTCCTAGCTAACAGGGTAGTGTGCACAATGTCAGTTTAGTCTAAACACCTAGGTCAACACAATTATATACCAAACTAACTAACCAAATTTTCTATGAAATAATACTAACACTAACTACTATGCACATATAAACACTAGGTATTAGGTTTCACACATCAATTTTTACCCATGTAATAATCAAGGAAGAGGAGTATGATGCAAACCTAGGTATGCTCGACTAGGAGGGGGGTGATGCACGTACGCGACTCGAGGGTGGCCGGACTCCGGTGGGTGGGGGAAGTGCTCCGGCGGTGCACAGCTCGTAGCAGCAGCTGTTATAGTGGCAGCAGTAGCGGCAATGCAACAGCTCGCAGCAGCGGCAATGCAGCAGCTCGCAGCAGCGGCGGTGGCGGGTTGCTGGCGGTGGCTGGATGGTCATGGGATGAAGGGAGGTGTGGTGGTCGTGGGTGGTGGTGATGGTGGTGATGGTGTTGGTGATGATGGTGTTGGTGATGGTGGTGACGACGGTTGATGGTGAGGCAGTGATGGTGGTGTGCCGATGATGGTGATGATGGTATTGGCCGCTGTAGTGGTGGAGATGGGTGAAGGAGAAGGTAAAGTCGGGGGTTGGCCGGTTGTGGTGTGGCGATGACGTGGTGGTGGTGGTGGTTGATGACTATGCTCGGAGGAGGGATCGAAGAAGAAGATGATGAAGATGATGGAGGTGGCTGTGGGTGATGGCGATAATGGTGGCGGCGGCCGGGATGATGGTGGAGACAGTGGTACGATGGTGACTGATCGGTGATGGTGGTGATCAAGGTATGGGAGGAGGTGGTGGCGAGTGTCTTCTCGGGGATGGCCGGGGCTGGGGGTGGTAAAGTCGGGGAAGTCGGGATGTCGAGGCTGCTGTCGGGGTGTGGTCCGGCGGAGGAGAAGAATGGTGCTGTGGTGGCTGGTCGACTGCTCGGTGGTCGTGACTGCGGGGTGTGGTGTGCTCCGGCGGGATGGTGAGAGAGGGGAGACGGTGGTTGCAGTGGGCGATGATGTAGATGAAAGTCGACGGTGAAGTCGTTCATGTGGTGGCTGTGGTGATGATGATAATGGTGGCAGTGGTGATGACTCGGGGATGGCCGGAGTTGATGATGATGATGATGATGATGAGATCGGCGATGGTTAGAGGAGAACGGTGGTGTCACGCCCCAGTCCCAAAATACATAGGACTAAGACACGTAAGCATGCCAGCCGCATGGATATGGCAACTCCAATATATGGAAACCATAACCCATACGTACGCTGTAATATGAATATCAATCCACAAGTGGTATAAACATATGTCACAAGTCACAGGGTATAATCTAAATCTCATCCACGAAAATCAAATATAAATAAATAACCAATATCTATGAATCTAGATCTCAATAAGAAGCATCTAAGGATGATAGTTGGGTGAAAACAAATCCACTACCAACTCTAATATAAAAGTACAACACAATAAACACAATATAGGAATACCAGCTAACAATCATGGGGCTCGAAGAGAAGACATCCTCCAAACATATGTAACAATCCGAATCTGCGCTCCAGCAAATACTCAAGAACAGATACACCTGGAAGGGCCAGGTCCTCAGAGGGACATAACAAGATACATAAAAGCATGCCAATAAAGTACTGAAATAAATATCCAATGGGATCACCTAACCATCTAAGTGAATGCAGTTAAGAACAACTTTCCCCACAAGTAAGCTATCTGGATGAAAACTGGGATTGGCATGACTCTCTCGGAGAATCAGGGGCCTCAAAGCATACCGTCTTTTGAACGGCAGAGGCCGCCAAGTAGTATAGGGGTCATCACCGCCTGTATCTCCAGCGGAGCTTCCGGGTTACAGAAGAAAAAGTGCAAAGGAGCCAAAATGTGGTACTTGTTGTTCTCCCCACCCCATGCTCTAAGCATGTCACATCCATGACACGATTTGGTCCATAGCCTATCTTTAGTATCCTAGCCCAATCCTGCAACCAAACAAGAACAAGGATTAGACCACCGTACTATAATAGGCTATGTCCATGGACCTCTAATAACTGCTAAGTCTTCTAGCATACAAAGTTTCTATTAGCAGTTATTCCTAACGCACGGCCCATACGTACATGAGGCCAAACCCTGCATGCAAGTTCGTGAGCTCTATATGAGACTCACACTCGTGTAACAACTGTGTCACGGCCAATGAACCTAATGATGCTACATGAAAATGGGGCAGTCTCATAAACAAGGTCAATGTAAATACATAAATAAAAACATATCGCGACGACACTGTCGCACGCATTTTATATAACAGTTATAATATATGAACTAAAGACAAAAAATAAGGATGCATGCAACATATGAAATATAAATAACAGTACAATGACAAGATATACTTGCCTGGTAAGAAAGCTGCAAAGTGTAACGTCCAGAAGTCCACACACAATATCAGAAGCTATGGCCTCAGAACAAATATCTCCGGATGCTGAAATAGATATCACTAACATTCCCAGAATAAGCAAAATAGCTAAAAAGTACTTTCCTTTCATCCAATTTGGACACAGGGGCAAAACGGTAATTTTGGGTCAAAGTGGGGTCCACGTGTGGCCCACTTTGTACCGAAAAATATGCCAAGGGTAATAGTCTCTAAATGGGACAAATTATAGGTCAAACAAACTCTAGATGTCAATACGAACCCAACGGTATATCCAAATGTGGATTCCGATGGGCCGAACACAATTTCGTCTAAAAATATCAACCGTAGGGTCCGCCAATTGGCGACTTGGTCAACTATCTCAGAATTGCGTGAAAATTGGGTCACAGGACCAGCGCATTACCACGATTCCAGTGGCGTAAGTTTCGTCGTAATATGATGAGCGTGCACAAAATGCGCGCGACTTTCGCAAAAGTTACGACACGTAATTTGTCCACGGATACGGGCTAATTTCGGCGCGCACACGCATCCGAATCAGTGATCGCAAACACTCATGTGTCCGGTACACTACGCGTACCGTTCGGTACACTTGATATACGGTGGGGCGGTCTCGTTTGGCGGGGCGCGCTCCGTTTCACAACTTTTGGAAATCTGGGAAAAGTGTGTTCGTGGGATTTTCCAACGAATTTAATTCTGTCTACAACAGTTAATAATCTAGGATTATTTAACAAAAATTAAACTAGGTCAAGTGGTCTACGGATACCAAAAAGAATCATCGAATTTGGATCTCTGTGGTTGGAGATACGAACTCGGGAACATGGGTGATCACCGCAGTTTTTTGCGATCCCAGAATTTGGTCTATTTCTGCCAACTTTGGCATTGTTTTCGCCTATGGTTACGCGTTGTTTGAAGTCTAATATCACACAGATATGGAAGAGAGTTAAGGGGTGAGCATACCGGTGAAGACGGGATGACGTTTGGTTGAGTGCGGCAACGAAAAACAACTCCGGAACACATGTACCTCGCTGCGAAAATCTACAGTGCGCGGGGTGCGCGGGGTCGCGGTGGTCGGGGTCGGTTTGGACGGCCTGGCGGGGTTCTCCGGCTGCGGTGGTGGTGCTCCTTAAGTCTAGATGGGAAGAGGAAGGTTTTGGATGATCTAGGTTTAGGGTTTGGGATGATATATATATATATATATATATATATATATATATATATATATATATATATATATATATATATGTGTGTGTGTGTGTGTGTGTGTGTGTGTGTGTGTGTGTATAAGAGAGAAAGAGGGGGGG
Organism: Iris macrosiphon; assembly: GCA_036927795.1. Lineage (NCBI taxonomy): Eukaryota > Viridiplantae > Streptophyta > Magnoliopsida > Asparagales > Iridaceae > Iris > Iris macrosiphon. The sequence continues at coordinate 319,528,820 of JAYESA010000005.1, forward strand.
AGTTCAATCGGGTTGCTAAAGGAAGGGGGGGTCTGGGTTTGCTTGGTTGGATTACTAACAAAGGTGTTTTCTTGGATTTTCTACAAGGGTCGGGGCTTGCTGCATTCTTTTGCAAGCGCGGGTTCCTAGCAAATGGTCCAGCGGGTGAGAAGCTTTGGTTTGGGTAAAGAAAAATAATAATGGTTTGTTTGTTTTCCCTTTTTTTTTCTTTTCTTTTTATATTTTTTCCTTTAAAATATATATATATATATATATATATATATATATATATATATATATATATATATATATATATATATATATATATATATATACGTATATACTCATAGGAAAAATCTAGAATTATATTAATGCACACCATTAAGCTAGCAACTGCCCAAAGGGTCTCCTACATGGAATAAATTCTGAAAAATTCCTAATGGCCCCATAAATCTCCTAAGTGCACCAACATCTAAAATAAAAATTAATAAAAATCTATTTCTCTTAATTAGCCACTAATTACTATAATTAAATTAATAATTAACTAAAAAGGGATATTACGGTTTTCTAGGATTAGGGGTTTTACAGGTGGTTGCAGGTGTTTGGCTGTGGCGGTCGGTGAGGGAAGGTTGCTCGGAGGAGGTTGCTCGGTGCTCGGGGTGACTGTGTGATGGCCGAAGTCGTCCGCTCAGAGGAGATGAAGAAGGTGACCGGGGCTGGTGGTGGTGACTGGTGGAGAAGGTTGCTGTGGAGGAGGCGGATGCTGGTGGAGAAGATTGCTGTGGAGGAGACTCAGAATAGAATATTGTCATAAATTGGGTTACACAAAATGGGTCGAGGTTGTGTCTCCAATCTCGATTGGAACGGACAAAGATGCAAAGTTGGATTTATTTGGATTTAAAAATAAATATTTGTAACGAATATTGTGCAACTAAAATAAAGCCGAAGATTCTCTGCCCCAGTCCCAAAATACCGAGGGACTGGACGCGTGATAATGGCCAGCAGCACACACCGATGGACAAACCCAATTTAATAGATCCATCGGGACGTACTTTAAGCTGTAATATAACAATAAGGGTCTAGATAAACTAATCTCATCCACAGAAATGAATATCATATAATCGGAATCATAAATCAAGATCCAACTCAATAAATATAATACTCGAGAAATAAACCTGATAATGAGTCAGGTACAACTGTCAGGATACAAGAATGAAGATAACCCCAGCAAATACTGAGCATGGAACACAGATACTCAGGAAAAGTCTTCGGCTAACACCTCGTCCTCGGATGGCGGTACAACTCCTGGATCAGCTCCTGCTGCGGTCCTGTATACCTCGGGATAGATCTCGTCCTTAAATCCTGGGGACATAATCCATATCCAGGTCCTCAGGGGACATAGCAAGGTACAGATAATAATACAAGCCAAAATATAAGTAGTGCAGCAAATAATGAGATAAATAGGGCAAGTAAGTAACCATCTATGTGAAAATGCAAGTGAGAGCAACACGAGTACTCAGGCTGAGCCACTACAAGCTCTGTGTCGGGGAGCCGGTAGTGGTAATAACAAGTAATGTGCCTAGCTCTGCTACGAGAGTCTACGGCCTCACAATAGTAGTAGATATATATAGAAAACAGCCTGTAGCCTGTGTGTCTCTCCCCACCCATTGTAACCACGCATATCATGACCATAACGTCTCATGTCCATGTCAAGCGGGATCATCACTAATGCAACAAGTCATATGTATCTATGAATATAGTATCTCTGTCAAGTCCTGTATCCTATAAAGAATCACCACGAATATCTATGGAATATCCTGTCTCATGAGCAGTGTCAAGTGTCCTGGGTCATATGGTACTTGATAAGACAAGTACGAGTATATAAAGTGTCACGAATGTCCATTCCTAGATGACCGTACCCAACACTACGTACAGTGTTGACACCCGACTGATAATCGGACGCTAAGTACGTCACACGGTCCTAGGTTGAGAATGCACAGCAATATAATAAAGCAAAGAAAATATATAACAATACTGCAGAGTTTGGCAAGGTACACTTGCCTGTTGTTTGAATATCAACGGTCGTCCCGGTATTAGTGGATCATGTGGGTACTCCTCCAAAAGCTGTAATAAACATCACCAACAGTCTCAGAAGATATCAAACTGCTAGAAATGCCTGTCCTTACGTCCAATTTGGACACAGGGGCAAAAAGGTCATTTCCGGGCCAAAACGGGGTCCACATGTGGGCCACTTTGCACCGAAAAGCGTGCCAGGGTCAAGGTCTCCAAATTCCTCAAACTCAGTGTCTACAAGTCAGGAACGATGATACGAACCCAACGGAACTTCCAGAATTAGATTCCGATGAGCCGATCACAAAATCTTCCGTCAAGTGGGGCCCGTGGGGCCCATGATACGCGATTTTGTCAACGTTCTCAGAATCGGACCAAACCTGGGTCACAGGACCCGATGCACCGAGCGGGTTGCACGGACACCGAGAGGGTTATACTGTCTACGCGTAGCAACTGACGAAAACTAAAACGGAGTTGCGAGTTGAGAGAAATTGGCACCTGAACAGGGCTCCGAGAAGTCTGAATTTCACGTGTCCGTGCGTATCCTTGACATGAGCTGTGTCCTGGTTCAGTGAGCTGTGTCTGCTGTATTGTTCGTGTCCGAGAGCGGTTGCTGATGACGGGGTCCCGGTACTGCGTCCAAGCCCTCAGGTCCCGCAGTACATGGACTAGAGCAGACGCTTGTGATCTAGATGAACCATGAGATGTGAACCTACACTATAGATTTGCATCATCTTTTGCAATTTCTGAGCTACATTTTCTTGTTCTGTTCCTTAAATGTCTCTCTGTTGGTGTCTCTGAAGCAATTCTTGAGTTTGATTGTGAACTCAAATCCTTCGAAACTATGCTGCTCCCAACAGTGGGTTTGTGCATATCCGTCTCAAACTTGGCCAGATCACTTCTTAGTTTTACGATTGCCATATCCTTCTCTCTAACCAATGAGTCCAATTCCTTAATATTAAGCTGAAGCTTCACTAAGACCTTATTAGCCTGTTCAACTTCTATTCCTTTGCTCTTAATAATACCAGCATAGTCGCTCTCTTCTTTTCTAAGCTGGTGCCATACAAAATCATTTTTTTTCCTTAAGCTCCGAGACCTCAGCACTCAAAGCTTCCACACAAGCACGGAAATCCTCCAAATCAGCCTCGCCAAGTTCTAATTGCTTCTGGTAGCGGAAAGCCTCCCTTTGCTTCAGGCCCACCATCAGATCCAGATTCGCAGACCCACCCTAGCCGACCCTTCTTCTCCTCTTCATTCAACTGGGCGATGTGGGATTGGAGGAGGGATGTAGCTCTCTAGGAACTTGCGGTCGTCGGCTAGGGTTTGGATCTGGGAGTGCTGAGACCGGAGCATGCTGGAAACAGTGCTGAAGATTCTCTACCATTGCAGGCGATCGCCTGAGGAAGGGATGTGGAGGAAGAAGAAGAAGAGCAGGAAGAGGAGAAGAGGTCGGCTAGGGTGGTTTTGTTTTAGGTTTTATAAAAAGGAAAAAGGGGAAGAAAGGTTGTATTTATACATATGAGGACTTTTGGATTTGACCTAGGATTTGGGCTGGGTCAATGCTCCTTGGGCTTGGCTTCGGCTCTCATGGGGATGTTGGGTGTTTGGGCACGGGTTTAATTCGATTTAATTTTTTTTTATATAGTTTCTAGGGCTTTAAAAAGATTCCGGAGTCCAATAAATTCACCGAAAATTACCCTATGTCCGGTTTTCCAATTTACACCATAAAATATTATTTCCATAATATTTCAATATTAATTAACATTATTTAAAAATCTTTTAATCATAAACACCTTAGTTTTAATTCCCGAAAATTACAGAAAAATTGTGGAAAATTATTTTATAAAATTTTAGAAAATCAGGGTGATTACAATCTACCCAACTTATAAAATTTTTATCATCGAAATTAAAATTAAGCCATGGTAGAAGTCAAGGATGGTATAAGATTTGCATTGGTTAAAATGCAAGGCTAGGTTTAACAAAGTGGGCGATGTTGCACGTTGCATAATCTGAAATCATGGGAGAAATTCATATGAGCGACAAATCGGTTTCTTCCTGCGTCATGTCAATGATGTGGACACCTAAATGCTCTTTTGCATAAAAATTCCCGACCATTGAAATGTTGCACAAAGATGGAAATGGAAGATGGCAGGTCTAGGACAAGGATGTGGAATTTGTAGGAAGGCCAGTAACTAGTGAAGTGCTCCAATTATTGAAGCAATGGTAAGGCGCACCAAGGGATACCATGTTGTAAAACTAATTAGAATACCGTGTTCTATTTCTAGGTGGATTCGATCTAGCCTTATTCTCACTATCTAAGCCGAGTAGGTCTAATTCTTAGGTGAGGGGGTTTCACAATCCAGCCAACTTAAGACAATGTCGTCCTCAAAATTAAAATAAGGCAGAATCTGTTAATCCTTCATGTACAATAAGGCAAGTCAGTCACAATCTTCCTGCGATAACTAAAATTTGAATCATATCCATTGCAATCACTTCAAGGTTAAGATGACCACTGCTCCAATTAAATTTAACCTATGGTTATTTCTTCTCGCTTTTTCAAATTATCCATATCCAAATTTAAATTAAATCCATATAACATCTTCAAGATTTAACTACGCATGTAAATTTTACCTCACGATCTCTAACCATCATAATCTCCTCTAGAAGTAATTCGAGTCCAATATTATTCCCATTTTCACTTATAAATTTTTTTTTTCTTCAACTTTTTAAATTCCATTCACATCCTCAATATTTCAAATAGGTAGTCCAACCATCACATTTTAATCCTTAATTCCAATCATCAAGTTGAAAAAATAAAATTTAAATGCAGTCCACCAATGTTCAAGTCTAAAATTCTATATTTATCCTCCAAAATTCAAATTGATGATTCTACCTTCATTGTTCAAAAATTTAACTCATGCACTTAAGGTATAAATATCGGGTCCTCCATAGCAATTCATTAATTCTCATCTTCTTAGTCATTCTTCTAAGTTCTCAAAATTAAAATGGCTTGAACTTCTTCCAATCTAATCTTACTCGATCACAATCTAAAAATTCTCCTCGAGTTGACAATGCACTGCTACCCAACTTAGAATTTACCGATCTATCACATAAGGCTATATACCCTAAGAAATATTCCTTAATTTGTTTACTCATGTCATTCAATCCTCGAAACTTCAACGCCGATCATATCACATATGATATGTCCTTAATTACGAAAGAATAATCCTCAAGTATGTGATCGGCCTATGGGGTATATCTAGTATTCTCTGTGTATTAATTTATACCAAACACGACGTTTCGTATTTCCGAAATAAGGGAAGACGGAGACCAATAATAAAGAGTTCAAGGGCAGCGTAATAGAATAGAAGTATTGGGATCAAGACGTTTAAAGAATTCAATTGGGAATTGTCAAAGCAGTTGTGGATTGAAATCCTATTTTGGTAATCCTTTGTTCGCCTGCTCGTATTAGTACAGTTATGTAACCGATACGATATGTCAGCCATGTCTAGGGCGAGTATATTCGTCTACTAATCACTACATATCTCAATCCACGTAAAGTAGTATTTCGATGGGCGAATCAAGGGCACTATGGTTGATCAGACCGTAATACACTGACTCTGAAATATATTATTGTGGGCCTCCCCAATAATACATATGTCATGAACAAGCTCGATAAAGAATAAGCTTGCAAAACTAGGCTATAAAATAGCAGCATAAGTCATGGTAGTATATGAAATACAAGTACGCTAGATGATGATGAAAGGAGGTACAAATTATTCAAGTTCACAAAACAAAAACAAACTAAGCAACAATAATAAAAGAATCTACAATCTCTACAGTCATCATACAACATCCTTGTATAAGTCGCTAGTCGACCAAATAGGGGCAAGGACCTCTAAATTCTATTGTCTGAATAAACACTGTCACCTTATGCTAGCATACAATTATTGCCATTCAGTTACACCGCCTTGAGGGGCCAAGTGGACTATGTGGTACTAGTCTCAAGGGAAAGGGAATATAACGTGTATTGAGGTGGGGGTACAAATTTCGTGATTTAAAACTAAGGGATAATCATCGGGTCACAATCTACAAGATTAACTCAAACTTATCAACTCTAACTATCAAGCACAAAATTTTCAAATTCAAGACTACAGCTATAATACCAGCAAACTATGGGTCTTTAACAAGGAATAAAATTACTTGGCCTACTATCAGAAGGGTCAGATGGCACGAATTGAAAGACGGAGAAAAGAAGAACATATTTTAGTTGTTGCGCATTAGCGAACGTTAAGGTCGCATATGAACAACATAGAAAATTGAAATATGGGGCTTTAGATAGCATCATGGTTTTCTAAAGTGAAGGTGGCGAGCAATTCTCCGTGTTTGAGGTATGATCTCATGGGGAATGTCATACTCATTGCTCTGGGCTCCCTGAGGTACTGTCTGCTAATATCATGACACAAACCTATATCCTAGCACTATCTCACTATGCATATTAGGTTCAGTTCTAACATTAAATTTTGGTTTTCTATTGGTTCCTCAATACTAGGGTCAAACATTATGGTGAAACTTCCAACTAACTCTAGTAGTGTCTATACTACTCTCAAGTCTTCATAATACATCAGGGGGTAATGGTAAACCAATTCTAGAGATAAGGACTTCTAGGGTTCACTAGATATTCCAAACTTAGTGGGGTGTCAACACTCTAGTGGTACTCTTAATAGGAAGGTTACCTTACTTATCATCTAACAACAGGAACTTATATATTTTAAGAGAGGCTATACTCAAGAAACTAATAGGGAAGCACATGAATCAAGCAGGATGCAATTTATCCAAATGGAATGGATTTGAAGGAGGATGTGGAGAATTCATAGTCAGTTGTGGATGAGATCCTATACTCTAATCCTATTTGCAGGCTTGCTCGGTCCCTAAGTTGAAACTGAACAATTTAGTCGTAGACATGCATGGGCCACCACAAAAACTATGTCACGTCCCAGTCCCAAAATACCGAGGGACTGGAAGCGTGATAATGGCCAGCAGCACACACCGATGGACAAACCCAATTTAATGGATCCATCGGGGCGTACTTTAAGCTGTAATACAACAATAAGGGTCTAGATAAACTAATCTCATCCACAGAAATGAATATCATATAATCGAAATCATAAATCAAGATCCAACTCAATAAATATAATACTCGAGAAATAAACCTGATAATGAGTCTGGTACAACTGTCAGGATACAAGAATGAAGATAACCCCAGCAAATACTGAGCATGGAACACAGATACTCAGAAAAAGTCTTCGGCTAACACCTCGTCCTCGGATGGCGGTACAGCTCCTGGATCAGCTCCTGCTGCGGTCCCTTATACCTCGGGATAGATCTCGTCCTCAAATCCTGGGGACATAATCCATATCCAGGTCCTCAGGGGACATAGCAAGGTACAGATAATAATACAAGCCAAAATATAAGCAGTGCAGCAAATAATAAGATAAATAGGGCAAGTAAGTAACCATCTATGTGAAAATGTAAGTGAGAGCAACACGAGTACTCAGGCTGAGCCACTACAAGCTCTGTGTCGGGGAGCCGGTAGTGGTAATAACAAGTAATGTGCCTAGCTCTGCTACGAGAGTCTACGGCCTCACAATAGTAGTAGATATATATAGAAAACAGCATATAGCCTGTGTGTCTCTCCCCACCCATTGTAACCACGCATATCATGACCATAACGTCTCATGTCCATGTCAAGCGGGATCATCACTAATGCAACAAGTCATATGTATCTATGAATATAGTATCTCTGTCAAGTCCTATATCCTATAAAGAATTACCACGAATATCTCAAGAATATCCTGTCTCATGAGCAGTGTCAAGTGTCCTGGGTCATATGGTACTTGATAAGACAAGTACGAGTATATAAAGTGTCACGAATGTCCATCTCTAGATGACCGTACCCAACACTGCGTACAGTGTTGACACCCGACTGATAATCGGACGCTAAGTATGTCACACGGTCCTAGGTTAAGCATGCACAGCAATATAATGAAGCAAAGAAAATATATAACAATACTGCAGAGTTTGGCAAGGTACACTTGCCTGTTGTTTGAATATCAACGGTCGTCCCGGTATCAGTGGATTCTGTGGGTACTTCTCCAAAAGTTGTAATAAACATCACCAACAATCTCAGAAGATATCAAACTGCTAGAAATGCCTGTCCTTACGTCCAATTTGGACACAGGGGCAAAAAGGTTATTTCCGGGCCAAAGCGGGGTCCACATGTGGGCCACTTTGCACCGAAAAGCGTGCCAGGGTCAAGGTCTCCAAATTCCTCAAACTCAGTGTCTACAAGCCAGGAACGATGATACGAACCCAACAGAACTTCCAGAATTGGATTCCGATGAGCCGATCACAAAATCGCCCGTCAAGTGGGGCCCGTGGGGCCCACGATACGTGATTTTGTCAACGTTCTCAGAATCGGACCAAACCTGGGTCACAGGACCAGCGTATTGCTACGAGTCCGATGGCGCAAGTTTCATCTCGATCCGACGTGTGTACACAAAGTTACAGCGTGTTCCAGAAAGGACGGATACGGGTATCGTCGGCGGATACGCGTTGATTCCGGTGTGCACGCACATCCGAATTGACTTCTGCGAAATCCCACACGACCGTATCAACGTCGCGCATGTTTCGGTAAAGATCGCGTGCGACCAAGTCATCCCGTTTGGCGGGGCGCACTCAGTTCCGGGGTAAAATAGGGCATTATTTTTTCTGTTTTTGGATCGCGGTGTGCGATCACCACAGGACGCGATGCACCGAGCGGATTGCACGGGCACCGAGAGGGTTATACTATCTACGCGTAGCAACTAACGGAAACTAAAACAGAGTTGCGAGTTGAGAGAAATTGGTACCTGAACAGGGCTCCGAGAAGTCTGAATTTTACGTGTCCGTGCGTATCCTTGACACGAGCTGTGTCCTGGTTCAGTGAGCTGTGTCCGCTGTATTGTTCGTGTCCGAGAGCGGCTGCTGATGACGGGGTCCCGGTACTACGTCCAAGCCCTCAGGTCCCGCAGTACATGGACTGGAGCAGACGCTTGTGATCTAGATGAACCATGAGATGTGAACCTACACTATAGATTTGCATCATCTTTTGCAATTTCTGAGCTACATTTTCTTGTTCTGTTCCTTGAATGTCTCTCTGTTGGTGTCTCTGAAGCAGTTCTTGAGTTTGATTGTGAACTCAAATCCTTCGAAACTATGCTGCTCCCAACAGTGGGTTTGTGCATATCCGTCTCAAACTTGGCCAGATCACTTCTTAGTTTTACGATTGCCATATCCTTCTCTCTAACCAATGAGTCCAATTCCTTAATATTAAGCTGAAGCTTCACTAAGGCCTTATTAGCCTGTTCAACTTCTATTCCTTTGCTCTTAATAATACCAGCATAGTCGCTCTCTTCTTTTCTAAGATGGTGCCATACAAAATCATTTTTTTTTCCTTAAGCTCCAAGACCTCAGCACTCAAAGCTTCCACACAAGCACAAAAATCCTCCAAATCAGCCTCGCCAAGTTCTAATTGCTTCTGGTAGCGGAAAGCCTCCCTTTGCTTTAGGCCCACCATCAGATCCAGCTTCGCAGACCCAATCTTGCGACCCTTCTTCTCCTCTTCATTCAACTGGGCGATGTGGGATTGGAGGAGGGATGTAGCTCTCTAGGAACTTGCGGTCGTCGGCTAGGGTTTGGATCTGGGAGTGCTGGGACCGGAGCATGCTGGAAACAGTGCTGATGATTCTCTGCCATTGCAGGCGATCTCCTGAGGAAGGGATGTGGAGGAAGAAGAAGAAGAGCAGGAAGAGGAGAAGAGGTCGGCTAGGGTGGTTTTGTTTTAGGTTTTATAAAAAGGAAAAAAGGGAAGAAAGGTTGTATTTATACATATGAGGACTTTTGGGTTTGACCTAGGATTTGGGCTGGGTCAATGCTCCTTGGGCTTGGCTTCGGCTCTCATGGGGATGTTGGGTGTTTGGGCACGGGTTTAATTCGATTTAATTTTTTTTTTATAGTTTCTAGGGCTTTAAAAAGATTTCGGAGTCCAATAAATTCACCAAAATTTATCCTATGTCCGATTTTTCAATTTACACCATAAAATATTATTTCCATAATATTTCAATGTTAATTAACATTATTTAAAAATCTTTTAATCATAAACACCTTAGTTTTAATTCCCAAAAATTACAGAAAAATTGTGGAAAATTGTTTTATAAAATTTTAGAAAATCAGGGTGATTACATTACACAAAGGTCAGAATAGAAGACTGGCACGTCTAAAAAAAGTGTGTGAAATTTGTTTGAAAGAAAATGCTAGTGTAGCTCTCCAAATATCGAAGCAACGGTAAGGTGCACAAAGTGATACGAATATTGTGTAAATTAATCTAAAATACTATGTTCTAATTCTAAATGGCTTCAAACTAACCCTAGTCTCTCTATCTAAGCCAGGTAGACCTAAATTTGGTCTAGGGGGTTTACAGTGGAGGAGGAAGAGGAGGAAGGGGGCGAGCGACGGTGGGGGAGGGAGGGGGGCGAGCGTAGGGAGGGTGGGCAGTGGCCGGGAGGGGGGGTTCTCGGCAGGGGAGGGATGTCACATCCCAGAACCAGAATACTAAAGAGCGGTCGCAGACAAAGTCAGCTACGTATACCAGAGTACTCTATACCCCGAGATACGGTCACGGATGTCTAGACATGAGAGAGTTTTACTCTATAATCCATCAGACAATCCTGGGTCAAGAATCCTAGGTGTCTCAATCTCAAGCAAACAACAAGTTACAAGATGTATGATCACCAAACATATAATAGTAAGACGTCTCAAACCATACATACACAGATGATCATGAAGCTAGTTACAAAATAAATAACTAGCAAGAATACCAAGTTACATGATCAGCTCTAGCTATAGTCTATGATTTACATATAGGCCCGCATACTAGTATGTCAAGTTCCAAAATACGAGCTAAATACCTACTCGGTGGCTAAACGTCTCAAAAGTAATAGGTACAAGATCAAGTGGATAATGGAGAAGAAAACCCACTCATATCCTCTGGTGCTCCTCGTGTTCACCATCTTAAGAAAGAAAATATAGGAGATCCTGCGGTTCTGCTCCGAAATCTGGCCATACAAAACCAGTGGGGTCAGACTCCAAAATAACAAGTACCACAAGGGAGCCAAACTTAAAAACTAAAACCAGCATGCAGACAATTCAATAAGAAATAGTACAAAGAATATTTAAATAAGTGCAGCAGGTAAAAATAACTGTTAGACATGCTATGGAGTATTAAACAGGGATATCTAGAGTTAGGCTTTAATTACTGTTCTCATGATTAGTTGTTAAAAATAAATCAGGACGGGACTAGACTAGACTAGACTAGAAATTAAGCAATCATGGTCAATCATGCCCTACGGCTTGCTATCATTAACTAACTAGGGTTATCACAGTCCTAATTACTAACACATGCAGTTTGAGATTTCTTATAGACACATGCCCTACAGACTATCCGGGTTATCTAGGCGTAAGGATACTGGGTAAAATAAATTATGTATAGTAGTTTTACAGATAAAAGTGCAACGCTCGATGGCGTGCTGGAAGTGTGTCCTTCTAGACGGAGAGCTCTAAATCCAGCAGGTGTCGCTGGGTAACCAGAATTGCATGTAGCCAAAAATCTCTCTAGATGCTTCTAATTCATTTATTCTAGTTATTAGCCTGGACAAGTTATCAAGAATTCCTGACCGTGGTGTTCAAAAATTTATCTTAGACACGATGCAGTACTAGACAGGACAGTAGCTTGACAAGTATATTTAAGACAGTAATGAATAATCAACCACGGAAATTTTCTTGATAGATCAAGTTATTCAGTTTGGGAAAAAATTTAGCATGTCTGGAGTGCGCTTTGTTGAGCCACTATCAGAAATTTTGGTACATGTCAGGTCAACTTGATACTACGAGGTATTTTCAGGATTATCAGTACAAGTCAGGAGTTCAATATTATCAATGGAAATACAATTCATGTTCAGGGAGTCTCATATTCTGGCAAGTTGTCACAATGAGGTTATATAAGCACTTAGAGAAAACTTGCTTTCATGTGAATTTAGCATAATACGCTAAGCAAAGAAAGCATTGATCACAAAAAAATATCAAAAGAAGTCAAACTACCACAAGTGTCAAAGGCACAAGGGGTAAACTGGTCGCATGCAATGAGCTGGCCGCATACAACACACTGGCCGCATGCGGGGAGCTGGCCGCATGTAACAAGCTGTCACGACCCGCACCCAGAAATTCGGGCACGAGTACGTGGGTACGTCCAGCCTACGCCGCAGAATCGGCGGTAGTACGCTGTCTAGGTCAAATCCAAATTTACTAACTAGCTCATTCACAAATAACATAGGCGAGATAATAATGAGAATTGAAACTTAAGATTGCAACTAAAATTAAATGTGACAACAGATTCAAATATTTTAGTACAGCAATTCAGAATGAAATCGGGGACAAACCCGATTAATAGGATAAGAATATAAATGAAAGATAGCTACTACTAGCTACTCTGCAGCAGGGGTCTCCTGGGTGGGATCTGGCTCCTCATAGGTATCATCAGTCCCCTCATAGGGACCATAATAAGTAGGGGCAAGATCCTCATCATCGCCTAAATCAACAGATCCAGTCAGGAAAGGAGCAAAGTACACAGTGCACAACAAGGTTAAACTAAATATTTATGACAATTAAATATTGAATATCAAGTTAAGAAACTGCATAACAGAACATCATTATCTCAGAGTTAAAGCTGTAAGCAGGTATATGAGAAAACAGAAATAAATGAAACAGGAAATGAAACTACAACAGCCAGCAAGAAATATAACATGACCAGAAACTATCTGTGTGAACTTGTGTTTGTTTTTAGAATACATAGTTGGCATGTAGGGGTTTATAAGGCTAATCCGGCCGTCATGAACGGCTATTAAACAGGAGAAATCAAGATTCGGCTGAGGTACAGTCGTGTACCAACAGCTATTAAACATGACAAGGGGAAGGGTAAACTACATGCCTTCTAGGTATTCTCCCACCCGACATGAAAATAAGACAGGAACTCCAATATTCAAGACATGAAATCCAGCATTTCTAATATTAGGTGTAATCATCAAGGGTACATGTAAGGCAGGGAATTAATTATCACAATATATAAAGATTAACTTGAAGTGCAGGTACTTGCCTGTTGTTTGGATCTGATTAATATTGGCTCTTGGGGAAAAATTCCAGAGATGAGTCCAAAAGCTGAAATAGACATTACCATCACGCTCAGAAGATGTCAAATAGCTAGAAACGCCTGTCCTTGGGTCCAATTTGGAGACAAGGGCAAAAACGACAGTTTCGGGTCAAAACGGGGTCCGCTGGTGGGCCCGCTTTGCACCGAAAAACGTGTCCGGGTCAAAGGTCTCCAAATTCACCAAACTTAGTGTCAACAGGTCAGGAACGCTGATACGAACCCAACGGAACTTCCAGATTTGGATTTCGATGAGCCGAACACAAAATCGCCCGTCGAGCGGGGCCTGTGGGGCCCACGACACGCGATTTCGTCAACGTTCTCAGAATCGAACCAAACTTGACCCACAAGACCAGTGTATCGCTACGAGTCCGATGGCATAAGTTTCGTCTCGATCTGACGAGTGTACAAGAAGTTAGGGCGAATTATCGAAAAGGCGGATACGGGACGATGTCCGCGGATACGCGTTGATTCCGGTGTGCACGCACACCCGAATCAGCTTCCACGAAGACTCACACGTCCGTATCGACGATGCGCACGCATCTGTGAAGACCGCACGCGACCAAGTCATCCCGTTTGGCGGGGCGTACTCAGTTCCGGGGTGAAACAGGGTCTGGTTTTTCCTGTTTTTGGATCGCGGTGTGCGATCACCACAGGACGAGATGCCCCGAACAGTTTGTCCGGACACCGAGAGGGTCATACAGGCTTCACAACGCAATTTGCGGAATTGGAAACAGAGCTACGAGGCGAAAGTTACACGTACCTGAAGGGGACCTGAAAATTCAGGGTCGAGTCGTGTCCGACTCGTGTCGGACACGCGAAGGGGAATTAGGGTTAGGGTTCTCGTCAGAATTCTGGCCGTGGACGACGGAGACTGGCCGGAGACGCGTCGGCGAGGGCGGGGGACGGTTCGCCGAGGGGCGGCGCGGCGTCCACGGGGGCGGCGGTGGCTCAGGGCGGCCGGCAGCGGCGGCTGCGGCTGGTGGCTGCTGCTGCTCGAGCTGCGGGGTCGGCCGGAGGGCGGCGCCGAGGGAGGAGGGAGGCGCTGGTGGTGCGGGTGGAGGAGCTGGGCGGTCGGCGAGGCGAGGGGCAGCGGTGGCGGCGAGCTGGCTAGGGCGGCGTGGTGGCGGTGGCAGTGGTCGTGGCTGCGGCGGAGGGGCGGGGTTTATAAAGGGGAAGGCGGCGGTTGCAGGGCCGGAAAGGGCGGAGCGCGGGGGCGACGTGGGGCTGGGCGCGGAACGCGCGGCGGCTGGCGCTGGACGCGGGGGAACGTGGGGCTGGGTCGGGGGTGAGGGGGACTCGGGTAGGGTCGGGTCGGGTGCGGGTCTGGGGATCCGACCTGACCCGCTAAGGGGCTGGGCTCGGTGGGCTGGGCCGGGCCGGCCCAACGGGCCGCGGGCTGCGGAAAAAAAGGAAAAATAAATTAAAATAAAAATAATATATAAATAAATGGATAATTAATTAATTAATTAATTAAAAATAGTTTTTAGGCATTTAAAAATAGGTTTGAGCCCAGAAAAATCCAGAAAAATTACCCTAAGTCCAACTTTTTTATTTTACACCCAAAAATATTATTTTCATAATATTTTAATATTATTTATTGCCAATTAAAAATTATTTATTAATTGAAAACCTTGATTTTAATTACAGAAAATTTCCAGAAAATTCCAGAGAATTGGGAAAAATCCAAGATTTAATAATTTTGAAAATTCAGGGGGTTTACACAAGCTGGCCGCATACATAATGCAAAGTCCACTCCTCTGTTAAAGAGTTGAGTGACGGATCATAAATGCATATCAAGGTCGTGTCAGGGTCGTGTCTAAAGTGACTGATGTGAGTGGCAAATGCCATGCCATAAAGTGACAGAGGAAAAAGACAAAATTTATGAAAAGACATGCAAGATCGGTGCCGATCTATGCGCCTAGGAGAGAAAAATCTCTCTCCTCAACCGTATACATTGAGGTCGCATGCTCAGGCAGGCTGCATGCTAGATTTGGCCGCATGAATACTTCACCCACATGCACAAGAGTTCTGTAACTTAGACAAGAACTTAGTTTTTTAAAACTCCAGTGTAAAACAGTCACGTGCCCAACAAGATAGGCACATGCTGTAAGGGAATGAAGCAGAGAGTGCAGGCCGCATACATATGCTGGCCGCATAATCCTCTCGGCCGTATAGAGTCTCCTGGCCGCATAAAGTCTTCATCGTCCCAAATCAGCAGTTCTGCCATGGAAATTATAATTTTTCTCGAAAACTTGTTTTCTCCAAGAAATTCCCATATCAAGTCCAAATCCAGAGAAGTAAAGTTCAAAACTGCATAAAATCGAGTGCTCCTCAACATGGAACTACTAGTTTTTGAAAATAACATGTTTTAATAGATCAAAACCAAGAAAACTCGTGGAAGCTCCTAACTTGAAACTCGGATCTACTCTAACCAAGCCATCAAAACTGAAAGTACCAAGAAGTAAACATGCAAAGGAACTCATAGAGAACAACATAAAACAATAATAATACAAGAAACTAAATAAAAAGATAATATAGTAAGTTCTTCCTCATTTGCAAGATGTAGTTGCCTAAACCCACTACTAAACTACTACCACTACTAATCCCAAGAGGGAGGGAGGAAGGTCGGCCAGGGAGCCGGGGTTCGGGTTGCTCACAGCTAGGGAAGAGGAGAGGGAAGAGGTAATGAAAAAGAGAAGGAAAGTAAAAGAATAGATAAGAGAGAGAAAGAGGGGTATATGTAGGGAGGGTGACTTACACTATTCATAATTCTAGAAATTTCACAAAAGCAGCTAGAAAATTTAAAAAATATACGGGAAGCAATTATACAGCAATAGCATACACACACACACACACACACACACACACACACACACACACCAGCTATAAATATAAAAAGTACGAAAATAAGCAAATACTGAGACGAGTCTCACAACTCTCACCTCCTTAGAAAAATTTTGTCCTCGGGGTGAGCGCGGGTAGGGGAGGCGATGGCGGGTAGGGGGATCGATGACGGGGGAGGGAGGGAGGTGCGGTAGCGGGGAGGGGGGTCGAGCGTGGTGAGGTGGCGGGGGGAGCGACAGGGAGGTGGAATCGAGCGCGGGGAGGTTAGGGCAGTGGCGGGTGGGGGGTCTGGTGCGGTGAGGTGGCGGTGAGGGTGGGGGTAGGGAGCTAAGACAGCCTATCCGTGGGAGGGGGTGAGTGGTAAGAGAAAGAAGACAATGGAAAAAGATATTTTGGTCAGATTTTGTCACACCCGATTCCAGATTTAGTATTTCTTGAATTTC
This sequence comes from Iris macrosiphon, assembly GCA_036927795.1. NCBI lineage: Eukaryota > Viridiplantae > Streptophyta > Magnoliopsida > Asparagales > Iridaceae > Iris > Iris macrosiphon. The sequence continues at coordinate 319,545,458 of JAYESA010000005.1, forward strand.
TAGAATTTAATTTTTCTTGATAATGTATTTCTGCTGTATTTTATATGTTGGTTCCTGTCATTTATTATTATTTTATTATTTCTGCTATTGAGAGAGACTATCCGAGACTAGTAGAATATCCATTGGCATTGCCATAGATCCGGTTTGGGACCCACATGTAGAATGAATACTTGGTTCGGTTCATTTTGGGTGAACCCATGACTAAACCCTCTTTTCTCCTCTCTTAGTATATATATGGCTTTTCTCTCTCCTTTCCTTCTTCTTCTTCTTTATTTTATTTTCTTCTCTCCCTCAAGCTCTCCCTAACCCTAGGGAAAGTTGCTGTGACTTGGACCGTGAGAGGTAGATGCTAGGAGCCACCCAAGGCAAGTACATCTTGCTCAATGGTGAAATCATAGATTTTTAAATTTTTATATATGTTATTATTTTGACAATGGGTTTGATGGAAAATATTCACCTTGAGTTGCTGATCATGTTTAGTTCTTGGAGTTTTGGATTTTGATATATAGATTTTTGTAGATATGAGTTTCAAGTTTAGAATTTTTGTGTATTCCATGAGTTTTTCTTAGTTTTGATCTATTAAAATTTAGTGTTTTCGAAAACTAGTTGTTCCTTATGTTAGAGCATTCCATTTCATGCAATTTGGCTTTTGTTTCACTTGATTTTGAGTTAAAATAAAGTTTTTATAAAGAAAATAAATTTTTGGTTTTGGAATTTCGGTCATGGCAGAACTTGCTGTTGGAGAAGACGAAGTCTTCATGCGGCCAGCGAGCCATGCGCCCGAGAGTGCCATGCAGCCCGAGAGGGTTATGCGGCCTGAACTCTTGTCGCATGCTGACAGGATGCGTCCATCTTGTTGGACGCATGATTGCTTATTTTTACAAGTGTCCTTGAACACCTTGTGTTCTCACTCGTTGAACGAATGAAAAATTGTCTAAGTCCAAGAGGGGTGCATGCGGCCAGTGAGTTCATGCGGCCAGAGAGTCCATACGACCAGTGGGTGCATGCAGCTAGAGAGTCCATGCGGCCAGAGAGTCCATGCGTCCAGTGAGTGCATGTGGCCAGTGAGTCCATGCGGCTAGTGAGTCCATGCGGCCAGTGGGCGTATGCGGCCAAAAATTCTTGTGTGCATTTTTGTGTTCCCTGTCGTTATGTTCTTGTAGTAATTCTTTTTACTAATTATTGTTGCATGCTTCCTTATGTCGATACCAGTTTATGATACCAGACAAGTTTTGCATATGAGTTCACAAGACCAGTTTATGTACAAGTTCACAATCCTCACGATACCGCAAAAATATTTGTGTATGAAAATTCATTGCATTTGGCATCGGGCAATCGAGTGTGAGTATTATCCAATGTATCGTATGTCGCGAATACGATAACTCATGAAAATCTTGTACTCGCAATTCGTCATTTTAAGGAGTTCTCAAGTGTTCACAACTCGAGAACTTGAAATAATTTGGCAATGATTAAATAAGATAAGTTTTACCTATAGCATTTTTTGAGGAAAGAATATTGCGCTACCGGCTAACCCGATCTCCAAGGCCCCCATGCGGCATGGACAACCCTGCTAGGCAAGAGCTCCATGACTGACCAAGTTTACGCGTATTGTGGCACATTACAAGATAAGTTTATGTTACAAGAAAAGTTTATGATTATATGACAAGTTTATGTTTACAAGATCAATTTTTGATTCACAAGGTTACGTTTATGCTTATAAGTTCAATTGTTGTTTGTGATTAGTAACTAATTATGTTATTGTATGGTTGACTGTGCATTTAAATTTACTAGACAAGCGTACCCTTGGCCATCCGGGTTGACTGTAGTGCCGGTGGTAGCAATATTCTTAGCAATACATTTCTAGTAATTATGGCTTGTGATAACCCTATTTAGTTAATTATAGCAAGCCATATGCATGTTTGGCCATGAATTGGAGATTTACTAGTTTTCGAAAACTAGTTGTTCCTTATGTTAGAGCATTCCATTTCATGCAATTTGGCTTTTGTTTCACTTGATTTTGAGTTAAAATAAAGTTTTTATAAAGAAAATAAATTTTTGGTTTTGGAATTTCGGTCATGGCAGAACTTGCTGTTGGAGAAGACGAAGTCTTCATGCGGCCAGCGAGCCATGCGCCCGAGAGTGCCATGCAGCTCGAGAGGGTTATGCGGCCTGAACTCTTGCCGCATGCTGACAGGATGCGTCCATCTTGTTGGACCCATGATTGCTTATTTTCACAAGTGTCCTTGAACACCTTGTGTTCTCGCTCGTTGAACGAATGAAAAATTGTCTAAGTCCAAGAGGGGTGCATGCGGCCAGTGAGTCCATGCGGTCAGAGAGTCCATACGACCAGTGGGTGCATGCAGCCAGAGAGTCCATGCGGCCAGAGAGTCCATGCGCCCAGTGAGTGCATGTGGCCAGTGAGTCCATGCGGCTAGTGAGTCCATGCGGCCAGTGGGCGTATGCGGCCAGAAATTCTTGTGTGCATTTTTGTGTTCCCTGTCGTTATGTTCTTGTAGTAATTCTTTTTAGTAATTATTGTTGCATGCTTCCTTATGTCGATACCAGTTTATGATACCAGACAAGTTTTGCATACGAGTTCACAAGACCAGTTTATGTATAAGTTCACAATCCTCACGATACCGTAAAAATATTTGTGTATGAAAATTTATTGCATTTGGCATCGGGCAATCGAGTGTGAGTATTATCCAATGTATCGTATGTCGCGAATACGATAACTCATGAAAATCTCGTACTCGCAATTCGTCATTTTAAGGAGTTCTCAAGTGTTCACAACTCGAGAACTTGAAATAATTTGGCAATGATTAAATAAGATAAGTTTTACCTAGAGCATTTTTTGAGGAAAGAATATTGCGCTACCGGCTACCCCGATCTCCAAGGTCCCCATGCGGCATGGACAACCCTGCTAGGCAAGGGCTCCATGACTGACCAAGTTTACGCGTATTGTGGCACATTACAAGATAAGTTTATGTTACAAGAAAAGTTTATGATTATATGACAAGTTTATGTTTACAAGATCAATTTTTGATTCACAAGGTTACGTTTATGCTTATAAGTTCAATTGTTGTTTGTGATTAGTAACTAATTATGTTATTGTATGGTTGACTGTGCATTTAAATTTACTAGACAAGCGTACCCTTGGCCATCCGGGTTGACTGTAGTGCCGGTGGTAGCAATATTCTTAGCAATATATTTCTAGTAATTATGGCTTGTGATAACCCTATTTAGTTAATTATAGCAAGCCGTATACATGTTTGGCCATGAATTAGAGATTTACTAGTTTTCGAAAACTAGTTGTTCCTTATGTTAGAGCATTCCATTTCATGCAATTTGGCTTTTGTTTTACTTGATTTTGAGTTAAAATAAAGTTTTTATAAAGAAAATAAATTTTTGGTTTTGGAATTTCGGTCATGGCAGAACTTGCTGTTGGAGAAGACGAAGTCTTCATGCGGCCAGCGAGCCATGCGCCCGAGAGTGCCATGCAGCCCGAGAGGGTTATGCGGCCTGAACTCTTGCCGCATGCTGACAGGATGCGTCCATCTTGTTGGACGCATGATTGCTTATTTTCACAAGTGTCCTTGAACACCTTGTGTTCTCACTCGTTGAACGAATGAAAAATTGTCTAAGTCCAAGAGGGGTGCATGCGGCCAGTGAGTCCATGCGGCCAGAGAGTCCATACGACCAGTGGGTGCATGCAGCCAGAGAGTCCATGCGGCCAGAGAGTCCATGCGCCCAGTGAGTGCATGTGGCCAGTGAGTCCATGCGGCTAGTGAGTCCATGCGGCCAGTGGGCGTATGCGGCCAAAAAATCTTGTGTGCATTTTTGTGTTCCCTGTCATTATGTTCTTGTAGTAATTCTTTTTAGTAATTATTGTTGCATGCTTCCTTATGTCGATACCAGTTATGATACTAGACAAGTTTTGCATATGAGTTCACAAGACCAGTTTATGTACAAGTTCACAATCCTTACGATACCGCAAAAATATTTGTGTATGAAAATTTATTGCATTTGGCATCGGGCAATCGAGTGTGAGTATTATCCAATGTATCGTATGTCGCGAATACGATAACTCATGAAAATCTCGTACTCGCAATTCGTCATTTTAAGGAGTTCTCAAGTGTTCACAACTCGAGAACTTGAAATAATTTGGCAATGATTAAATAAGATAAGTTTTACCTAGAGCATTTTTTGAGGAAAGAATATTGCGCTACCGGCTACCCCGATCTCCAAGGTCCCCATGCGGCATGGACAACCCTGCTAGGCAAGGGCTCCATGACTGACCAAGTTTATGCGTATTGTGGCACATTACAAGATAAGTTTATGTTACAAGAAAAGTTTATGATTATATGACAAGTTTATGTTTACAAGATCAATTTTTGATTCACAAGGTTACGTTTATGCTTATAAGTTCAATTGTTGTTTGTGATTAGTAACTAATTATGTTATTGTATGGTTGACTGTGCATTTAAATTTACTAGACAAGCGTACCCTTGGCCATCCGGGTTGACTGTAGTGCCGGTGGTAGCAATATTCTTAGCAATATATTTCTAGTAATTATGGCTTGTGATAACCCTATTTAGTTAATTATAGCAAGCCGTATGCATGTTTGGCCATGAATTGGAGGTTTGTTATTAGTATAGTTCACTCTTCTAGTTTTATTTTCTTCCGGCGCGTGGTTAGGGTGCTAAGTTCTACTCGGTTGACTGCAACCCCGGTCCTTGTTTGGTTTAAGGGTTGTGGTCCCGATCCAAAGTAGTTCCTATGCTCTCTTGCCACTCGTCGTCTTACTTTTATTTTGCACTTATTATCAGTTCTTCCTGTATTATTCTTGAGACAAGTACGTTGGTACCGTATAAGTCTCGATTTGCATTTGTTTCTTATATGTTTCTTTTGCTTATGTTGTGATGCGTTTGGTCTATCACCTCAAGCTCCTTTATGGCACTTGTTGTTTGGGGTTCTGACCCTACTAGCTTTGCATGACCAGGTTACCCCGAAGTGAATCATGATCTACCGCGCTTCCAGCAAGATGGATCGCACTCGTAGTACTACGGCCGAAGCTCGCGAGTGGATTTTCGTTCTTTCACCCCTCGTCTTGATTACTTTATTTTGTGGTGTTTAGCGAGGGACATAGTTAGCTCCTTATATTTTTGAGACTGCGGTTAACATGATGTATATATTAGACCATTGCTGGTATATTTTGATCATATATTATTAAACTCTGCTATTGCAGCATTTTGTATTCATTAGTTTTATGATCATATGTAACATAATTTGGAATGCCTTTTTACTTTCATGTATGATATACTCTTGTACTTGTGTTGCTGGATTGAGATAATATGATTTGTCAGCCTTAGGACTAACGTCATAGCATGCTAGAGTTCACCCATTTGTCTTCATGACAACCTTAACACATTGCGGCTTACTTTGGTATTCTACACGGTGCGGTTGGACATGTCAGTCCCCGTATTTATCCAGTATTCTGGGAGCGGGACGTGATCGATTTTTTGGTCAAAGTAGTTGACCGTTAGTCCTAGATGATTTTTGTCAAAAGTGGAGGTTCTTGTACATTATATAAAAGCTGTGGGGCGCGCCCTTAAATATGGTAAATAAAGTGGGGGGTAAGTCAAATTTTTTTATTTTTTTGCAACTAGGGTCACTTCCCATTTATTGAAAAAATGTTGCAAACTTACATGTCAATCATATAATTTCAAACAATAGGTTTATAAATGTCATAACATCATTTACATACAACCAAACAATATTTTTGCAACACCACTAGTCCACTTGAAGTGACTATAAATGCTAGCAACATATGTTGCATGTTATTTTTATTTATTGTCAACCAAACGACCCGAAAGGTTTAGACTAGGTTTGTGATTGTTGTTTATTTATTAAAATATCATATCTAAAAGTTGTTTAGTAATAATAGTTTAAAAAAAAATCAATCCGACTTTCGCAAGCTCTAAATAGCAAGTGGAAGGATGTTATCAAAAGATTCTTCTCTTGTTTTTTGAACAAAATAACAATCCCAAATCAAGACTTAACATCCTTCGCACACCAATTTGAGACATTTTTGCTCCTAAAATATAGACATAAAATCTCTCATATTGGTCACATCACTCAACCTATTCAAAATCGGAGACCATGTTTACGTCGACACTCCTATTCATTATGTTGGTCCTCACGAAGTCATATTTTTCTCCTCTTTGGGTCCTTTGTATTGGTCTTGTGTTTACTTTCTTTGCTTCCCGAGTTATCTTAAAAGTCACTTTTTTCTCTTTTCTTTCCTATGAAGAAAATAACACGCCACCTCCATACACCCTCTTCTCTTCTAATAAGGGAGCCATATATTGGATTACGGAAGAAGAAGAAAAAGGTTGTGTGTCTGTGGACGTCATAGTAAGAGGCTTATAAACTATCAAGAATATACCAAAACATAATTCAATCATAGGGTAGCCATGAACGAAACACTACACATGTGTTTGGTGCACCCTGCCGTATTTTAGAGTGTACCATGTCCAATAGAATGCCAATAAACATGATAACATTTCATGTTTGTGCTTCATAGATTACAAATAAATGAAGCTAAAAGAGATCTTGTACTCAAAGTTGTTGTTGTAGTTGTTCTCTACCCATTCAAAGTTAAATAAATGAAAAAAAAGATAATTATGCTCGAACATCCTGTTCGAAGAGAACAAATTTTCAACATTATATTGAAAGCTGAAAAACAAAAAATTTCCAAATTTATTTATTATTATTAAATTTCCAACAAAATTGTTCTTTGTAAGCAATTTTTTGCATTCAACTTTTTTACGTCTCTTTGGATTTTTCCATCTTGTGATTTCTCTCTCATTGAATCATTCATTTAATCTAGGACATTAAACGTTAACAATCCCTATGTTTTATATTTATTATACTAATTATTCCTATTTTGAAAATAATTACACGGACTAATCATATGCTTTGTATTTTTTATAAAGATTTATAACACTAGCTGTCCGTATAATATTTTCAAAGTAGGGGTGTTATCTGTAATATCCATTAAACTTTTTTTTTTTTTGGGGGGGGGGGGGGTTAATGTACTTATTTCTTTAATCAACTACAATGGTAGTGTTGTTGTTTTCTAATTTGCAGATGATACAATATATGAAAGTAACATACATTTTTTTTTTCTCTCTCCTAACTTGGGGCACAAAATATATGAAAGTAGCATGTATACATAGATACATTGGCTGGGTACACAGAGCTATAGTCAGGATTTGTTTGGTAAAATAAAAATGGACTTAAAGTTTGGATAAATATCAGATGCGGACCAAAACAATTCTGACCCGCTATTTGGTAAACGGAATAAAAGAGGTGGTTAGATTTTTAACATTTTTTAATCTACTTTTTTTTTTTTTTTATCTACATCATGTTTTGTAAACATTTTTTTTGAGGCTGTACTAGGCGATTATGATGAGGTTTTGGGGAACTTCTATGATTATGTGCCTATAAAGAGGTCTTTTGCTATCTGTTGCTTCAATTTTGTAATGGATGGACATTTAATCGATGTAGTGGTGGTGGTTACTTTTAGGCTTTTGCTGGCTGTTGCTTCAATTTATGGCCGATAGTTTTGGAATGAGATGGTCAAAATTTAGGCTTTTGCTGCATAGATAGTGCTTCAATGTATGCTGGATAGTGTACGATTTTTCAGAAAAAACACTCAAATATTGTATCAGTCTGTTATTCTTCTATTTGAAAATTTTTATGTTGGTTTCATAGTTTGGTTGAGAACATGGTTAGTTTGCATATATTAAGTTGGCTGAACATTTGCTGAGAATATTACATATGCAAATTGTTACTTTTCTGTTGTCATGTACGGTAACCTCACCAATTTTACAAGTGCTGACCATACCTCAATTGCTGAACTTCTACTACCATGCTGGCCAAACATGAAAAGTGAAAAAAAAAAATGAATTCCATGTCATACTTTTTCACTTTCAACCAAACAAAAGTTTTAAGAAAATGTTGTTTTCAACCACAAATCCCATTATAACCAAACAAAAGTTTTTGATATTTCAAAATTCACAAAGTAATTCAGGAATCTCCACCATGAATTTGGTCTTAGCATTTCAAACTAAAATTCTAAGTTACCAAACACGAGATTATTTATAGTAATATTTTTAATATTTTATGTTTATTATATGAACGTTTTTTATTTTAAAAATAATTATATTAAATTTTTTATATTTTATATTTATTATAGGGATCTTTCTTATGTTTGATTGAACGTACAAATTATTAGTGTTTCATGTAAATGATCGTTATACTAATCATTATTAAAATATAAAGTATAGTAAATGTCGTGTAATCTCAAACTGCCTGAAATTTGTAGAATAAACATAAAATATATCCCCAAACCGGTCTATATTTTAGAAATTTGGATGGCCCGGGGCCCACACTCTAAATCCGCACGAACCTGCCCTCTCTCTCCACCCAAGCCCCAACTCTACCACGCCATTCTTTCTCCCTCCCCGCCAAAACCCTAACCCTAACCCTAGTTTCTTCCTATTCTGCTTTTCGCTTCGATGTATTCAGATCCATTGAGCGTTAGGAGGCCGGCGATGGATCGCCTCGGGACGAGCTCCATCCGATCGTCGCCGGGATTCCACGATCGTCAAGGAATGATCAGAAGGTTGATTCTCTACTCATCGATTTTGTGCTATTTGTTAGTTCTTGTGTCGAGATCTTACACTGGAGCACAATGAGAGCATTTACATTCGCTGTGTTCAAGAAATCGTTTGGATCACACGCCAGTCAGTCTTTCAAGAACACACGACATCGAGAAATATTATTAACTCCATAATCTCTCTATCAAAATATTAGGATTTGGTTTAATATTAGCGAGTAATGTTCGAAGCATCTACTGGATTTTACGTTTTCTTACTCTATTCAACCCTACTTTTGGGAATACACACTTTCAAGAAATTATTCTCTCGGACTAAGTCAGGTGGCTTTGATTTATTTAATCGCGGTATTTGCTTTTGATTCCATTTAAACTTTCGATGCTTCGATGAAATTGTGAGTTGAGTTAAAACTTTTTAATACAATTATTGATACTGACCTATATGCACTGATACTGGAGCTATTGAGTTCACTAAAGACTTCACAGTGATTAACAGTGAGTATCAGAAGAGTATCAGTGTGGATTGCCAGAGTATCATAGTGTGGACTACATTAGTCCTTATTTGCCAGAGTATCAGAATGTGGATTGCCAGAGTATTTGAACAGCAAGGGAGCTAACAGCAAAAGAACCAATTAAGGACTAATGTAATCAGTGTTAGACATGTAAGTAGGGATTTCAAAGTTGGGATCGTGGTTAAACTATATTAAAAATTGTAATTTTATACACACATTGGTTTTATTTCAAAGTTGCACCAAAAGTTGGATTACTTGCTAAATTATCAAAGTTTGACTTCAAAATACATTCATATAATTGTTGTTTTCAAAATATACACACAAATATACATATTTTTAATCATAAAATATGTATTGAATTGATGATATTTACATAATTGTATAAGTCTTATTCGCTTGGTTTTGGACTGAAACAAAAATCCAAAACCGAAACTGTAGAAAGAAAGAAATTGATTCATTTATTTCTAGAGAGGGGGTACATATATATAGGAGGAGGCTAGCCTCCTCCTTATTTCCTATCCGATGTGGGACTAAATAAGTTCTCATAACTCAACACTTTCCCTCAAGATGAGCGATAGATATCAATCATTCCCATCCTGTTATAGAAGATATCAAACTCTCTAGGACCTAAACCTTTAGTTAAACAATCAGTTAACTGCTTCGCTGATTTCACATAGCTCAAAGTCAAAACTTTTCTATTCAGTTGTTCCTTAATAAAGATCCGATCAATTTCTACATGTTTGATGCGATCATGCTGAACTGAATTGTTTGCAATATCAATTGCTGATTTGTTGTCACACCAAAGTTGCAGGGAGTCTCCTATAAACAAACGCATCTCAAACAACAAACTCTTCAACAACAAGCTCTTCACCCACATCATCTCACACAAGCTAACTGCCATAACCCTGTACTCAGCCTCACTGTACACCTAGCCACTACATCTTGTTTTTTGTTGTGCCAAGATACAAGATTGCCTCCAACAAAAATACAGTAATCTGTAGTGGATCTGCGATCGTCCATACAATCTGCCCAATCGACATCACAGTAGCCTTCAACTCTCAGATGTCCAGAACTTCTGAACCATAACCTCTTTCCTGGACTTCCTTTAATATGCCTGGGAATTCTGCGAATTGCCTCCATATGCTGCTCTCTGGGATCATGCATATATCTACTCACCGCACTCACGACATGAGTAATATCAGGTCTCGTATACATAGATATATAAGCCGACCAACTAATCTTTGATATTGTTCCTTACTCACCGGATCACCACTCTCAGCACACAACTTGTGATTCTGCTCGATAGGAGTAGAAGCAACCCTGCAACCCAGCATTCCTGTCTCTGAAAGAAGGTCCAGAGCATACTTTTGCTGAGAAAGCACTGTACCCTTTCGTGACCGTGCAATTTCAATTTCGAGAAAGTATTTCAACTGGCCCAGATCCTTAACTTCAATTTTTTCTCCAAGTCTTTTCTTCAGCCGTAGTATCTCCTCAGTGTCATCTTCAGTAATTACAATATCATCAACATAGACTGCAAGAACAATGATACGAGTCTTAGAGTGCCTGTAAAAAAATAATATGATCTCCATTGCACTGCCTATGCCCCATACCACAGACTGCAAGCCTGAATCTATCAAACCATGCTCTCGGAGATTGCTTTAGCCCATACAAAGACTTCTTCAATTTGCATACCTTCCCCGTTGCTTGTGAAGTAGCAAAGTCTGGTGGAATCTCCATATATACCTCCTCCTGGAGATCCCCATACAAAAAAGACGTTCTTGACATCTAGCTGATGTAGTTGCCAATTGAAGTTGGCAGCACATGACACCAACACTAGCACAATGCTCATCTTTGCTACTGGAGCAAAGATCTCGTCATAGTCGATACCATAAGTTTGGCTATAGCCTTTAGCAACCAATCTGGCCTTGTACCTATCAATCTTGCCCTCTGGAGTCTGCTTAACAGTATAAATCCATTTACATCCAACAACATGCTTTCTAGTTGGCAGTGGTAGCAGCTCCCATCTGTCGTTCTTCTTCAAGGCCTGAAGTTCTTCTTGCATGGCACTCAACCACCTAGGATCTTGCTTAGCTACCTACCAGTTGTTAGGTACAAGCACTGAATCCAATGATAAGGAAGGACTTATATGCAGGTGGAGTGGATGCATGTGAAATGTAATGTGCAATGTCAGTATCCCAACTGCCAAACTTAGCTGGAGGTTATTCAGCATTGACTATAGAAGTTCTACGAAGCAAGACGAGAGTATTAGAAGTATCAGGGGAGGAGTGGTTACCAGATGACTCAGGTGGAAGAGCTGAAGAAGGTCCCGGAGAAGAGGGACTTGGGACATCAACATTTGTGGGTACTGGCATAAGCACAGAAGGAGGAAGCCTATGCTGCTGCTGCTCATGCTGCTCTTGCTACTTATTCTCCCTATATACTCTCAGCTCCCCCTGATTGTCGGCTCCCTCTGAGACATCATCACTCCTTGGTGACTTAAAAGAACATGGAATCATACCAACCACGATGCCACTCTCATTCTCCCCCTCTCTACTAGCATTAGTAGAGCCATCATCGAACAAGGAACTTAACTCCGTCTTCTTCCCATAAAATGTTTCAAACTTCCTGAAGGTCACGTCCATACTGACAAACAACCTTCTTTCAGTGGGACACCAACACTTGTATCCTTTCTGACTTGATGAGTAGCCCACAAAGATACATTTAACTGCTTGTGGATCCAGCTTGCTCATCATCATTCTGTGATCTCGCACAAAACATGCAGCCGAATACTTTGGGTGGAACAATAAAAACATTTAGAGTCCAAGAGCATCTCACATGGTGTCTTCATCCTTAATACTCTTGACGACATCCTATTGATTAGATAAGCTGTTATAACAGCCTTACTCCACAAGAACTTCGGTACATTCATTGTCAGCATCAAAGAACGTGCCACTTCTAATAGATGTCTGTTCTTGCATTCAGCTACCCCATTCTGAGCAGGAGTGTCTGGGCAAGTAGTTTGATGAAGAATTCCCTGACTAGAGATAAAATTAGCAAACTCCTTGTTGGTGTACTCGGTCCCATTATCTGTTCGAAGAATCTTCACATGTACTCCAAACTGGGTCTTCACATACGCCGAGAAGTCTTAAAAATATTTGTACACCTCAGACTTCTGCTTCATCATGTAGATCCAGGTCATACGTGAGTAGCAATCAATGAATGTAACAAACCATCTGAATCCACTGATAGAAGTAGTAGGACACGGTCCCCAAACATCAGAATGAACAAGTGTAAATAGCTCAAAACTTCGAAGACCAACCATTTTATAAGTAGAACGTGTATGCTTTCCAAGCTCACAAGCATTACAAAATAATCTTTTTTGTCTACTTTATGCATTATCTCAGGTTCTAATTTATTCAAACTATCAAAAGATAAATGTCCCAATCTGCAGTGTTGAAGCATTGCTTCTATCTCTGGCCCTCCAATAATAGTAGCAGTGAGCATTGCAGCCTCCCTGTCCAGGTACCAAAGGCCGTCACGTCTGATGTCACTCCTAAACCTTTTTTTCGTTGTCTTCTCCTGGAAAGAACACATATTTCGATAAAAAAGAACAATGCAATTCAATTGATCAATAAGAGAGCTAACAGAAAGTAAGTTGACCGAAAATAAAGGAACATGCAAGACAGATGACAGGGTAACAAATGAAGTACAATGGACCGAGCCAGTACCCCTGATGGGTTGGTATGTCCCATCAGCATTCTGAACTGTCTCGGAATGCATATGCTTGCTCGGATAATATAATGCAAACTCACTAGATGCACCTGCGATATGCCTAGTTGCACCTGAGTCTATGATTCAATCAGTATGAGATTTAGTGGATGTAAGTGCCTGAACCGGGATACCGTTGCCCATATGAGCAGCGTAACCAGTAAAGTTACCAATGTAGGCAGTGTCAGTCTGATCCTAATTGGTCTGTCCCTTGCCCTTAGAACTCTCAACCTGAAGCTTGAACTGATGTAGTTCCTCCAGCTCTATCATATCAGCTTCAGTCATCTCAGTAGTGGTCTCCTTTACCACAACTAAGTGAGCAACTCCCCGGCCTCCACATACCCTGCCTCCTTGACCTGCACGTCCACCTCTCTGTCCTTTGGATGATTGATATATATCGCCTATCTTGAGGGAAGTGTTGAGTTATGAGAACTTATTTAGTCCCACATCGGATAGGAAAGGAGGAGACTAGCCTCCTCCTATATATGTACCCCTATCTAGAAATAAATGAATCAATTACTTTCTTTCTACATGGTATTGGAGCCAAAATTTTGAATATTGTGTTTCTCCATATTAAATTTCTCTAATTTCTTCTTCTACACCACCTTCCCTCTTCTCCGTCGTCGACGTCCCCTCTGTGGGTATTGTCGAACCTGTGAGAAGCAGGGTACGCTGCTGCCGACTTTGTCCTCGTCATACGTTGGCGTAGGCTAGTTGTCCGTTGGATCGTGGATAATCAGAGAGGAACTCTTGTGTGATCCTCCGATTTCGATCTCAACATGGGTTTTGAGATTAGAGAGCATACTTCCTGAAAAGTTTTGCATAGATCTCTATCTCTAGCCTTTGCTCCGGCGAGTTCTACCTATCGTGTATCTCTCCTGCTGCATGGACTTGGAGGTGTACAAATAGATGGAGAAAGTCGCGATCGCATGTAGGCGCACGACCCGTGTTTGAGTTGCGCTTGATCTCGTCCCTGTGTTGAGTTTGCGATAAGAGCAACTGTGGAGATGAAAACACATGTGACTAGTCATGAGCTGAAGGAGATACTAGAGGGGGTGGCCAGGGTATTTCAGGCCAAATTGGTGTACTTGGTCCCATTATCTGTTCGAAGAATCTTCACATGTACTCGGTCTCATTATCTGTTCGAAGAATCTTCACACTTCCCTGATTAGAGATGCATTGAGTCAAAAATTCGTCGGATCGTTATCGGTGTCAAGCAGGCTATTCCGAGAGTTGGAAGAAATGTGCATCGAATACAAAGTTCGTACACAGGGAGCGCAACTGGCTCAATTGCAGCTAGAGTCGAACTTACTCGAAAAGATCAAATCCGCGCAAAAGGATGATCAATTCTTGCAGAAGATATGCGAGTTGATTTTAGTAGAAAAGGCAACCGATTTTGTGGAACACGAGAGTGGAACGTTGTGGCTTAAGGGCAGATTATGTGTATCTAAGGATGATGAAATCAGGAAGGAGATACTGACTGAGGCTCATTATATTAAGTACACCTTGCATCCAGGAAGTACCAAAATGTACAAGGATCTGCGCACAACATTTTGGTGGCATGGCATGAAGAAAGATGTGGCATTGTTCGTGTCACGATGTCTGGATTGTCAACGTGTGTAAGCAGAACACCAGTGACCCGGCGGAGAGTTGCAGAACCTCGCCATTCCAGAATGGAAGTGGGAGGACATCTCAATGGATTTCATAGTGGGCTTACCAAAGACGAAAAAGGGGAAATGATGCGATTTGGGTCGTCGTGGATAGACTGACCAAGTCAGCTTATTTCATAGCAATCAAGAATACGTGGAGCGCTGACCGTTTGGCTCAAATTTACTTAGATCAGATTGTCTGGTTACATGGAGTGCCAGTCTTAATTGTGTCGGATAGGGATGGACGGTTCTTGTCTCGATTCTGGAAAAGCCTTCAGACGGCAATGGGCACCAAGTTGCATTTCAGCTCGGCGTACCATCCACAGACTGATGGACAGACCGAGAGAGTAAACCAAATCCTAGAAGACATGTTGCGACTATGCGTGCTAGATTTGAAGGCAAGTTGGGATACCTATCTATCGCTGGCAGAGTTCACTTATAACAACAGTTATCAAGCTACTATTCATATGGCCCCGTATGAAGCACTGTATGGACGCAAGTGTCGATCGCCGATATGTTTGGAGGAAGTCGGTGAACGACAAGTACTCGGACCGAAACTTATTGAACAAGTCATCGAAAAAGCTCGCATGGTTCGAGAAAATCTTCGAGTCATTCAAAGTCGTCAGAAAAGCTACGCGAATGTACATCGACGACCTTTGGAATTCATGGAGGGTGATAATGTGTTCCTAAAGGTGACACCTATGCGATGTGTGATGTTGTTCGGCGTCAAGGGGAAACTGAGTCCACGGTTTGTCGGACCTTTTGAGATTCTAGATAGGGTGGCGCCGGTGGCTTATCGACTTGCAATGTCCTCCTGCCTTCGCGAAAGTATACGGTCTTCCATGTTTTCCAACGAAGGAGATACGTGCATGACCCGAGTCACATAGTGAACTTCGATCAGTTTGAGTTGAGTGCCGACTTATCTTACTCGGAAGAACATGTTCATATCCTAGACAGGAAAGAGAAGACCCTACAGAATCGATCAGTAGCTTTGGTCCGTGTGGTGTGGCGGAATCATGCAGTCGAGGAATCGACATGGGAGCTTGAGGAAGAGATGCGGAAGCAGTACCCTTCCTTATTCGATAACCTAGAGGTAGAACATTTGTTTTAAGTTTCGAGGACAATTTTTTCTTAGTGGTATATTATGTAGTGTCCCGCTCCTAGCGGTGCACTATATAAGGCTTGTGGCTCGATTGACTCAGTCGGAATTGAGTATGGGAAAACTTTACGGCAGAATCGATCACGGACAATGCAATGAATATTTCCAATTGATGCATCAGCTTCTGTTGGAATGAGTCCAATAGTTTTCGTTGGATTTTTGGTTGGCTTTCTTGGATTTTCGCTGCTTGGTTTTGATGAATGCGTTTTCGTGATTGGTTTTCGATGATTGTTTAGCCCATTTTTATCGATTGCATTCATTCATTCTAGAGAACTCTGAGATAAATGAATATGGTAGTCTAACCAAATATTGGTGCCAATGCAGATAGACGTGTGACCGGAGCCTGAGCGCGCAAGCGTCCTTTTCTCTTGGCATTCTCTATTTGGTGAGCGGTTATGTCCCTTCTTCTCTACTCCTTCATGCCAATAGTCAATAATGTTCTCTTGTAACCTTGCTAAGTCCAATGATCGATAAAGCCACTAATGCCACAAGTTTAATACCACTAATGTAAATCAATGAGTTGCATTGATAAGAGGGAAGTTCAATTTTATAACACATGAAAGGATATGATCATTATATCGTGGTTTGGTGCTATGCCTTAGAGGTAAATTGGAGTCTACGGACTACCAATCGAAACAATGAATGTGTATGCTGAAATGAGAATGGTTAAATGTGCATTGCTGCTCTAAATGCTTAACACCTTACACTGCTATTTATGTTTATCATATAGTCGTAGATGCATTGTATGGTCATGGACAACTTGTGCACAAGGTAGTAAATTTTTTCGAACGGAACCTTGGGAGGAAATAGTAGCACTTTGGTAGCGCCGGGTATAAGCGGGACATTCATCGAGGCTTGCTACCTACTTTGAATGGCGCATCGCACGCCTATCGAAGTCCTATACGACATGTCCATCGTGGTGCTACACCACAAATAACCCAGTGGAAATGAGTTGCATACTAATGATGTCTTATTCAGGGGCGGTAAGAAAAATCATGTAGATTATACAGGGACGGCCATTGGCCGGGATAAGAATTTCATGTGTAAAGATTATATATTTCACTGCATAATTATTGCCTATATAAACTGCTGCTTTAATTAAGAAGTGTTGGTTTAGGTGAGTGGCAAGTTCTGTTCACCAGTATAAGTTGAGTACTGACCCACGTCTTTGTGGACAAATCAGGTGACCGAGATACCGTGGGCGCTCAAGGGAGATAAAGCTTTCGTTGCAGTCCTTTCAAACTTATTCCTGTTTCAAAGTATTTCAAAGATTTCTAGTTGTTTCCAAGTTCCAAGAATGTAATAAAGAGGCATAATGTATGGGATAAGAACATTATTTCATGTCAGCCTATCAGTCTTTTCTTTTATTCAAAAGCTATGTAAGCCGTTCAGGCATTTCCATTTGGAGCTGAAAAAATTGTACTTCGTTGCAATGAATAAATAAAAGAATTATTTTTCCTTCTTATACAAATGCGTGCTTTAAAATCTGCTGATGTGTTGTGGAACTGTTTACAAAAGATTTTGACATGTGCACTTTTTTGCCTTGTACAAGTACAACCCCAGACTTGTACGACATCACGCCAGAGAGGACGAACGGTTCTGCGGAACCGAGGTATGACAGGGAGAAGACAGTTCTCCAGTATGCAGTGGAGCTACGTCGCTTATGGGCGGACTTGGACCACTATGATCCGCTATCATTGCAGGCAGATGTTCTCCTCGGAAACAGTACCTTGAGCGTAGGCGCGTGGCTCATTTTTTCAAGGGTCTGAACCCACAGTTTGAGGCTAGAAGGGCAGCAATGTGTCATCTACCATCTTTTTCTTCCATGTATGAGGTTGTTGCATCGATGGAGCAAGAGGAGATCAGATAGAAGATGATGAAAGGCGAGACCTCACCCGCTGTCCGCTCGGCATTGGTGATTCTTAGTGCTCCCATCAACGATGACAGGGAGTGCTAAAATTGCGGAAAAAAGGGCACCTCAGTTACATAAACCGAATAAGAAATTTTAGTATTTTCAAAACCCAAACCAAACCGAATTTTTTCAAACCATTTCGGTCCAAAATCGAATAATGCTCACCCCTAACCTACCCTATCATCCTCATAGCTCATAGACTAGAAATTTGTCACCAAGATATATGGTTGGCGTCATCGACAGTCGCTCATAGAAACTTGTCAATTCTCTTATGGAGCTTTCTTATGCTCGATAACCAAACCCATTTTGATGGGAGAAGGCCAGGATAATGACAATCGGGATAATGATTTGGGTTTGTTTTTCGGAAATGTTCTCCAAATCTTGTTCGTTTTTAGTAGGCTTGCAAACATATAAACAAATCATGTTGTTGTATGAGTTGATAAATCAATTTGAATAATGATATATATGATAAGTAATCTAGTAATCTATTTGAAATTCTTGAAAAACTTGGTATTGACACTAGTTCAAATGTACAATAAACCTGAGATTATTCATAGGCCTAAGTACTATATCAACCTATATGGCTATATGTAATAATTATGATTCGCTTTCTTTCATATGTTTATGATTAACTTATGTGGTTTTGAAAATATTGCTTTTCAGATTTTTCTTGGTTAGGACTTGTGCTGTTAGATCCGTTGCCATATGCATGTCTACTTCAGCTTCTTTTAAAGAAGCTTCTAAAGTTAGATCAAGGTTGAAGAATAGTGCCAATGTGGCCTCTTTCTACATGGTATTAAAGCAGAGATGATCCTGACCTGTAGCTCCTCACCCTCCACCAAAACTAATCCTTCCTAGCCCTCCTTCCAATCAAACCCTGATTCCTTCCTTTGAGTCCAATCCTTGCAGCCGCCTCCTTCAACCCCTAGCCTCCTATTCTCCCTCACCCAAAGTCTACCTCCATACTTGCAGCTCCTCTGTATCCATAACCAGAACCAGTACACGGCTACCAAGTGCCTGGAATAAACATACAGGTGTTTACATAATGCAAAATATAAGCACAACAGCGCACATAATCTTTCTGGGTGTTTAGATTGTTTTTCTAATTTACTCATGCATTTGGTCCAATATTTTTGTGGTGCTCCTTAAGTTTCATTCCGTCATTTAGTAGTGATATTATTATTTTTCAACCCATCGTTTCTGTGCCCTGTGTATATATCCAAAGACTTTTGAAGAACAAATTTTATGATACTTAGCTAAAGGGCACCTTCTTCTGTAGGCAATACCAAGATGATGTTAAGCAGAGCAATGTTTTTCGTGCGGTGGATCATCATGGTAACAATTAAATTGACTTTTATTCATTGTTGTATCATTAAATTAAATTTCCTTATCTTCTTGGGAGCAACAGTACTTATTGGTGTCCCTGCAGGTGCCAAAGCAAGCAAGGTACATACAGGTGTTCTTAA
Organism: Iris macrosiphon; assembly: GCA_036927795.1. NCBI lineage: Eukaryota > Viridiplantae > Streptophyta > Magnoliopsida > Asparagales > Iridaceae > Iris > Iris macrosiphon. Next base: position 319,564,607 of record JAYESA010000005.1, read on the forward strand.
AAGCTCTAAGAATAGTGCCACCAGTACTTCAGATGGTCAGAAGATTGATCTAAAGAATGACACCCATACATCAAAAACGGTTTCTTTTACCAATTTAGAGGGCATTTCTGCAACACAATCAGGGTCAGCAAAAAAACCAGTAGTTCTATCTGCCCCTGCACCTGCCTTGGGAGAAAAGAGCCACAATATGGTAGTATTACAACCTAGTATCTAGAAAGTACTCAACTCTTATGTACAGTTCATTTACTTACCTAGTTTCCTGTGCTCTTTTTGCTGTTGAATTCATAATTCATGTATTTGGCAATTCTTTTCTTGGTGATTTATATGAGATAATCATCTGTAATGTCAAGGTTGACAGTCTTCCAAATGATGATCTTCTGAACTTATTGCTTCTCTCAAAAGTTGGAGTAAGATAGTTTTCATATCAGTTTCTAGGTGCAAATTGTCGAGCAATAAATACAACAAAAACACAGCCTTTATGCCAAACTGTTGGGGTCGGCTGTACGTATCCATTTTCTTCCATTTTGCTTAAGGGCCAAGTTCTTTGTAACACTATTAGCCGCTTCAATCCATGTTCCTTTAGGTACTGTTTAGGAAGGGAGGAAAATGGGAGGAAAGAAAAAGTTGAGGGGAAAGTGAGAGTAAAATTAAAAGTGATAGTGTTTGGGTAGAGGGAGGAGAATTTGAGTGGAAAATTTATGTGGGTCCCACTAAAATTTTTTCCTTCCAAAAGTGAATGGAGAGAGTTAAGAGGATTTTGGGAGAATTTACCCACCTACCTCGAAAAAAGATAAGCATAAATTATGATTTGAGAATACCAAGGATTAAATAGTAATTATATCTCTATCCACAAAAAACAAAAAAAAATATTTTTAAACTTTTCCGTCTACTTTTTGTTCATCCGAACAAGAGAAGGAAAATTAACTTTACTTCCATTTTACTCCCCTCTACTTTCTTTTCCCTCAAATTTTCATTTTCCTCCCACCAAAGTTCCCAATCACACTATTAAAGGCCCATCCCTACTCCTAGCTGCTCCTTTGACTACTATCTTATTGCTTCTATGTCATGACCCGCACCCGGATGACCGGGACACGAGTACGTAAGTACGTCCAGCCTACGCTGCAGCATCGGCGGTAGAATGCTGTCTAGACCTCAATGAAATCATACTAATACAATTAATTCTATCATGTACCCAATCACAATATTCTAAAGGAAGAATTGAACAAGGAAGAAATAATCTAAACAACAAACTAAGAGAAATGATGTCTAACATGAAACTGAAATAGAGAAATACTAGTCTATATCTCACCAGAGGTCATCTCTAGGTCCATAATGCAAAAGTAGTCCTGACTATAGCATCCCTCCGAGGTCAACACTGAAAAATGTTATCCAGTCAGGATTGGAACGAACCATACATCTAACAGCAGTTCCAAATAAATGATAAAGACTATGAAACAGTACATAGTAAAGAAATACAAGATAAATAAATAAAAGCAGGAAATAGAAACAAGAACTGATAATGAAACTGCTAAAATATAAATAAACAGGAGTAATGGAATATCATATACATGAATCAGGAATAAGGAAACTAAACTAAGTGTGTGAGTACTAGCTTCGACATGTGATCGGTTTGGGAACTTGCACAGAAAGTTTGGCCTGGTTAATCATAAGTGATGTGTATGATTAACGCTCACGGGGTACTTGCACATGGAATGAGTATGATCACATATCTAAGTAACACTCCCCCTCCCCGACTAGTATAGTAGATCCAAACAATGACACGTCAGGGCACATGAATTACAAGGCACAGGAATATCATGCACATGATGGACATGCACAGGGATATCATGCACATGAATGACATCTCATGACGGGGATCCAAGATATACCAATCTGTATATCATTGTATCAGGAATCAAGTATAACAATACTAAATACATGTAACATAGAAGCTACCATATAAAGGAAACTATCAGAGAATGCCCTCGCCTGAGGTCCGGAACAATGAATATCAAATTGTGACTGAATTTGAGTCCAAGTGACCTATATATCAATGTCAAAGAGTGTTTTGGAGTCATAACAAAGCTTAACTATCTTGAAACTAGGTCTCTAGTCCAATACTATGTCAAACAATATTAAACTAGGTTAAATTTGGTCAAACTGAGTCAAACTAGGTATTCTGGGTTAATACCTTGCTAAACTAGGTTTTCTAGGTCATACTAGTCATACTTTGCTAATGTCCAACGTATACTAGCTAATACTAGGTATACTAGTTAATATTAACTGATACTAGCTAACACATTATATATATATATATATATATATATATATATATATATAGACTCTAATATATCACTAAATTATAGTATCCTAGTCAATATACACATTACCTAGCTATTACCTTAGTATTACCTCGTTACCTTAACCAATACCTTATCACTCTTCATTACCTAGATCAATACCTTTGTAATATCTACTACCTCCCTACATTGCATTCCAATACCAACTAAGATATTCCATGTACCCTATTGATACATGGATTCGCACTCTATTCTAAGCTCACTAAACTTTACCTATTATACAACATTGATCTATTATCCTAATCGCTAACACTTAACCTATAACATAACCTTATCCAAAACTACCTAGTATTCTAAACCCAAACCCAAAATCCTAGGATACTCCTAATTGACACTGCACACTTGAGTCCAACTCATGTGTTGGCACTCTAACAGACACCTATTCTCAGGTCTCCACTGATACCCTTTGGTTTCAGTCATCAGTCACCTAATACTCATACCTACAGTGGTACCTCAAGTCCCCCATCACTTCACTCTTATGCATCACACTCCCTCCAGACCACACTCATGTGCACAACAATCCCTTACCAGGTCTGTACCCAACTTTCAACCTGCTGATCACAGTAATCCCATTCTCCTATGCACTGCACATATCAGACATGTATATACACCAAGTTAACCTCTGTTCTTCCTCCAACCTACACCTTGCTGTCATCCTAGTGCCACTCCCTGATACTTGATGTCCACACCCACTGTGGCACTGAAGCACACACATACACTGCTAACACAGATATTTAGTGTGCACAGGCACTTAGCCCTACCTCAGCAACTTGTTCAAGTCTGCAATAGAGCTCCTTGCTCTGGTTTACAACTGATTACCACACCAAATAGATGGAAATCCAATACACTGGTTCTACAGTTCACCAAGACACTGATCTCTACCTAAACTCCAATACCCCAAGCACCCTTACTCAAATGCTGACAGTGGGTGCACTCTCAACACCCCTTAGCTCCCTGCAACACTCGAGCACTGCTTGCAGTGGCAAACTGCAAGTGATGCAGCTCCACCCTCTTCAAGCTCGAGTTGCCACTAGTGCAACAAGCCTTGCACAAACCATCCTCACAGATCACACACACTCACACAAACCACAGTGCTCACCATCAGTTTTCCCCTCACTATCAAGGCCTACTGCAACAAGTATCTTACCTGCAGAAACTGCAGGACTCCTCTGCCTTGCTGTGCACCGATGTGCAGTTGCACATCCCAGTGCAACACTACCAACCCGAGCACTAAACACACACACACACTTCTACATGCACTCAAACACACTATATCACATCTCTCACGACACTAACACCCCTTGACAGCCACAACAACACACTCATGGCACAATACACACACTCTAATCAACAATACTAACTCCACATAAGCAATAACACAAACACCTATGGTGCACCACATGTGTATCACACCAATTCAGTGATACATCCCATGATACACACTCCAAACACTCCTAATCACCACCAAATTACCATGAACACAAATAATATATAAAATATAACTGTAATTAAGTAAAATAGAGTAATTCTAATGAATCTATATGAAATTGACACACTAGAGCACCATTACAAAGGAAATATCAATTCTTTACCACCGTATCATGGTGTATCATGATACGCAATTTTCGTATCCAATTTTGGACACCAGATCACCTTCACGCCATCAAATAAACATTAATAGTTCTCATTAGGACACAATACAGACACTCAATGGATACAATTGACGTTTTCTCCAAATTGAGCCCCAAAATTATGATACCATCTTAGATCTACCAAATTGAAAGCTTCTAGTGCATAGATCTACCATTGGAAAGCCAAATCTAACCATGGGAAGGTTGCTACATGACCATGGGGTGTTCCTAACCATGAATTTGATGAAATTAAGAGAATTACCTAGTGTTTTGGTAGCTTCTTTGGGGAATTCCGAATTTGGACACGGAAGAGATGAGTCGGACACGATCTCCTAGCAAGCTCCTCTCCAATGGATCTCCTTGTGATCTCCAATGCTCTAGGCCTTCATGATGGTGAGAATGAGTGGAATTGGAAGTGGATTGAGTGGAATTGGTAGAGAATTGGATTTGTTTGGGGAAGAAGCAGCTTTGAGAAAAATGAGACTAATGAGTGAAATAAAATGAATGGATGAACCCTAATTAGAAATTATCTCTTATTATAAGGTTTTGGTCATGCCAAAATATCAAATTTGTCCCTCTCCATTTGTCATGAATGGAATCTAATTAACTAAAGGAAGGAATCTCTACAACTAAAAAGAATATTCTCTTCATGACAACTTAACTTAATTAATTCTAATTAACTAACTAATTAATTCTAGGCATCGCAAATAATTTCTAGACTAACTATTAATATAATATAATAAAATAAAATTTACAGATACCAAATTATCAAAATATTCCTAGGGAGAAAAGTGGTAGTTACATTCTAACCGGTGCATTTATTTATCTACGTTGCACGTCCAAACCACCTAAGATGATATTCTCTCATATTGCTCAATTGATGTCACCACCTCCTATTTCCTGCAAAGACACTCATTTATAGCCTATCTTTTAATGTATTGTCAGTCATCCATCAGATTGTCGAGCAATACACGCTTCACATAATATACATGTGGAGGTGGATTCACATGGACACCTTTGGTGCTTTTCCACTAAAATCACCAACTGTGTGCTTAACATGTTTGTAGAATATAAAACTACATTAGATTGAAATGCAAGTAGGTCCATGATTTATATTTTCTTGTGTTTCATTGATTGGTAAATCTGAAGTTCTGGAAAGACAATGATATAGAGATGTATTGAGTTCTCCACGAGTGTATTAAATGTTCTCTGTAACATTATTTTTTCTCCACACGCTCTCCTACCCCACCCGTACACGCACACACACGATTATCATGGTTTACATGTTTCCAAATAATAAATTTACATCAAGCTTTATCTCTCAAATATTCTGTTGCTGCCTTTTGAATCCTATATTTTGCTTGTCTTCTTTTCATAGACAATTAAAAGCGCAAAGTTCACTTCTTTATCTGTCGCTTTATTTGCCTTACACCATACATTAGGCGACTTCAATTTGAACCTTTCATGTCTTGCATATCCTTGGCATTTGTCCTTCACACTGTCATTATCATTACAACATGTTTCCATTTGTAGTATAAGTTCACATGTAGTAAAAACTTTACTTGAAGATTCAACAATTTTTTGTTCTGTTGTATGGCGGGTATTTAGATCCTTTTACATAGTTTGTGCATTGGGTGAAAACATGTGTTAATATTATGAGAAGCACGCATGAAAACCAATTTGGCATCAGAATATCTATGAGATCCGTTTCTGCCATTTATATTGCCTTTGATCTATCAAGAAGAGCATCTACATATCTAGTTGATGGTTAAGTATGTCTTTTGAGGTCTATATAAATTTTTTTGCAATATTTTTGGGTTCTCTTTGCTGCACCACCTTGGGTGTGTGTGTGCGCGCGCGGTGCAAACATTTTTTATGATTACTGAATGAACGCTGAGTGCTTATTTCGTAGTCCCACTTTACCACATACTAAGGCCTTTTTATGCCTTTTTGAAACTTTTTGAAATCAAATTCTCCTTTCTAATTTATCGTTCACCATACCTACCTTCATTGATTGGCTTTGCCATGTATCTTCCAACTCTTGCACATCCTCTGTGACATGTGTACCTTACACCATTGATGAATTCCACTATCATCATTGATGCGCAAGTTTCAATCTGGAGTGTGTGTGTGTGTGTTTATTCACGTGCAGCTACTGCAATAAGCAGTACAAATGAAGACTTCTAGTGTGAGGTTTACCGATTTCTTTTTCTGTTGTATTATATGCATTTAAGAGCCTTTTACCGAATTTGTGCGTCAGGTGGAAACATAAATGTTATATTGCGAGAAACACAACTGCGAAAGTTGAATTGACATCAGTTTATCATGAGATCCTATGTTCTGCCATTTATGTTAGTCGAGATCATGATTATTAATATCAGCATTGCTGATTGGAGTTAAGTATAGGACTCCTGAGCTCACAATAAAATTCTCTGTTCGTCTTATTTTCACGGTTTCACCTTCTTCTTTTTATCTGTGGTAGCCCATTCAATTATCGTTTCCTATACAAGTCTTGCCAGAGTTCAATGAGAATTTTTTTCAGATAAAATTTCATTTCCAGTTCTCTTTTGCAGGCTGGGAAGCTGACTATTGCAATATTCTTGCAAAAGCTTGGCCTAAGCAAATACATTATTAGCTTTCAGGCAGAAGAGGTCAAATGAAATTCATTAACTTGTTTTCATCATTCTGTTTCTTTCTCCTTATGTGCATTGTTCAATTGATCAGGTTGACATGTTCGCATTGACACACATGAATGATGATGATCTCAAGTCTATGGGGTTGCCAATGGTAATTTGTTTCCCAATCTTCTTGTGTTTTCATAATTATGTATGTTTAACCTTCACGGTTCTGTTTTAGTAGTAATTTATGTTCAACATTTTGCAGGGTCCAAGGAAAAAAATTGTATATGCTCTTGCTTCTCTAAAAGCAAAGAAACAGAAACCAAGACTTGATGTATTATCGGAGCATCACTCATGATTCATTCCGAGAACTGCTGTATAGGATCAGCCTGCAGCCCCCCTTCACACATCTAGATTAGTCGTCCAGCTGAAGAGTATAGGTTTGGTATGTCTTAACAAGGCTGCCAAAAACAAAATACAAAATCAATCGTAACCCACTTTCTGATGCATACGTTATTGCACTAAGCAATTTGTATATAGCAGAAATTTCTGTAATTTTTAATGTCGAAGAATTATGGCCCATATAGTTTCTTGTTAGATTTCGTTATGCTTTTTTTGTCTGCATTCCTTGCGAGGCTTTGCAAACCTCATTGTCTGGATAATGGTGGGTATAGCAAAGGTACTTTATATTGCATTCTTTTCCTTACATTCGCAGCAGAAATTCTTCCAATTTTTTTGATGTTGCAGACTTGTGCCCCATATAGTTTCCTGTTTGATTTCATTCTGTTTTTGTGTCCGCTGTTCCTCTGCCCCATATAGTTTTCCTGGTTTGATTTCTTTCTGTTTTTGTGTCCGCGTTCCTTGTGAGGCTTTGCAAACATTATTGTCTGGATAGTGGTGGTTATAGCAAGCGGCTTTATATTGCATTTTTTCCCCTAATTTTTTTGATGTCGCAGACTTGTGTCCCATATAGTTTTACTGTTTGATTTCATTATGTTTTTGTGTCCGCGTTCCTTGTGAGGCTTTGCAAACATTATTGTCTGGATAGTGGTGGTTATAGCAAGGGGCTTTATATTGCATTTCCCCAAATACATTCAAATTCACGTGCTGTGCTTTCTTTTAGCTTTGATTTATCACACTACTAGAATAAGCGGTATTAGCGACGTATTTTAGTGACTCCAAGTGAAAACGTTGTTAATTTAGCGACTCCATGTAAAACGTCGGTAGACGTCGCTAATTGGCGACATTTAACGACGTTTAGAGCGAATTATATTCAGTTTTTATAAGATTAGTCGCTATAAGTTCAATTTTGGCCGCTAAACGTCGCTAATATATCTAAGTTAGCGACGTCTAGCGACCAAAATAGCGACGTTTATATTAGAAATATTTAGCAACGTGTTTAGCGACGACCATAAAGTCGCTATAATTTAATTTAGCGACGTCCTTCTTTGACGTCGCTAAATGTCGCTAAAATTTGGTTAACTAGGGCTCGGTTTCCATTTTTTTCCAACTGTCGAAATTTCGAAACGAAAAAAATTCCCCCCCCCCCCCCCCCCCCCGCCCCCCCGCTCCGTCGACCGCCTGCTCCGTCGACCTCCCCCGCGGCTACTCCGGCATCTCCCTCCTCTTCCTCGAGCTCTAGGTAAAGCCTAACTCTCTCTCTCTCTCTCTCTCTCCTCTCCACATGTGATACTGACACAGACACGACACACACAACACAGATGGTGACACAGACATAGACACGACACACACAGACACTGACACAGACACTGATAAGGACCTTAGGGTTAGGGATTAGATTTTTTGACATGGACACAGACACTAATATCACATGGACACAGACAGTGACACAGACACTGAGCTCGAGATGTGAGGGATTGTGACAGTTGTAGTAGGGTTATTACCTGCAAGTGATACACTTTAGAAGTGTTAGTATGTGGAGTCATCAGTTAGTATATTATCTGTTGTTAGTATTGGTACATGGAGGAGACCAAATGAAGTTTGGTTACAGACTTGGGGCTCTGGCATGGGGCACTGCAGCAGTGCACCCAAATGGTTGCCTGTCAGTTAGGCTTGGGGGCAGTCCCTAGGCACTGCAGAGGCATGCCTTAGTGCATCTCAGTTTCAGTTTGGTATCAGTCATCAGTACTTATACACTGATACGTATCAGGGACTGTGTGAGGTATCAGTACAGGCAATTGTAGGAGTTGATGCAGGCAAGGTATAAAGTCAAGTGTTAATAGGGTATATATAGATATGTAGGTTAGTGATGTTTAGAGATGTTAGATAGGAGTGTACTAAGATGGTATCTAGATTAAGCGGGATGGCATGCTCGAGCCTTGTAGTGGGCAGTGAGAAGGAGGTCTGCAACAGTGAGCAGGCAACCGAAGAGGAAAACCATCAGCACTGTGTCATTTCAGCAACCATGTATCAGTAAGTATCAACAAGTCCCACTGTATCAGTATCCGTTTTCAGTTGCATTTAGTGAGCTATGTATACTAGTTTTAGTTAGCTTAGTGTCCAGGTATTGGTTAGTTGGTTTAAGATGGGTTAGCATGAGTTATTGGGTAGAAGTTTAAGGGTATCAGTTTTGTATTAAATTAGTACATAGTTAGTGTAGTTAAATAGTTACTTACTGATATACTTGATTTTGTTAATAGTTAGCTAAGTAACTATATGTCCTAGTAAGCATTGTATACAGTAAAGAACCCAAGCTTTTACCAATAGTATAAAATATTAAAAAACTAAGAGACTTGGCCTCTTTTTAGTTGTTTTGAATATTGCTTATTTTAGACTTTGATAAATGAAAGTATGTATTATATCATATATGATTTTTATAGTACGGTTAAGTTATGAAGTTAGGTGATAAACCACTGTATGTAATGATTTATATGATACATACTGTCATTTTTGCAGAAGTATCTAGAAATGGATATGAATTACTATCTGCGTCATCGTTCGTGGATGTACAACCGTCATCCTGATGACATGTGCGGTGTGCGGGATGAATTCATTGAGGGTGTACAGCAGTTCCTGCAGTTCGCCAAGGCGCTCCCTCAGTACATGGACGGTACCAAAATTAAGTGTCCGTGTGTGAGATGTCGCAACAGAAAATATCATCCAGAAGTGGAAGTTACATATCATTTATACTCGAAGGGCTTTACGCCGAATTACTATCAGTGGACCGCGCACGGAGAACTTGTATCTCAAGCATCGGAGTCGGAGCCCTATGTGGAGCCGTATATGGATGTCCAAGACCACGATGCTTACGACGACGGGTTGGTGAACATGGTTTATGATGCGGCGGGGCCTAGTTTCAATCCTGACAATTATGATGCGGCGGGACCTAGTTTCAATCCGGACAATTATGATGCAGCTGAGGAGGCACCGAATGCCGATGCTGCAAAGTTTATGGAGTTGCTTGAGAATGCAAGGACTCCACTATATCCTGGTTGTGAGGATCATTCACCGTTGGAGGTGGTTACAAGATTATTGAGCATCAAGTCCGATTTTAACATGTCGCAAGAATGCTATAATCGACTGCTCGATTTGATTATAGAGATCTTGTCCGAGGGTGCAAAGTTGCCTAAAGACTTCTACCGATCTAAGAGGATGGTGAGATCGCTTTGGATGGGATACGAGAAAATCGATGCATGTCGCAACGGGTGCATGTTGTACTACAAAGACGACAAGGATGAAGATGCGTGCAGATTCTGTGGTGCTGATCGCTACAAGGCCACCGTTAGAGGAAAGTCTGTCGGTGCAAGGAAGCCTACCGATTCGATGCACTACTTGCCTTTGACGCCGCGGTTGCAGCGGTTGTTTATGGTTAAGGAGACTGCAGAAAACATGAGTTGGCACAGGCGAAAACAGATCGAAGGAGTATTGGATCATCCATCCGATGGAGAAGCATGGAAGCACTTTGATCGAGAGTATCCATATTTTGCCGAGGAAGCGCGTAATGTCAGATTGGGGTCTGCTCTGACGGTTTTACCCCATTCAGACTTTCGGGCTCCCAGTATTCGTGTTGGCCTGTGATCGTCACTCCGTACAATCTATCGCCTTGGATGTGCATGAAGACTCCGTATATGTTCCTAACCGTTATTATCCCGGGTCCGAACAATCCGAAGAGGAATATCGATGTGTATTTACAGCCTTTGATAGATGAGTTGAATCAGCTGTGGGAAGTCGGTGCCAACACGTACGATATTTCTAGAAAGCAGAATTTTCAGATGAGGGCAGCACTTATGTGGACCATCAACGACTTTCCGGCCTATGGAATGTTATCGGGATGGAGCACCCATGGTCGTCTCTCATGTCCGTATTGCATGGACCGTTCTCAGGCTTTCCGTTTGAAACACGGAGGCAAACCGTGCTTCTTCGATTGTCATCGATAATTTTTGCCGAAGGACCATCTGTACCGGAGGAATCGGAATGCTTTTCGTGCGGGAGTTGTGGAGAAGGCCAATCCACCGCCAAGGTGGCCCGGATGCACGATATGGGAAGAGGTAAAAGATTTACCAAGTGCTATCGAAGAGCTTGCTAAGGGGTACAAGTGTGACGGATTTGGTCGCACCCATAACTGGACGAAGAGGAGTATATTCTGGGATCTGCCATATTGGAGCACCAATCTGATCAGACATAACCTTGATGTCATGCATATCGAGAAGAATGTGTTTGATAACATAATTAATACTGTAATGGATGTAAAGGGGAAGACGAAAGATAATCCGAAGGCCAGGTTGGACTTAGAAGACATATGTAGACGTCCTGCATTGCATTTGATAGAGGAGGGGAATGGAAAGTTAAAGCAACCTAAGTCAGTTTTCTCACTGGATAAAGAGGATAAAGGTAGACTTTGTAGGTGGATTCAGGGTCTAAAGTTTCCAGACGGGTACGTGTCGAACTTAAAAAGATGCGTCGACCTCAAGGAGAACAAACTAGTAGGTATGAAGAGCCACGATTGTCATGTATTCATGGAGAGGTTAATTCCGATTGCATTTCGGGAATTCTTACCGCAGGTCGTTTGGGACCCATTGACAGAGCTGAGCATATTCTTCAGAGATCTTTGTTGTACTAAGTTGCTCGTCGATCGTCTAGAAAAGCAAGAGAGGGATATTGCGGTAACACTATGTAAGCTCGAGAAGGTTCCTGGATTCTTCGACTCTATGGAGCATTTGCCAATTCATCTTTCCTATGAGGCACGTGTTGGTGGTCCTGTCGGTTATCGGTGGATGTACCCCTTCGAGCGTCATCTGAATCACCTAAAGAGAAATGTGAAAAATAAGGCACGGGTTGAAGGCTCTATTTGTGAAGCTTATGTTCTCGAGGAGATTACAAACTTTTGCTCGACGTATTTCAAACCGCATGTTGCTACTAATAGGACGAAAGCTCCCAGAAACGACGACGCATATCAGGAATCTAATGATGCAATACTCAAAGTATTCAATGCATCCGGAAAGCCTTCGGGAAAAATAAAGAAGAGATATTTGAATGACGATGAGCTAAGGGCTGCTCAATTGTATATATTACTCAATTGCGACGAGGATGAAGTGGAGAAGCTAGAGGGGTAAGTAATTAATACGTCCACGTTTACATCATCTCAATGTAATAGTATAAGATACTATTATGCTACTAATCAGCAGTTGCTTCATTGTTTTTCAGCACATATAATGATGAGTTGAGGTCGGTTAGGCCCTACATAACAGACGAAGAAGTAGAACAAGATATGAGATGCCATTTTCCTTCTTGGTTGAGCGCATATGTAAGATGCTTGGTAATTACTTTTTATTTCTGCACTTGCAAAACAAATTACTATCGCTACTTTGGTATTTAGGTCGATCGTCTAATATCATCCGAGACTGAATCTATTAGGACTCTAGCCAAGGGACCAATTACTGCCTAAAAATATGGCCAAGTTTCTGTGTGAATGGGTTCAGGTTCAAGTCAACAAATGCTGCTATCAGAGACAGCTTTCTGGATCTTGATTCCACGAAAAACAGTGGTTTGTGTATCAAATCTTCAAACTACAAAGACGTCAATCAGGGCAATGATTTTTTTGGCATCTTACGAGAGATTGTGGAGTTGACATATAATTATGGCACAGAACCTACTAATATCGTGCTATTCAGGTGTGAATGGTTCGATCCGATTCAAGATCAAGGTTGGAAAATTGACAAGCATGGCCTTGTGGATATAAACTACAAGCGTAGATATCAAGGCTACGAACCATTTGTCCTATCAAGTCAGGCTCAGCTCGTGTACTTCACAACTTATCCTAGACGGGGGACAGCGAGGTCGGATTGGTGGGCAGTATGCAAGACTAAAGCTAGAAATACCTTTGACATTGACGAAATAGCTTATCAGGAGGACGATCTACCTCTTGTAACAAATATTGTAGATGTGGACTCAACGGAAGTTACTCATTACACGAGTAATACTATAGAAGATGTAGAATTATCCGAAGAGGACGACGAAGTAGATGAAAGTGAAGACGAGGAAGAGGAAGATCAGGACGACGAAGGCGAACAAGATGAATTTTCTGAAGATGATTGAAAATAAAAAATATTGCATGTAGAATGTAACTATATTTTGACTGTAAATATTGCATGTAGAAGTAGATGTACCCATTAACGAATATATGTATTATATTTTGACTGTATAATGCTTTGAGATATGTATCACATTTCGACTGTAGAATGTAGTATATATTTGTGTTTCTCTATATTCATCATATGTTGTTATCAGATATGACAGGACGACGCGGAGGATTCGGCAGGTCCCGAGGTAGACAGAGTGCCACTTCGGTACTGCCTACTTTTGGTTCCGGATCATCGTCGCCCAGTACTCCAGTATATCGATCACACACATGCCCGACTGTTGGGACGAGTAGTTCCTGGCGTGATAGTACACCCTCGTCCAGCGTTCCTCCTGCTGACGGAACCATGGGGACAGATGAGCATGTCGAGGAGGTCGTGCCGACGTTGTCCCAGCATCAGCAAGATCCTCCATGCGCACCATCGGAGGAGACGAGGACAGAGATTTGGGCCGACGGTACAAAATAAGTCAATTAGATGGTTTAGTATATATTTGTGTTTCTCTTTATTCATCGTATATTGACTTTTTCAGTAATCTAAATTATTATCTCTGTATAGATATCGTCCATCGTCGGTTCAGAGACGCCTGGGCCAATTTCTGAGGAACAACTACGGTGGCCCTTGGATCAACTACTCTGAGGCTCCGGAGGAGAGGAAGGCGTTCTGGTTTGCGCACTTCCAGGTAAAAGTATATTAAATAAATCCTCTAATTTATGCATATTCGTGATGCTAACTTAATGAATTATTTATTGTAGCAAACGTATTTTTATCCTCCGCACCGGGCCGAGTTGATCGAGCGGCTCTTTCCTACCGTTGCCGCCAAGCTTATCCGAGATGCTCTGGATGACCAGAAGGCTCGTGATCGTGCTGGAAAACCGATCCAAGGTTGGATCACGCCTGAGCAGTGGACTGCGATGAGGGCTAGATTCGACGATCCGAGCTACAAGGAAAGGTCTAAGAAGGCCAAGGCGGCTAGGCAGAATGCTGCCAAGTGGTGTGGTGGCTCGATTCCGATGATGGAACATTTCCGTCGTTTGGTATATTTTTTCTTTTAAAATATATTATTTTAATATAAGTACCATAAAATGGTACTTGGAAAAAATATTTAAGTTTAGTAATAAATAATATATTTTTAACAGGTACAGAGGGGTGAGGATGCAAACATGGTGACCGTCTTCTTGGCCACCCATCGCAAGGACGAAAATCTCATTGATGAGAGGGTCTCACAGACCTATGTAAGTATTACTTTACTTTGTGTTTATTTTAATATAACTTAGGCAATTATCGAGTTTCCAAACATTTTCTAGGCCGAGTATCTTAGGCTTCGTGAGCGGGCGACTGCTAGTGCACCTACACCTGGAGAGGCTGGTACTTCGTCGCAGCCCGGTCCATCTCCGTCGGCGGACAACCTGTGGGTGACCGCAGCTGGTGGTCTCTAGAGGGGTACGTACTACGGTACGGGCTCCTATGGCGCCCTGGTTGCGACGCAGTCATCTAGGGCCTCCCCGACAGCTGCGCATTCCACACACCCCTCGCAGTCGCAGCCCTCGCAGTCGTCGGCCAGAGTCCAGGAGGTCGTTGACCGTCAGATTGCGTCTCTCCGTGATGACTTGCTGCGAAGTATGGAGGACCAGTCCCGGTCCCAGCCGCAGGCGGACGATCCGATGCTCATCGCACGATTGGATATGCTCGATCTCAGCATGACGGAGCTACGGGAATTGACAAATGATATTAGAGCCTCCAATGATCGCAACATCATGGAGCTGCAGGCGTCACAGCTATCGATGGGCGAGAAGCTGACGAGGATGCAGGATTCAATGGGTGATAGCAGTACGAGGCTGTTATCTACCCTGGATTCTTACAACCAGCGACTCGCAGACTTGGAGCGGGCACGGCCTCCACCGACGTCACTGTCTTCTCCATCGACATCGGTGTCGATTCCACGGGACGAGTATGAGGAGTTCTTATCCTTCAAGTGCGCCGGTGGTCAGCCTCCTGTAGATTCGTAGTAGTATAGTTATTTTTATTATTATTTAGGATGCGATTGTATATTATGAATTATTGATACTTCAACAATAGACATGATGTATGATGCTTCTTGTGGTCTTTAATTTTTTAGTTAATTTAATTGGATTATATAGTTATCTTGCATATCCACATTTAATTGGATTGATACTTCAACAATGCTTCTTGTGGTCTTTAATTTAATTGGATTATATAGTTAACTAGATTGAATCATGTTGGTGTGTGTGATGAAGATGGTTACGGTGCTAGATTGGGGAAGAGCCGATACGAGTGTGCCTCTTGCAAGAAGAGCTTCCACTCCTACCAGGCTCTAGGCGGGCACCGTGCGAGCCACAAGAGGCTCAAAGGGGGATGCTGCAGCAGAGGAGGCGAGAGTACTACTAGCCCATTGGATGTCGTCGATCCGACAGTTGTCCACAGTGGAAAGGCTAAAACTGCAGGGAATCACCAATGTGGTGTTTGTGGTAAGGTGTTTGCTTCTGGACACTATTTTTTTTATTTTTTTTTAAAATTAGCGACGTGTTTAGCGACGTTTAGCGACGTTAAGTTACGTCGCTAAATACGTCGCTAATTAGCGATGCTGTAAAAAGTCGCTAATGACGTCGCTAATGACGTCGCTAAAGACGTCGCTATACGTCGCCAATTGCTGACATGGCAGTATAGCCAGGTCATTTAAGACGTCGGTATAACGTCGCTATTGACGTCGCTAATCAGCGACCTTTAGCGACTTTAATAAACGTCGCTATTTAGCGACTTGGTGTCGCTAAACGTCGCAAAAATTTGCGACACAGTAAAGTCGCTAAAAACGTCGGTATAGCGACGTTTAGCGACGTTTTTTTTTTTGCGACTTGGATTTTTCCGACAACTTTATAACGTCGCTAATTACGTCGCTAAACCAAATTAGCGACGACATTTTGTTATTTAGCGACGTTTTTAGACGTCGCTAATTTGACTTTTTCTGGTAGTGTCACCTTAGACAGTACTTTCATAGTTGACAGCAACAGGTACAGATTTGTTCGATGGCATTTTTTGTTTTGATAAAAAAGTTATATATATATATATATATATATATATATATATATATATATATATATATATATATATAACTTTTTTACTTTCTGTGAAATACATGACATTTGTCACTCCCAGGGAAGAGTCTTATTGGACATGGCATGGATAATTCAAATGCATCCAAAAAAAAAGACATGGATACTTCAAATATAGTAAAATTTATCTAAGGCCTTGTTTGGGACTTAGCCTAAAAGGTTTTAATTTGTGTGAAGATTGTGTCCGATTGAGTTTTGGTAAAAACAAAACCAAGATTTTCTATTTGAAACAAAAATAAAAGTAAAAATAAAAATAACAGAAAGAGGGTGACAAAATTTTCATCAAAATAAACTAGAAACTAATATTCAATGGGCCTCAATGGGTCGGCCTCACAATGTGGTAAAATCGGCCCATTGAATAATTTCTCCTCACCAACATTAAATTAAAGGATAACATTCCATATGTTTTATGTTTATTACACGGACTTCTCTTATTTTAAAAATAATTACATGAATCTTTCATATGTTTTACGTAAAGGATTATTATACTAACCTCCCTTATTTTGAAAAATAACAATAACATAAAGCATAAGGGGGGATGTGTAATTATTTTCAAAATAAAGAAGATCCGTGTAATAAACATGACACATAGGAGATGTTAGTGTAAATTACATTAAATTAAATGATACATTTAAAAAATTTTAATTTTTAAAATATTGGATAGATTAAACTGGACAAGATTGAATTAAAATTAATTTTATAAATTAATTTACACATAATTTAAATTAAATTTAAATTTAAATTACGTATTAATTTTTTTGAACTCGGTTTATTGTTGTAGTGGTGGCCGGTGGCCGGGTGTGACCCCGTCCGGGAGGTTTGATGCTTATGCTCCTCATAGTCATTGTGCAAGGAGTACAGACTAGAAAGGAAGCACGAGGAATAATGGCTTCGAATGTATACATATATAAATATAGAGACTGAAAACATGTACGGGCGGGAGGGATGGTAGCTTACTCTCTCTGTATATACTACTAAATTCAGATGTCAGTTAAAATAATTTCTTTCCTGGAAAAATTATTTAATTGAATTTAAAATTTTATATATATATATATATATATATATATATATATATATATATATATATATATATATAATTTTAAATTCAATTAAACTATTTTTCCAGACATCTGAATTTAGTATATATATTGTACGTATCTTAGAATGGATAATTTTGATCAGTGAAATTTATTGTAGATATTATTTTTAGTTAGTAAATATATTGAAAGGTATTTTTGAAAAGGTTTTTTTTTTTTTTTGGAAGCTACTTTCTTCATTATATATAAGCAGTAAAAAAAGAGAAATATATATATATAATATAATATGAGCAGGAATCAGATTGCTACTATGTGTTAGTCCAACAAAATAGCAAATATCTATATATTTAAATAAAGTGAAATATTATTTGTACCCAAAATATAAAAGGATAAAAGAGAATCATAGGAGAGATGAAATGACTTGATTATACTATATATATATATATATATATATATATATATATATATGAGAGATACTTAACTTAGCTCTCTTTTCTTTTCCTTTTCCTGATAGGAATACTAATACTTGCTTATACGAGTAACTAGAGAAATTAAGGAATCCCAAATCAAAACTATATGTATATATATACGTGGTGTGGGTATGTATGTATGTATGTATGTATGTTGATTAGTTGTTGTTGTTTGTGAAGTAGAAATTGATAGACAGCTGCTGAGTGCAATGGGGAGTAAAAGGTGTGAAATTAGTAAGGATGATGGTGATCTCCTCCTCCGGTGGGGAAGCACTCGCCGGTACCGCTGCCAAAATCCAGAACCCGAATCCAACAACAACACCAACAACAACAACCCATCAGGGGATCCTCCTCCTCCGAGGAGGAGTCTACTACTCCGCATCCCCATCAAAGCAACCACCGACGACAAAGAACAAGAACAAGAACAAGCTCCTCCTCCTCCTCCGGAGCCGCCGCATTGGAATCTCCGGTCGAGAGCGGCGGCGGCGGCGGCGGAAGAGGAGAAGAAGAAGAAGAAGAAGGCCACTGTTTTCACGTTCACCCTGTCCAAGGAGGAGATCGAAGCAGACTTTCTCGCCATCACCGGCTCCAAGCCTCCTCCACGCCGCTCCGCCAACCGTAGGCCGAGGACCCTGCAGAACGAGATTGATGTAATTAATATTCCTCCACTCTACTCCACTTTTACTCCTAATAACAATTTGTATTCCTTAATTTTTGTTCGTGCAGTGTATGAGTCCTGGTATTTTTCTTCCGGAGACTGTTGATGCTAATCGCTACAGAGTTCCCAAATCTTCCTCCCAATACTGATCATCATCATCACAATCGATCGATGAATCGGCTGCATGGTTTGTTTCTTAATATCTATCTATTAGTTCTTATCATTTTTTTTTTTTTTTTTTTGCTTATGCAAATTTAATTATAATTAATTTTGCTTCTTCTTTCTTTTAATTTGCAGGGAACAAAACAAAATTCCAGGGATTTTCTTTTCTCTGTTGAAGAAGGTAGAGTATGTATACAATCCATATATATTTGATGAATAATTACTAAGGTAGGATTCATTGTACATGACAGGCTGATTTTAACTAATATCTTACTTACCATGGATGTTGAGTTTTCGTTGTATTATTGTTGTTAACTGAGTATCTCATCAATTCGATACTCTATCATTGTTCTCTGTTGCACGGATACAAATACAGTACAACACGATACTAACGCGGTCGAATAAATATTGCTGATTTTGGCATGTCTTAGTGAATCTTGAAAATGTATCGCATACGTAAGCCTACACGGCCACCAATTTTGGTGTTGCTGGTCTGAGTTTATTTTTCCATCTCCTTCCTCTGATATATGGATAAATCAGGAGAGACAATGTTGTTCTTGTCGAAGCTTATTATTATCTCGTACATATATACATACATGTGATGATGAGTGGAAAGATCTGAAGAGAGCATCAATTCCAATCATTCTTACATCTTTCAAAAAAATTGAACAAAAGAGAGTTAAATAAACCCTAACTTAAAACTCTATTACTTTCTCTCCTAAATTTTACCCTAAAACCAAACATAATTTTTTTTCCACCTCACTTAACTCTTTTTTTGCTTAACTTTCTTAACCCTTAATCCAAGCAATCCCTTAATGTGTTTGGTTGGCCATTTTCTATAAAAAAAAAAACTGCTGATAGTATGTATGGCTTTTATGAACAAATAATCATGGTACTTTCAAGTAATGACAAATATCGGAAAGGATGCACTACCAACGGGGTGGTGGTCTAATAATAACACTAGTTAGGGATGCGATTCTGACGGATTGAATTAGACTTGAGCTCAATTCGAACAAAATTCGATGAATCATAAGCTTAGTCCGAACCTAAGTCCGTACTGACGTCGGGTTCAACATATCTAGTCCAAGACCAAGTCCAGAGAATCGAATTGTGCTCGAGTTGGATCGATTTTGTCGGACTCTAATATGATATTTGAAATTATTTTAAATAAGAGTAATATTAAACACATAATCAAATAGCAATCAAGTCTCAATCATTACAAAATACAAACTGAAATGAGATTTACTATAAGAAGTTGAAGTGTTTGGGTGGAAAAAATTAGGATTTAAACTTTTTATTTAAGAAATATGAAATAATATATATAGGAGTATTTCAAGGACGTTTTTGCCAAGAGAACTTCGTCGGAATCCATAGGGAGGCGACTCCTTTCCTGGTGGGAGGATCTGAAGGGGCATCATAGGGAAGTGGTGGTGGCGGACATAGTGTGGATACTCTGGAAGAATTGGAACAAGGCTAGGTACAAAACTATGTATTCCACAACGATCGGCTGATCGTAGAGGTGCGAAGTCTCATTGCCAGGGCTTTGGTCTGTTGCAATCATCTGGGGTTGGACGATTCGAGGCTGGTTGTGAGATTGGCTCTCAGGCTTGAGCGGTTTGAGTGATCTTCCGAATTTGGAACAATTTCTGCCTGCCTTGGTCTTTTTAGAGGGGGTTTACTTTTGGTTGTTGTTTTCACTACTTTTTGTGCAGGTTTTGTTTCTTTCTGTATAGCTCTCGTTGGTTGTGTTCCGGTAGGCTCGGTTGTTTTTAATATATTATTTTGGGTTAAAAAAATGTATATGTCGAATAACGGGATTTTTGGGTAACCCGGCACATGAATCCGAATCCAACTTGCTTTTTGATCGGGTTCAAATATTTTAATCCAAATTCGAGTCTGAATTCAAGTATCTTCAATCCTAACCTAGTCCATTATTGCGTAGTTAAACAATTAGTTAAAATATATTTAGTTAAACAATTCAAGTATCTTCATTCCTAACCTAGTCCATTAAAAAGCTTAATACTTCAATCTTAACCTAGTCCATTAACAAGCTTACTCTTGAGAGGACATAGTTCAAATATTACGTAGTTTAACAATTAATTTTTTTTTTTTTAATTTTTAATTATGTGAGGATATATGTATAGTTTAGACGTACTAGCATTTTCAAAACTTTTTATAAAGAGTAGAGATATATCCATAACAAATTATACTTAAAATATAATCAAAACTATAACAAATAGTAATTAAAATATAAACATGTATATAATAAATTTTAATTTAAATATATTTAAATATTTAAATAATTTTATAATAATATAAAAATAATTATTTTATGTACAAGGTAGATTTACTGGTTTATTATATGTTTTGAACCTGGATATAACAAAATTCAATGCCAAGTATGTGCTGTGCCTCAACTCAGAATATTTCAAGTAACTTGCCGATATAAGCTCCAGACATAATAAAAATCAAGCCAGAATGCACAAGTGGATCAAACCAAAACTTTCGAATGTACAATTCTTCAGATAAAAAATAAGAGCTGATCTCTGGATTAATCATTGGGTTATATCCAGAATATAACATTTATTATCCATTGTATCAAATTTATTCAAAATGTATTTAGCTAAATATTAATCTAAAATTTATTTAGTTATAAATTTGTTATTATCATTATAATTTTTTTTATCCATGAAGTATATTTAGTGACATATTAGCCTCAAAATTCTAATTTTTTTAATCTATTTTGAAAATAATAATAGTATAGAATTTATTATCCATGCGTAAACTTATTTATTTGCAAATTTAAATTAAAATGTTCATTCAATATTGATAATAAGAAATTATCCGTTGTATAAAATTTTCCATTGTATTATTTTTTTTCAATTATCCATAAAGAATAATTTAATTATCCATAGGCAAAATTACCATCAATACAATGTTATCGTATATCTATCATATAAAATTATCTTATTATCGATCTTATAATATTATCTTATTATTGATAGCAAAATTATTTTATTATCTATTTTATAAAAGAATATTACCAATCTGAATGAATAATTAATTTAGATTTGATAAATAGATAACTTTGCTTATGGATAATAATAAATTTTATCTTTAAAAAAAAAAAAAAAAATAGACACCAAAATTAAAATTGAGACAAATTTGTAAGTATTTATCCTTCATAGATGATAACAAATTTTATAACTAGATAATTTTACATTAATTTTTAACTACATAAATTTTAAACAAAATTTATATATTAATTTTTTTAAAAATAACAAAATTAGGATTGTGAGGCTAATTTTCTAACTAAATATCCTTCATGGATAATAACAAATTTTATACTAAATCAATTTTACATTGATTTCTATCTAAATAAATTTCTATCTAAATAAATTTCAAACAAATCTTAAACACAGATAATAACAAATTTTATAATGTTTTAAAAAAAATACAAATTTATGATTTTGAGACTAATTTGTAATAAAATATCTTTCATAGAAATAACCAATTTTGTATTGATAATAACAAAATTTATAAGTAAATAAAATTTAAAATTAATTTTTAGCTAAATAAATTTTGAATTAATTTGATACAATGGATAATACAAAAAAAATATATTGATTTAAAAAGAAAAATATAATCCAAAATTCTACTAGTCGGACAATCAGTCTGTCAGATGTATTGGGTTCTACATTTTCTAAACTTCTTTCTCCGCTCTCAAGTTTTCCCCTTAAAAAAATTTCTGAAATTATAACAAGGCCAAGCACACATGATTACGAAGAAAAACCGGAGATTGCCTACTACAATAAAAAAAAAAAAAAAGGAAAATCGACAAAATTTTGCTCATTACAATTAAAATGGTCTCGCTTCCACTCAGGATGGCTCTTGAATACAACTATACGTTAGTAATTTCTGTCCTTTTTTTCCACCTCTTCTTTCTCTCTCCACAGCTTTTCCATCCATTAAATAGAGAATGAGCATCTTACCTTAGTAAATCAATAAATTAATAAATTTCTGCCAAGCTCCTGGGAACCAACCATCAAATTGGTTAATTGCAATTTCAAAATTGCTTTGTATAACCTATCCAATTTCTTTCCTCAGAATAAGAAAGTATTTGTAGTCTGTAGTGTGTTAAGATTTGCCACCCCCCGGATTAGGATCCACACAACTTTCTGGATCTGATGCTATGAGCTTTGGCTCCTTAGCTCTCAATAAGGTTTTTGTATAAAGAGCACCGAAGACAATGGCCTGAAGTAAGTAATCAGAGTTAGATAAGGTCTTCAATTTTAGCATCAAAAGAAACCAAGGTGGTGCACAAGAAACCGCTTACAGCTCCCATCCACTGTTCCCAACTGAGGGGATGAGCAAACCACACACATGACAACAAGATGCTCAACAACTAGATGAAAATTTCAAACTATCAGGTGACTGCACATTGGATCGAAAATAACCGAGCAGTTCGACTATATCTGCTGTAGTGAGTGTTACCTGTCTTGTGGTCATTACGGTGGCAAATGTCAGAGCCCCGAATGTTCGAATTGTGTAGGAGATGAAGAATTGACTGGCAGTTGCTACCTGCACGCAAATCTTGGTCGTGAAGTTTATACTTCTATCAGATGATATAAACTATTCTCATAATATTTTATATTTGGAATCAACAAAAGGCAGTAGCTGAAATGCACAGCGGCCACCCCCAACTACATAGTCCTTTGTTAAGAGAAACGATAGAAGGAATATATATATAATTACTAATTAGAACTTCCAAGTAGCAAAGTCCTTATAATTGCAAATACTTGTTTTAGGAAGAGAGAGAGAGAGAGAGAGAGAGAGATTTTAATTACGTTTAAGAGTGGATCCAATATTAGCCAAATAAATTATTTTCTTACTAGGAAGGTTAATAGATTAGCATGTATAGATGTAAAGTTATACTCAGTGTTATAAAATGGAAGATACTAGTTTTAGTGGAGAAGATACTGAGAACGAAATGCTGGAACTTGTAAGGAGAACTTAATAAATTTAAGGATAAGATGATAAAGGAAGGTGGGACATAGGTGCTGATTCTAATGTTATGTGGTACAATATGGCAAATATGTATCAAGAAAGTAGCAAAAAAGATCCTATGAATGTCAAAAGGCAATGGTTGGACTTCGAAAGAGTTGGTGGTGGAACGATAAAGTTCAAAAGGTTATTAAGGAGAAAAAATTGACTCTAAAGATTGACATAAGTGTACAATTAAGAAATTTTTTTGAAAGATATACAGTGGCAAAAAGGAAGCTAAGGAAGCAATTATAAGAGCTAAAACTAACACCTATAATTATTTATATAAGAGGTTAGCAAGTAAAGAGGGAGAAAAAGATATTTATAGACTTGCTAACTAAGAGTAGGGAAATGAGGGGAGAATTAGATAATATTAAGTGTATCAAGAGCGATGACTAAAATGTATTAGTAAGAGTAAAATGATATTAATGGATGAGTTATTTTCACAAGCTATTCAACGAGAGCTACATAGAAAAACTTAGTTTAGACTCAAAGTTACCTCCGGATAAGTCATATTGATATTGTCGTAAAATTCAAATTTCGGAAGTTAAGGATGCAATAAAAAAAAATGGTAGGATCTAATATATTCCTATTGAGATTTGGAAATATTCCTATTTGAGGTTTGGGAATGTTTAGGGAAGAAAGTTTTGATGTTGCTTACTGAATTATTCAACCAAACCCTAATGACTAAGATGATGTCGGACGAATAGAGAAGCAATATTATAAAACCCATATATAAGAATAAGGGAGAGATACAAAATGATAATAACTATCGGAGAATTAAGGTTATGAGTCATACTATGAAACTATGGGAGATAGTGATTGAGCGAATATTAAGAAAAAAGACGAGTTATAAAGAATGAGTTTGATTTTATGCCTGGAAGATCTACTATGAAAACCATTTACTTACTACGAAGACTAATGAAAAGATTTAGAACGAAGAAAGATATTTATATATGATTTTTATTGACTTAGAGAAACCTACGATTGAGTTCACAGGGAGATAACGTGGTAGATTTGAAGAAGAAACAAGTTTCTAGTAGTTGTATTGAGACTATTAAGGATATGTATGATAGAGTTACGATAATTGTGCAAAACTATTGCAGGAGATAGTAATCCATTCCCTATTACTATTGGCTTAAATCAAGGATCATCGTTGAGTCCTTACATTTTTGCGATAGTTATGGATGAAATTACTAGACATATCCAAGAGGAGATTCCATGATGTATAATGTTTGCTAATGATATTGTGTTGGTTGATGAGAGTATAAAATGTTTAGGTGCTAAAATAGAAGTGTGGAGAAAGAGACTTTGGAATCAAAGGAATTTAGGATTAGTAGAACAAAAAAATAGTATATGAAATATAATTTCAACCAGAATTCAAAGAGAATGAGAGGAAAGTCCATATGATAAATAAGAGAGATCAAATAGTGATAGCTTTAAGTATTTAGGATCTATCATTCATCATGATTGAGAGATTGAGAAAGATGTCATGCAAAGAATTGAAATAGAATGGTTGAATCGGAAGAGTGCTTCTGGTGTACTTTGTGAAAGATATCTTTGAAGTTGAAAGAAAAATTCTACAAGACTGCTATAAAACTAATCATACTTTATGAATCAGAGGATCGGAAAATTAAAAAAAACATGTCCAGAAAGTTGGTGTAGCTGAAATAAGAAAGCTAAAAGATGGATGAGTGACAATATATTAAATGATAGGATAAGAAAAGAGTATCAGTTGAAAGTTCAAGGTAACGCCAATTGAAGACAAGATGAGGTAAGTCGACTTATGTGGTTTGAACATGTGCAACGCAGAACAATATATGCTCCCATAAGGAGGAGTGATAGTATAGTAGTTAATGGAACCTTTAAGACTATAGGTAGGCATAGATGAACATGGCTCAAAAAAGCATATGAACTTTGTTACAGAGGACATGACCCTTAACACAGTCGAATGAAAGAAGAGGATTCAAACAGCCAACCACAGAAATTTGGGATAAAAGCTTTGTTGTTGTTGTCGTCGTAGTAATAGGTGGCAAAGTGATCTTATAAACTAGCAGTTAAAGTTGAAACAGAAAATTGAAGCCAGAAATATGCTTACTGTGGACAGCAGTACAACATCATAGAAGCAGTCTTGATGGCGAAACATAAATTCTATTGCTAAAAGAAGGTGACCCTGAAATATGAGTCCTGCAATCAGCAAACAGATATAATACTGAGTTTAAATGGAATTTAAATAGTCAGTTGTTACATGAAACAAAGACTTTTTGCAAAATAGAGAAGCAACTCTATAGCTTTTGACCACTGAAATGCATAAAAAATGAAAAGCAGCTATAGTCTAAACAACAAAATATGTGTTTAACATGATCTCAACCATCATTTGTTGCAGTTTGAACTATTCTAAAGAGAAAAAATGGTATGGATGGTTGATTTACGCATTACTCTCATCATGCACCCCTTAGAAAATGTGTACTATACTTGAATCAGTTATAATTCATTAAAAGCTGTAGTCTAAGCAAGCAGTATATTTCCTTCATTTAATCACTGTCTGGAAAATTTAGGTTATTCAGGTCTCAAAAAGAAAGGGTCACTTTGTAGTTATGAGAAAGGGACAAACCTAAGTTGCTAGTTAAAACTTAAAACTATAGGCTTTCCACCAAAACTTCTAGGAAACATACAGAAAAATGGGATAATTTCTGATATTTGAGTAAACACATACACTATGCTGCCAATATGCCTACATGTCTTTTCCCAGCATGTTCATTCAACTTCAATTTAACATCTATCTCCAAATGATAAGTGACATCCTTTAATTAGAGAGTTTCCTGAGCTGTTCATTTATTGTGAAGTTCATTTGACTAGGTGAACGCCAATCGAAGATAACGAATGAAGTTACCAGAAGTTGACATTATACTGCAAAAGTTGCCATTCCAATACTGTGTAATCTTAGTTCTTCAAAATCTTACATTTACGTTTTGTTCAGGGTAACATCTTCTTCATGATTAAAAGGAAACAGCAAACCTGACTCTACAAAAACTACAATATTATCAATAAAACAATTAGAGGCAGAACTAACCACTTAAACTGAGGATACACGAACACAATGTCGTGTAGAATATTTGATTATGTATTTCCATGTCATAACCCTTAAAAAGTTTATCCTGAAATGTGCTTGTGAAGCCATCAAACCTGCAATCATTCCATCAGTACAAGTGGGACAAAAAAAGGACAAGCATATACAGTACCCAAAACCATGTCAAGCAAAAGCATGTACAGCTATTAGTCAAATAAATATAAGGGCTATTTGATATTACCCCCCTCTTAGATTAGGTATATTGATATTACCCCATGTTAGATTAAAAGTTGAGAATACACCCCCCCCCCCTGAAAGTGTCGTTAAAAATTCTTTAACGACACTTTCAGGTTTTTAACGACACTTTCAGGGGGGTATTCTCAACTTTTAATCTAACAGGAGGGTAATATCAATATACCTAATCTAAGAGGGGGGTAATATCAAATAGCCCTAAATATAAAGAAAACAGTTTCATAAACCCATGCAAAACTAAATCATGCATCAGAGGAACAGCACAATCCCACACCTCCCTCTCTCCGCTGCAGCAGGCTTCTGTGCACTTAATTGCCACTAGCCTTGATAAATATCTATAACCAACATGATAATCAAATGCAGCAATGCATGAAGCAGACAGAAATAAAGGGAAGAGAGTTCATAGTAGACACTATTGACTAAGGGCACAACAAAATCCCAAAGCTCAAAAGTAAATGCATGATAGAAATCCTGTTTTTATAGAAAAAAACCTGGTTCAAAAAAAAGTAATGAAATATAATGTAGCAGGCGGAGACGTATATGATCTCTGAGAAATGTGATAAGGCTATCTAAGTTCAAGGTGCATGAGTATTTCATCCTTTAAAGCAAGATATCAAAACAATAAACAGTAGGTGTACCCAAGATAACCAATCATGAGGGAAACGCCCCAAACAGTGCTCTCCCTTCCAGCATTATAAGGACTAATATCAGCAGATTCCTACAATTAAGGAAAAGAAAGCATCACATTTGTTCAAAGAGGTGAGAAGCTTAATACCAATAATACCCAAAAGGACATGTAAGATAAACAGATAACTAAAATAGTACATGTATTAATTTCTTTGATTATCATAAACATGCATGCTTACCGTCATGTAATACATCTGCATGTCAGACTTAATAATGATAAAAGAAAAGATCAAAATAGTTTTAATGGATCTAAATTATACCATCGAGCAGAAAAGAGGGATTTCAATCTATGAAATTTATGATTTAAAATTGTAGCAGCTAGATGTACAAAGTGAGATTATTGAATTAAAATCATAGCAACATATATGTGGTAGCAAGCATGCACAACGTATGAAGAACTAATGAGAGAGTGAGAGAGAAAATTTATGGTCTACAAATAGTTAGCAGTTATCGAACAAATAGCAATGTGAAATGTAAACTAAATAATTGATCATAGTTTACCGGATATAGAATGAAGAAAGAGCAGCCCAGTGTCACAAGCAAAGCAAACAAATAGTCTTTCCCATTATATTTCTTTTGCATAATAAGTGTACCCCAAACCTGTCATTAAAAAATAGACAGAAGAATTTGCCATTGTAAGACACTGCTAGTATAAATAAAGGCAACAATGAAAACCAAACAGCTTTTTCTTATATGGTGATACATCGACACAAGCAAAAACAGAATAATAATACTAAAGAAATAGCAGAGTATTGCAAGGATAAGCATATTAGATTTGCCTGCAAGTTGATGGCAATACTTTGTCTCAAATTAAATAAAATGTTTGGAACCTCCATGGCAAACACTAGTTTGAAGCCTATGAACATAATAATTGGGAGATCAGGGATGTAAAATTGTACTCCATTATTAATTAGCCAAGTGTGTAACAACAGGGATGTGGTTAGAAACCTACTAATAATGCATTACTAGATGATAGAATATTTTCCACCTTGAACTCGTTATATGTATTAAGGTATGTATGGTGTGGTTGTGTGATGTCTCATATAGTATTCAGATAGATGAATAAAGTGTTGCGGAGCTATCCAACCAGATTTAATACTAACCAGGTCACCAGCAGCAAGAGAAATGAGTGCATTAACAATATCTTAGTCTTACAGCCCATATCATTTAAAATATCTAGAAGGAAACAGTGAAATCGAGAACAAGATGAGGACCACTTACTAGACAATGGGTGACCATAATTTGCCGTAAGAAGAGCATTTGCAATACTGGAGAAGAAGTGAAAAATCAGATGCCAAGGGAGTTGATCCTATAAATTTCTCTAGCATAACTTCTTTTTTGTACATGATTTTCCCAATGTTGTGTACCTAAACGTGGTGAGAAGTTATTTATTCAGACTACAAGAGAAATCTCCTTTGTCTAAGGTAAACAAAAACAGAAAAAGAAAAGGGTCAGTTTAAATGAGTAAGAAACTAGGAGACGACACAAAAGCCACCACACCAAAACAACTACAAGTTTTCCCAAACAGTAGATAGGGCATCATGCTACATGCTGCAATTGGCTTAAAACTTGGCATATCGCTGCAACTGGCTTAAATTTAGCATGGTCCCCATTAAACAGCCTAGCTACAATTTAACAATGATGATTTTCTGGCTGCAGAATGGGCTTTGCCTTCAGTTTGGTTTCTGTAGTAGATCTTCTGCAGCTGAAAGTATACACGTCAGTACTGCCATAATGAGCAACATGACAATCGTGGCACCACAACCTTCTGTGGAGATTGTCATGGCAAAATTACAAGCCACGACTTCCCCTTTAGCTATATCAAAGATCACTAGACATTAGTCAGTGACAGGGAGCTCTTTTCCAGATGACCAGAATAGGCATACAACTTGAAAATCTGAGATAAGCAGTAATATTGGGTCAGAACTTCTCATAAGACAAGGGCACGAGAATGCAAAATCCCTCCTAATCCATGATAAACACAAAAAGCACATTCATCATTGAAACAATTCCTCCCAACCTCGCTAGGGAGGACCAGAAATGCAGCTCATCTTTTTTTTCCTTTTTTGAATGTCAGCATTACAAGTCACAAAATGTGATTCTTGCTCACTAGTCTCTACAAGATTGGCAGTAATTCTTTATTACTAATACACAATAAGAAAATCCGGCTAGCTCACTCTTTTCTATGTGCATGATGCTTCAACCTCTAGATTTCCATCCCAAGCTGTTACCTTCTTAACTAAATGTGCAGTTCTTTAACTGAACAGCTGGAGGAACATTAGTTTAACCCTTGAAAAGAATGACTATATGCACTAACAAGAGTGAGAAGAGGGTCACCCCAACTTATAATCCCACCGTGTTTGGGAAATGTGCTTCAAGTTTATAGCTAATAGGCCTCTAAACTCCTGGTATATACTATAGTGATTTCTTTTTCAATCTCCAAATGCAGGTCAACTATATCAGGCTGTATGTTGGATCTACATCCCATATACAAAACGGCTCCAAACATTGTTCTCTTAGAACTCATGCATACACTTCTATGTTCTGTTAGTTTTTTCCTCTCTCTTTATATACACCTCAAAACTCCAGTTAATGCTCCTTTTTATGACTCAAATGAGATTAGCGCTTAACAAAAGAATTCTTAAAAAGAGTGAGCAGTTACATCCAAAATGTGACAAGCAGCCAAGAGTTTCATGTAAAGAATAAAATATAAAGGTACAAAACTGGTTACTAAGGTATATATTATAGGTCAGTGGAGGTTGCACCCGTTGAGGATAAAATGAGAGAACATTGCCTCTGTTGGTTTGGACATATACGATATAGACCAATAGATGTATTGATTATGAGTGATAAGATATTAGTTAAAGAAACCACTAGAATTGGAGGTAGTCTGGACAAACTTGGATTGAGGATGTAGAAAACGATATGGTTACGTCCAATATTAATGGCCCTACAAAAACGCTTTGTTGGTTGTTGATATATATATATATATATATATATATATATATATATATATATATAGGAAAGGGGCACATTGGCCCTTGGTAATTAATTCCTTCCACTCCCTCACTGGGGCTCGAACACCCGACCACCCGGACCGCATGCCTCTCCACTAATCACTAGGCTAGAGGGTCATTGGTATATATATATATATATATATATATATATATAATATATATATATATATATATCACATGGAAACAACATACTGAATAACCAGTTCATGTTCCATAGTGAAACATATGATCGAAAAGAGATGAACATGACCCTAATTAGCTCCCCAGAAAACTTACAAAGGTTACTTACCATCACAGGTATCATTTTTGCACATTTAGCTAGTGTCTGAACTGGGAAACTGACATACTTCAGGGCCTGAAAATAACAACCATGTAAGCTTATTTTATATAAAACTACACAATGAGTAGAAACCAACATAAGATAACAACATAAAAGGAATTGAATGCAAGTAAATAATTTTCATTTTTTGGACTGTCATACAGGATAAAACAATATTTAAATTGGGCTAGATATAGTGCTGACCTCATATTGGCAAGTTGTAGTAAGTATGTTAGATATTGATATTGCGCCATATTTGTAAATTGGAGCAACAGGATCTAATGTTTTTTTACTAGCCTGTGAGACGATGAAGCATCAGCAGTATGAATAATCTTAGTTAAAATAGAATATATAATATTAAAACTAGTTTACCAGCAAGGCAACTGCAGATACTGCAGATGTTGCGATACGATTGCAAAACACAAGAAATAATGAGTATCTAAAGTATTCTTTATTTTCTCCATATGGAACTCTCATTATCTTTTCCTGCATGAAAAAGTAAAATGGGTTAGCGCAGTGCATCATTCCCATGGTACGGACCTCAAAGTGAAAAGTATGTAAATAAAAGAAAAGGGGCATGATAAATAAATAAACTTTGCGTAATAAATAAATAAACTTTGCGCCTCAAGAATTCAAATGTTGACAAATCTATACTCAGAGTTACAAACAACAACAACAATGCCGTCGGATCCCATTCTGTAATCAAAGATTGTCTAAAAGAATCTACAATCATGTAATATCAAAGTTAAAATTAACATATGATGCAAAGGAAAGTTCTCCCTGTTAAAACTTGTCATGCCTCATCCATGTTCAGAACTTGTTTTCATAAGATTAAGAGTACTCCGTCTCCAGGTAACAAACTTTAATATACTTGTTCATTTGCATAGTTTAAGTTCCTTAATATCCAAATAGAAACTCAACTACATTAAATCATCAATGTCAGATATAATATTACATGAATACACATCTATAGCAATCTCGTCGTGCTTAGGTCTACAAGAGCTGTCATGCCAGCCAAACATCCTGATAATGAAAGGACTCAGACCGACCCACGGTCCAGACACACTCCCTTGGCTGATCAGAAATAAGCTCAAATACGATCACTGCCCAGCCCAAGGCCCATAGCCTGGCAGACGCTCTTCCCCTTTACTATGGGAAGGCAAAACTACTGCACTACCTCAATCACTCACTTGAGGATATCCCCAGTCTAAGATTAAGTTTTCAAGTATACAATTACAAGTTTACAACCTTGATTTTATATTTTCCTCCATTGAATCCATTAGACTAAACTAGGCATCATAGTAGTAATAATAATAAATAAATAAATAATAATAATAATAATAATAATAATAATTCAGATTGTACAAATCCAACAGGTATGAAGGCTAAATGCAGTAGATTCTGCAGTTCCGGTGATGGTTGGATAAACAAAAATATCAAAATTGAGGAGGAAGAATTACCTGCAAAACGCCATAGATAATGAGAGTGATCATGATACCGGAGACAGTCAAGGCAAATCTCCATACCTTGCTGTGTCCGAGAGACAATTCCGCCATTGACCTACTCTTCAATTTATTTATTTTTATATAAAACTAAGACGATCACCCATGAATATTTCCTCCTCCTTTCTTCCTAAAAGAAAAGAAGAAATAATAATATCCTGTTATTATAGGAATATAGATATTATAGGAATATAGATCATATCATATCGTTCTACAATGAAATTTAACCTAATCTTATGGAAAAGAAAATTCCATTTCCAACATGGCTTTATTCCCCAAACCCAAACCCTAACCGAAAGAGAAGGAGATGGGAGGAAGAGAGGAATACCTATGCTCGTCGGCGATGAGAGATCGAGATGGATTCACACGAACAAAGAGAGAGAGAGAGAGAGAGAGAGAGAGAGAGGGACGCGTGGAGTGGAGTGGAGTGGAGTGAAGAAAGGGGGGTTTTAAGTAATGAAGGAAAAATAATAGTGTAGCTAGTGTGTGTTCATGTAACGTCGTTTAGAAAAAAAGAATGTGCGGAGGGGGACGAACCCGGGTCCGGCGATGGGATACCGGTGCCGTGCCGTAGCGTTACGAAAGCGCGCCGGCCGATATGAGCACCAGTATAATTTAAGCAAATTCTATAAGCACTACAAAGTTTTCTTATGATAGTCCAATTTTTTTTCAAATTAATTATAAGTTTGTCACTAATATTTTTTGTTTGAGAGCAATCCATATGTTTATATAAAAGTCAATAAAATTTTATATTCCAACCTCTTTCTTCTTTCCATTCTCTCTTCTTCTCTCTATGCTCCTTTCTTCCAAAACATAATTTCTAATAATTCTAAAAATGTTATACACTAAAGTGAAAATTTAAGATCAAAATCATAGTCCCACTACCAAAAAAAGTTAGAACATTCAACCGTTATTTGGTATGTCATCGATTAACTATGACGGTTTTATTTTTCAAACATTAGGTCCACATATAAATATTAAATTATATGTGTTTGATGTAGGAGAAATGCATCTCGAAGAAATCGGATCATCTAATACACTTAATCCTCTTTCGGCTACAGTCGAAGAACTTTTCGGTTCTTTCGAAACACGCTCGGTAAAGAATATGACAATTTATTTTCGAAATTTGTGACAGACGGACTGTGGGACTATTTGACAGCCCTATAAATAATTAGGACTGTCAAACCACTTACTGTCCTTATTTTTCTTAGGATTGTAAGTGTAAAATCCCCTTCCTAAAAATCGTATATACCATTTTTATTTATTAATTATTAATTAAATTGTAGTAATTAGGGCTAAATAGGAGAAATAGATTTTTAATAATTTTTATTTTAGGTGTTCGGGCACTTAGAGGATTTATGGGACCATTAGGAATTTTTCGAAATTTATTCCATGTAGGAGACCCCTTGAGCAGTTGCTAGTCTAACGGTGTGCATTATTCTAATCTATAAATTTCTTATGAGTATATATATATATGTATATATATATATATATATATATATATATATATATATATATATATATATATATATATAAGAAGAAGAAAAGAAAAGAAAAGAAAAAATTAATAATATACTAATAATAATAATACTAACAACTTCCAACTAGCAAGTTAGAAACTTGCATTAGCAAATAGTAGCCAACCGCCCATAGCATAAACCATCCAGCCACTTTATTCTTTTCGTAAGCCCTTTTGTAATTCCAACAGACCCTTAGCACCCGCGATTACAACCCCCCCCCCCCCTTCTTTCTATTTATATATATATATATATTTAATTCTTCTCAAACCCTAACCTAAAATCTCCAGACCCTCCTCTTCTCATCTAGACCTAGAGAGAGCCGTCACCGCAGCCAGAGAACCCCGCCAGGCCGTCCAAACCATCCCGACGACCCCGACCTCGCGCACTGCAGATTCCCACACGAGGTACCTTCGCTCCGGAGTTGTTTTTCGTCGACTCGCTCAACCAAACGCCGTTCCGTCTTCACCGGTATGCTCACCCCTTAACCCTCTTCCATATTTGTATAATAGCAGACCTCGAACAACGTGTACCCATAGGCGAAAACAGCGCCAAGTTGGCGCGAGCAGACCGAATTCTGGGATCGCAGAAAACTGCGGTGACCACCCATGTTGCCGAGTTCGTATCTCCCACCACAGAGATCCGAATTCGGTGATTCTTTTTGATATGTATAGAACACTTGACCTAGTTTATTTTCTGTTAAATAACCCTAGATTATTAGCTGTTGTGGATAGAATTAAATTCGTCACAAAACCCCGCAAACCCACTTTTTCCATATTTCCAAAAGTTGGAAAACGGAGCGCGCCCCGCCAAACGGGACCGCCCCGCCGTGTACCAAGTGTACCGAACGATGCACGCAGTGTAACCGGACATGTAAAAATTTGTGAGAACTGATTCGGACGCATGTGCGCGCCGGAATCAGGCCGTATCCGCAGACACACCCGTGTCGCAACTTTTGTGGAACTCGCGCGTATTTTGTGCACGCTTGTCAGATTGCGACGAAACTTACGCCACTGGACTCGTGGGAATGCGCTGGTCCTGTGACCCAATTTTCACATAATTCTGAGACGGTTGACCAAGTCGCCAATTTTCACGTATTTTGTGCACGCCATACAGTTGACTTTTTGGACAAAATTGTGTTCGGCCCATCGAAATTCATATTTGGACATACCGTTGGGTTCGTATTGACATTTAGAGTTGTTTGACCTATAGTTTATCCCATTTAGAGACTGTTACCCTTGACACACTTTTTCGTGCAAAGTGGGCCACAAGTGGACCCCACTTTTACCCAAAATTACCGTTTTGCCCCTGTGTCCAAATTGGACGAAAAGGAAGTGCATTTTAGCTATTTTGCTTATTCTGGGAACGTTGGTGATGTTTATTTCAGCATCCGGAGACATTTGTTCTGCGGCCATAGCTTTTGATCATGTGTGTTGGACTTCTTGACAGTACACCTTGCAGCTTTCTTACCAGGCAAGATATCTTGCCAAATTGCTTACAGTATTTTGCATGCTTAGTATATTTTTGTATATTTATTGCATTTCTGTTTATTCTTGTATGTTTAGTTTTCTTTCAGTCATTACTATGTATTAGATATGTTGACACACACATGGCACTTAGTATCATAGAGGACAATCATTAGGCGTATGGGCTTTTAACCACTCTGGTAACACCGTAGTCACTAGTACACACTATGGTGGGTCGTGTCCGATGGTCGCTACCCCCGCGATATGTCGATTGATGGAGTCCGAGGGTCGCTACCCCCGCGGTATGTCGGCTGATGATGTCCACTGACGAGCGTGAGGTTGTGAGGATTAGATCGAGTAGCCTACCCATACCCATACGTCGAAAAGTTGTCCTCATTTGCATTCATATAGATTGTCCTGTACAGCGTACTTATCTATTTTCAAATATGATGCATGTTTACTGTATTCAAATTGGCTCGTATTTTCTGTATCTTGTTACGTCCCTCTAAGGACCTGGTCCTCTGCCAGGTGTATCTATTCTTGAGTATTTGCAGGAGCGCAGATTTGGATGGTGACATGTGATCCGAGGATGTCTTCTCTTCGAGTCCGTGATTGATAGCTGGTATTATAAACCCCCTCGACCAGAAATTAGGGTTAACTAATTTAATTAGCCTAATTAGGGTTAACCTGATTTAATTATGATTTAATATATAGTATTATAAATACCTGTGAAATGATTTGATTATTTTGGATAATACCCTAGCTGTTGCCCTAGAACGAATTCCACATTTTTGACCTAAACTTGCCAACCTATCATATTGAACCTAGAACAAACCCCGGATACCGATTTTCGTGCCTGATTTTAGTTGCACAAAAGTCGTTACAAACGTCCGTACGCAAATTAATTAAATTGCGTAATTACGTTCGCTGTCCGTTCCAATTGAAATTAAGACCCAACCTGTAAACTCCCTCGACCAGATTTCAGTAAATTAGGATTAGTTTAGACTAATTAGAATTATGGCAATTTTTTTAAATTTATTTATTATATATTCTGCTGATTGTGCACCTGTCTGTTACACAATTAATTAGGGCATTCCACTAGCTGTTAAACCCTAAACAAATTCCACATACCTGCCCTAGACTTGTTAGACTACTTTTCCTGTATTTTTAGCAACTCCCAGAAACCTCGTTTGGTGCTTCGTTTTAGTCGCACAAATATCGTTACAAACGTACGTATTTATTTCCTATTTAATTTTTTGCTCTTTACCCATCTCTGTACCCTAGAGATTTGAGGACCAGTAGGCACCTGTTTTGCCCAAACGAAATACGATAATATTCTAGACTGAATATACTACAATTAGTGTATTGACACCGTAGAGAAATTAGGACCCTAGTAGCCTCTAAATAATTAGTGAACACCGTGCGCAGTATTTATTAATTAATAAATACGAGGACCCGTATCACCTACAAAATCAGACCCTGCATCTACCCAGACTCACCCCACACTGTCCCAAAATATTTTCTCCAGCTATTTCTCTCATTTTTGTACAATTTAGAATTTCGGGAAATCAGTATTTAAAATTTGGTAAATTACGAAATTACGCAAAATACCAAATTCATGCATATGTGCCATTATTGAAAAGTTAGGGGTTTATATGCAAAATGGCATGCTAGGTGGCCTAATCCTATTGGCTAGACCATAGGTGTGAGGGACCCACCATAAAAATCCAGTCAAAAATATCCCAAAAACCTAAATTACCAAATTACCCTCAAACTTCTCCAAAATTACGAAATTGCCATTGGGCCAAACCCTATATAAACCGACTTCCCCCCCCCCTCTCTTCAAACTTACATGTCCTCCTTCAGCCACTTCCGGCCACCCCCTCCGGCCCAACTCCGGCCAGCCCTTCGCCGTGACCCCCTCTCCCCTCCGGCCAAGTCCCACCCCCAGCCACCGCCTGCTCCGCCGTGGCCAGCCTCTGCAGACCCATCCCGACTTCACCTCCACAGCACCACCACCACTCCCATCCACCCCCAGCGTGTGGTGCCCCGTTTCCCCTATTCGGGGAGCGCGGCTAAGAAATACAAGACGGTATCGTTCGATCGGGATAGATTGAATCAAGAACTCATCCTCGTTATGGATTTGTTTCTTCGGAATCGATTCCCATATTCAGTGGACCGTGCCCCAAGGATCGACTTAGCGGCAGAGTCAGGAGGGACCTCTCTACTGCATTCTTTGTTGCCTAGTTTTCGCTGTCGCTTGTTGCTTTCGTACCTTGAGTTGGTTTTCGGATTTGCTTGGATTTTCTTGAACGGTTTCGATGGATTTCATTGCTTTCGTTCTTAGGACTGCACTTCAATTCCGGTAAGGGAAAGAGAGGAAGAAGTACTGATCAGCTGTTCGTGTCAATACAGGTGAACCAGCTGTAGTCGTCGCTCGAGCGGACGCCTAAAGCACCTCTTTCCTTTTCCTTCCAACTACCAAAGTGAGTGGCTACCAACCCGATTAGCTAGCCCTACTTGCTAGTCTTCACATCTAAATCTCGTGTTTGTGCTTGTCCCGATTAAACGATACCAAGTAAATAACTAAAAGATATCAAGATAATAAGGGAATAGACTTGGGAAATATTGCTTGTCAAATGAAACTCATGAACGGTTACTTACTTATATGCTTGCTCGTTTGGAATGTTCATCATATGCATAAATATAAGTTAGAATGTATATTTCTTCTTAAAAACTGTGCTATGTATAGAACTCATTTTCAATGCAATAACTCAACAGAAAGACTATGCAAAAGTAGATCTTGCCCTGTTATTGCCCTGTGCCTGATTTGCCTCAAATGTTAACTTAGTGTACTGCGTTGATCACGGACAACTTGTGCACAAGGTCTTAGTTCCTGCGGACGGTCGCTGGGGCACTGGCACCGATCCGATCCGGACGGAACTCACGATAGTCGCCTGCTTCGGATTGAGTGGCTTGTGGCGCCTCCTGTTCCCTGTGCCGCACGCCATTCCGTCCCGAGACTAGCCCGTCCATTATGGCAACGTGCCAGTGATCCCCTCGTATATTTAAACCTGTTGCTACTAACTTGTGTCTTCTTGGCAGGGAAGGCAAGGTAAGTATTATGCAGGTGGTTCAGACGGACAGGTAAATGTCACCGAACGGTGACGGGTCATTTCAATGATTCTATATCTATGTCTTGTTGTAAAATGAACTAAGGCAAGATAGAAATCCACCGTAAATATGCATGCTTCATTAAAACAACGTGTTGACTCGTATAGTTGGGTTAGCTTGCCTTCACCAGTACGTTTCGATGTACTGACCCTCGTTGAAATAGGTTCCCCGCGCTAGGAAGAACCGAGCGAGGAGCAGGAGACAAATCCCCATTCCAGTCCAGCTGTAGGCACGCCTCGACCGTGCCACCTTTGACGCATTTTGAAGAAGAAGCCTTTTGAAGAAGAAGCTAGCCACCAAGCAACCATGCAGCTTCGTGGCAAGGCAGTCGTTTTGACCCAAGGTCTTATATTTTGAGTAGTAGTAAAGGATGTAATGTACAGGACTGCTATCTCATCTTGTGTCAACACTTTTGTAAGCCCATAGAGGCAATCCTTATGTCTAAGTTCAAGGAGTTTGTAATAGATGTTCATATTATCAATAAAAGAGAACTTTTCCATGTTCAAATCTGTATTTCAATTATCTGCGTACTCTGAATATGTGCTCGCTATGCAAAACGAAATACTTGGCCTTGTGCGGTGCACAACCTAGGCCCGCACGGCGGTCACGCCCGGGGGACGATTATCGATTCCACGGAATCGGGGCGTGACATGTTGGTATCAGAGCACAGATTCAAAGTTCCTTTGACTCTTAAACTGGAAAAGTTCCCTTCACGATAAATCCCTGTGCGAACTCCTGAACTCGTTAAGGCCAAAATGAGATACGTTCATGCAATAAGTCCATAATACATTATGATCCTGATGTAATTTACCTTCCTTTTCAAGGAACGACGCAAGCGCAACCATCAGCGCTGGCGCCAGGCGAGACAAGGACTCAGGAGAGCAGTTCCGGAACATCAGGAAGCTCTCGGAGCCAACGGGGCATGTCTCAAACAGATTCGATTCAACAAGTGGTGCAAATGTTAACCGAGCAACGACAGAGGGATGATGCCCGCCAAGCCAAGTTCGAGAGCAATCTAGAGGCCCGGCTCTCAGTCCAACAAAAGCAGGTAGATACCCTGCAATAGCTTGTTCAGACCCTGGCCTCCAACCATTCTGCCGCAACGACAGCTACACCAGTGGAGCAGCCAGCGCTTGAAGTTGAACTACCGCCCGCGCCAAGGACGAGGGAAGTGACTGCCTTCACCTTTGGCAACTTCAAGAAGGTCTGCAATACGCCATTTAACGGGACTGAGGACCCGATCGTGGCGCTAGATTGGCTCGCCGAGCTTGAAGATCATTTTTCCCTCCTCGAAGTGCCGGAAGACAAGCGCGTCACCTGTGCCTAATTACTGCTCCGCCTCAATGCGCACGACTGGTGGGACGTGCATCGACGATCTCTTCAA
The DNA here is from genome assembly GCA_036927795.1 of Iris macrosiphon. Taxonomy (NCBI): domain Eukaryota; kingdom Viridiplantae; phylum Streptophyta; class Magnoliopsida; order Asparagales; family Iridaceae; genus Iris; species Iris macrosiphon. Next base: position 319,604,701 of record JAYESA010000005.1, read on the forward strand.
CTTGGCCATGGGGAGGAGGCGATCGCGTGGATGACTTTTCGTGCCGCGTTCGAGGAGGAGTTTATACCCCCACCTCTACGACGTCAACGGGAAAACGAGTTCGTTCAACTCCGGCAGGGCAGTATGACGGTGAAGCAATACTCGGCAGAATTCAACAAACTGGCCAAATTTGCTACCGCTTATCTACCGGATGCAGCGAGTCGTGCCAGACGATTCGAAGGAGGGCTACGTCCTGGCATTCACGGGCACGTAGCCGTTCCGCAGTATTAGACGATGCGGGAAGTATTAAACCACGCCCTTTCGCTCGAACCGCAGTATCCTCACGTTGCCGCCGGTGCTGTGCAACCTTCCAATCACAAACGCCAAGGCAACGATAGAGGAAACAACGCTGCAAAGCGTCAAAATAACGGCGATCGTCAGCGAGAAAACCAGGGGCAGCGTTGCACCTACTGCAACAGAAGAGGGCACACCGAGAATGTCTGTCGCAAGCGGCTCGGCACTTGCCTCAGATGCGGCGATCCAGGCCATCAGATTAACAGCTGTCCGCGTCGTCCACCGCAACAACCAGATCAGACTCCGGCTCCTCAGGCAAATCGAGCGGCGCCTCAGCAAGGGCGTAATCAAGCTCAAGGCCGAGTCTACACCATGACATGGGAAGAAGCATTAGCTTCGGATACCGTCGTGTCAGGTACCTTACTTTTCAATAATATACCTGCTCGCGTTCTATTTGATTCAGGTGCAACGCATAGTTTTATTTCCACAAATTTTGCCGTGGAAAACAATGTAAAAATGACTCCGTTGCACTTAGATTTAAATGTTAGCACCCCCTCTGGTACAAAAATCCATGTTCGTTCAGTATGCCTAGGTGGTTACATTTGTATTGGGGAGAAGAAGCTGTCGCTCGATGTCTTAGTTCTAGATGTTAGGGACTATGATATCATCTTGGGAATGGACTGGCTAGGCGCATGCGCAGCAACTATTGAGTGTGCAGAGAAGCGAGTCATTTTCCGTCTGCCCGGAGAAGCCGTGTTCTGTTACACCAGTAGTCCAGCGAACGATGCGACCAAGGCCTGCATGGTGATTTCGGCAAAATCTGCTCGGCGAATGCTCTACACAGGCTGCGAGGGATTTCTAGCATCAGTTCGGGACGCGCGGCAGGACTACGTAGACGTCGAGCCTAATTCCGTTGAGGCGGAGTTCCCCGACGTGTTTCCGAGCGAACTACCCGGCATGCCGCCCGATCGAGAGATTGAATTCACTATCGACATATTTCCAAATACACAGTCGATTTCAAAGCCTCCGTACAGAATGGCACCTGCAGAGCTGAATGAATTAAAGCGCCAACTCCAGGAATTGCTTGATCGCGGGTTCATCCGTCCGAGCGTGTCTCCTTGGGGCGCTCCCGTGCTCTTTGTGAAGAAAAAGGACGGAACTCTACGCCTCTGCATCGACTACAGAGAATTGAACAAGGTCACAATCAGAAACAAATATCCTCTGCCACGGATTGATGACTTGTTCGATCAACTACAGGGTGCAGCAGTATTTTCAAAAATAGATCTTCGCTCGGGCTATCACCAGCTGAAGATTAAGCCAGAAGACGTACCCAAGACTGCTTTCAGAACCCGCTACGGCCATTACGAGTTTTCCGTGATGCCGTTTGGACTGATGAATGCTCCTGCTGCATTCATGGATACGATGAACCGTGTCTTTAGGCTCTTCATCGATAAATTTATGGTGGTGTTTATCGATGACATCTTAGTGTACTCGAAGACTAGGGATAAGCACGCAGGACACCTGCGGATGGTGCTGCAAACCCTTCGAGACCACAAGTTGTATGCCAAATTAAGCAAATCAGAATTTTGGCTGGACAGTATCTCATTTTTGGGGCATATCATCTCCTCGGAAGGCATCTCAGTTGATCCGAAGAAAATAGAAGCAATCACGCAGTGGAAACGACCGGAGTCAGCTAGCGACATCCGAAGTTTCCTTGGCCTGGCAGGATACTACCGAAGATTTATACAAAATTTTGCTAGGATTGCTTCGCCCTTGACTCAGTTGACACGAAAGGGTGCGAAGTTTACTTGGACAGAGGACTGTGAAGCTTTATTTACGGAGTTAAAGCAGCGGCTCATCTCTGCCCCAATTCTCACTCTGCCGAACGGACCGAATGGCTTTAAAATATATAGTGATGCCTCAGGAAAGGGTCTAGGATGTGTCCTGATGCAGCACGATAAGGTGATAGCCTACGCGTCTAGACAGCTAAAGCCTCACGAGCAGAACTATCCAACGCATGATCTTGAACTTGCCGCGGTAGTATTTGCATTGAAGCTGTGGCGTCACTATCTTTATGGCGTGCCGTGCAAAATCTATACAGACCATAAGAGCCTGAAATACTTGTACACTCAAAGGGATTTGAATCTTCGGCAGCGGCGATGGCTTGAACTCCTCAGCGACTTCGATCTCACGATCAGATACACGCCTGGAAAGGGAAATGTCGTAGCTGACGCACTGAGTCGAATATTTGCAGGAAGTTTGGCTATTGATGATAGGCTGCACCGAGATCTTGAATCACTGGGCATTACCTTAAAAATCAGATACACAAAGTGGGCGCAAGTATCACAACTGCGCCTCGAACCCGACTTGTTACAACGAGTAAAGACCGCTCAAAAGGACGACCCGTTCCTGCAAAAGATTCATGCCCTTATCTCAGCAGGGAAGGCGTCCGACTTTGCGGTAAGCACGGATGGGATGCTTCGAGTGAAGGGAAGACTGTGCGTTCCAAGCGACGCGGCCCTCAGGGAAGAGATACTCACGGAAGCTCACTATGCTAGTTATACTTCTCATCCGGGTAGCACAAAGATGTATCGGGATCTTCGTACGACGTTTTGATGGCACGGCTTGAAAAGGGATATGGCACAGTTTGTGTCGCATTGCATGGCTTGTCAACAAGTAAAGGCCGAGCACCAGAAACCAGGCGGAGAATTACAAAGCCTTGCTATTCCGGAGTGGAAATGGGATGATATAACGATGGATTTTATCGTTGGTTTGCCGAGGACGCAACGGGGACATGATGCAGTCTGGGTTATCGTCGATCGACTCACCAAGTCAGCTCACTTCCTGCCTATCAAGTCTACTTGGAGTGCCGACCGCCTGGCTCAGATATATCTCAACGAAATCGTCCGACTCCACGGCGTGCCCGTAACCATAGTCTCCGATCGAGATGGTCGATTCATATCACGTTTCTGGGGAAGCCTGCAGTCAGCAATGGGGACGAAGTTGAAATTCAGCTCCGCCTACCATCCACAGACCGATGGCCAAACAGAGCGCGTCAACCAGATCCTCGAAGACATGCTGCGACTCTACGCCTTGGACACGAAGACTAGTTGGGACCTTCATCTACCTCTAGCCGAATTTGCTTACAACAATAGCTATCAATCAAGCATTCAAATGGCGCCGTATGAGGCACTATACGGGCGGAAGTGTAGATCTCCTATCTGTTGGGACAAAGTCGGGGAGCGGCAAGTACTTGGCCCTGAGCTCGTGGAGCAGACCGTCCAGAAGGTTCGGCTAATTCGGGACAGATTAAAGATAGCTCAAAGTCGTCAGAAGAGCTATGCGGATGTTCATCGGAGACCGCTAGAGTTTCAAGTAGGTGACCGGGTATTCCTCAAGGTCTCGCCCATGCGAGGGGTCAGCAGGTTCGGAGCGAAGGGAAAGCTAAGTCCAAGATTTGTCGGCCCGTTCGAAATACTAAAGCGGGTTGCCTCAGTTGCGTATCAGATTGCTCTACCACCATCCCTATCCGACGTACACGATATATTCCATGTTTCACAGCTTAGGAAATATGTGTACGACCCGAGCCATGTGGTAGACCTGGAACAACTGAACCTTCAGCCCGACTTGGCGTATGTAGAACAGCCGGTACAAATTTTGGATAGAAAAGAAAAGCTGCTTCGGACCCGTTCGGTTCCTCTAGTGCGCGTGCTTTGGCGGAATCACTCTATCGAAGAATCTACTTGGGAGCTTGAATCTGATATGAGGGAAAGGTTCCCCTCAGTATTTCCTAGTGGTAGATTCTATTCCTTAAGTTTCGGGACGAAACTTCTAATTAGTTGGGTAGGATGTGGTGCCCCGTTCCCCCTATTCGGGGAGCGCGGCTAAGAAATACAAGACGGTATCGTTCGATCGGGATAGATTGAATCAAGAACTCATCCTCGTTATGGATTTGTTTCTTCAGAATCGATTCCCATATTCAGTGGACCGTGCCCCAAGGATCGACTTAGCGGCAGAGTCAGGAGGGACCTCTCCGCTGCATTCTTTGTTGCCTAGTTTTCGCTGTCGCTTGTTGCTTTCGTGCCTTGAGTTGGTTTTCGGATTTGCTTGGGTTTTCTTGAACGGTTTCGATAGATTTCATTGCTTTCGTTCTTAGGACTGTACTTCAATTCCGATAAGGGAAAAAGAGGAAGAAGTACTGATCAGCTGTTCGTGTCAATACAGGTGAACCAGCTGTAGTCGTCGCTCGAGCGGACGCCTAAAGCACCTCTTTCCTTTTCCTTCCAACTACCAAAGTGAGTGGCTACCAACCCGATTAGCTAGCCCTACTTGCTAGTCTTCACATCTAAATCTCGTGTTCGTGCTTGCCCCGATCAAACGATACCAAGTAAATAACTAAAAGATATCAAGATAATAAGGGAATAGACTTGGGAAATATTGCTTGTCAAATGAAACTCATGAACGGTTACTTACTTATATGCTTGCTCGTTTGGAATGTTCATCATATGCATAAATATAAGTTAGAATGTATATTTCTTCTTAAAAACTGTGCTATGTATAGAACTCATTTTCAATGCAATAACTCAACAGGAAGACTATGCAAAAGTAGATCTTGCCCTGTTATTGCCCTGTGCCTGATTTGCCTCAAATGTTAACTTAGTGTACTGCGTTGATCACGGACAACTTGTGCACAAGGTCTTAGTTCCTGCGGACGGTCGCTGGGGCACTGGCACCGATCCGATCCGGACGGAACTCACGATAGTCGCCTGCTTCGGATTGAGTGGCTTATGGCGCCTCCTGTTCCCTGCGCCGCACGCCATTCCGTCCCGAGACTAGCCCGTCCATTATGGCAACGTGCCAGTGATCCCCTCGTATATTTAAACCTGTTGCTACTAACTTGTGTCTTCTTGGCAGGGAAGGCAAGGTAAGTATTATGCAGGTGGTTCAGACGGACAGGTAAATATCACCGAACGGTGACGGGTCATTTCAATGATTCTATATCTATGTCTTGTTGTAAAATGAACTAAGGCAAGATAGAAACCCACCGTAAATATGCATGCTTCATTAAAACAACGTGTTGACTCGTATAGTTGGGTTAGCTTGCCTTTACCAGTACGTTTTGATGTACTGACCCTCGTTGAAACAGGTTCCCCGCGCTAGGAAGAACCGAGCGAGGAGCAGGAGACAAACCCCCATTCCAGTCCAGCTGTAGGCACGCCTCGACCGTGCCACCTTTGACGCAATTTGAAGAAGAAGCCTTTTGAAGAAGAAGCTAGCCACCAAGCAACCATACAGCTTCGTGGCAAGGCAGTCGTTTTGACCCAAGGTCTTATATTTTGAGTAGTAGTAAAGGATGTAATGTACAGGACTGCTATCTCATCTTGTGTCAACACTTTTGTAAGCCCATAGAGGCAATCCTTATGCCTAAGTTCAAGGAGTTTGTAATAGATGTTCATATTATCAATAAAAGAGAACTTTTCCATGTTCAAATCTGTGTTTCAATTATCTGCGTACTCTGAATATGTGCTCGCTATGCAAAATGAAATACTTGGCCTTGTGCGGTGCGCAACCTAGGCCCGCACGGCGGTCACGCCCGGGGGACGATTATCGATTCCACGGAATCGAGCCGTGACACAGCGCCACCTCCGGCTGTCGCCGACCACCGCCACCACCCCCAATCGACTCGCCGTCCTCCCCTCCGCCGGACCACCAACCCTCACCGCCCCACGACGTTTCCTCCGGCCGCCCTCACCTCCATAGTGCCCCGGCTGAGCTCCTGACTACACCACCACCTCCACCTCCGGCCACCCCTAGCCGCCACCACCACCGACGTCGTGGACCTCCGCCACCACCACCAACCTGACCGCCACCCTCCCCTCTGCTGAACCCACCACCTGGCCGGCCATCCCCGCCGCTTCTCCGTCGCCGGCAGCCTCCGCACTCCACTGCTGCTGCTGCTTACAGCTACTGCTGCTGTTCTCTCTTCTCCGGCCGCCTCCGACCAGCTCCGCCGCCGTCCACCCGCCGTCGACAACCCCTAGGGCCCACCTGTCAGAGGGTGTAATACTAAACCCTAATATATATGTATTTACATATATATCCCTATATGTATACCTATATGTATACCTATATGTATATATATTATCTATATATATTATATAAGTTATATTTACATTTCTGCCCTGTCAATTCATTTACTTATATTATACATCAGTGGATATACCCTGATTATTATATTATTATAAATCAGATGATACACCCTGATAATATTATATTATATTATTATATATATAGCAGTGGATATACCCTGCTACTATTTACCTGTATTTCTTTTCTGTTCTTTATATACTATATATACTGCTATATATATTATATATATATCTATATATATACATACTATATATATAATTATATATATATATACTTTATATTACAACCATGATATTCACGAACCCTGCCTATTTTAACAGAAACCAACTTCAGCACAGCCAGTGACCCCCAGTCACAAGCACCCTCAACCCTGACTGGGAGATCAGGTTTTCAGTACTATCAAGGAGTAGGCAAGTATACCTTGCCAAGTTAATGTTCAAATTCAATTATTGATATCTGCTTTGTTCCTAAATTTCATATACCATGATTACCCGAGACTGCCTTGGGTACAGTCAACTGATACGTTGACAAAAGCATGTTTAACTTAGTCTTACAGACTCACCCTTTGCTGAGAGAGCATTCTAATATTCTCCTAGACCCTAACACGGGAACACGCAACATAGTTGCAATGCATATTGGGATGCGAGCTGCGTAGTTGATTAGCTACCAGTACGTGTGACCCGCATCACGTATTAGAGTAATTCAGGAATAGTATGACTTGACATTTAGTTTCATTGGGATGGGAAATATAACTAGTAGACGTATGGGACACCCCCTCCATAAATGTTTTATACTTTCGTACCATGATGGTCGATTGCAGAGTTCCCTTGAGTCAGGGGGCATATGACACATATACTAGCCAGTCCCCACGATTGGTGAACTACGTCAGCATATGTCTAGCCGACACAATCCCATGCGTACTACAAGGTCTTTACTTGCATTTCACTTAGAATGATTAGCACCCTGTATTTATTTTCTTTATTCAGTATTTACATACTTGGCATATCATTTTCTGTATCTTGTTATGTCCCACTGAGGACCTGGTTCCCTGCCAGATCTAGACGAGGCTTTCTATCCCACTGTGTACGGCCCTGATCAGGAGGCTAGATGTGTTACCGAGGAGGAGCTCGAGGAGACACCCTCAGAGAATGCTTGACCCTAGAGGCCTGCCACTTGGAGATGGAGATGTTTTGATCAGATAGACACTGCTTAGTCTATCTGATTTTTCTGCGCTATTATCAGTTTTTGTAGTAGGCTTGTAATCTCACCAGTTGTGTACTGTATCAGACTCAGTTTTTATATATATTCAGCACTTGCTTTTCTGACATTTTGTTGTGGATGAGATAGTTTGCCTGTGATGTTCTTGTAGTATCTTAGGACAGCGTAGCACGTCCCTATGGGTATATTCAAAATAGATTAAGCCCTTAGTGACGTATCAGCTGGCCAGTGACACGTGGCCTAGTTCCTGATATTTTGGGACTGGGGCGTGACACGATTTTAGTGGTGGCCCATGCAGGTCATCATTTTCATTGCTAGTAGTATGATGACATGCCTAGCAAGCCTGCAATATGATAGAAACACTAGGTCTCATCCACATTGACACCATCCTTAAATATTTTTATGATTGCATCTTGCTTGATTATCATTCATTATCACCTTTGTATTTTCTAATTCTTCTATTTTTCTTCAGAAATATGGACATACCCGGGAAACCTGCGAATAATAGGGCTGACCAAACAACAGACCCCTCGCCAAATGTCCAAGGAACCCCGACTACCCCACGAGACCAATCCCCGAGAAGGATGCTGGTCTACCCAACGACTCCATACCTTCCCCAGGATCCTGTCCAGACAGGAACACCAGCTCAACATGAAGGGCAAACATCAACACCGCAGGCGGAGACACCTTTGCCTCCACCTCCAGCCTTGCCTATCCTGATGCCACAACTTGAGGGTCAACCTCAAATGTTGCAGTTTCTCCAGACTATGCTGCAGAACCAGTGGCAACAGACTGAGGCCCTGAGACAGTCTCAGTGGCAGCAAACTGAAGCTCTGCGACAGACGTTAATGACGGCTTTGGAGAGAACTACTACTCCGACACCAGCACCTGTCCAACCAGCGGGCACAGTTCGAGGCTTACGTCAAATGAGCCCGAGGGATTTCAAAGGCAACGAGACTCCTGAGGAGATCTCCGATTGGATCTCCAACACCGAAATGCTTGTAGAAGGATCACAACTCACCCTCGACCTATGGATGACCGCTGTGAGGGGCCAACTTCTTGGCAACGCCCATCACTGGTGGGAATCCATAGAGCGCAGCGTCGGCAAAGACCAAACTTGGCAACAATTCTTGGAGCATTTCAACGCCAAGTACTTTCCAGCGACAGTCCAGAATGCCCTATACTCCCAGTTCCTGCACCTGGAGCAGGGAAACATGACGGTAGATGCCTACGACGCGAAGTTTAGCAGACTAAGTCGTTTCGGTGCTGATCTGATCCCGAACGAGCTGAAGAAGGCTAAAAGATTCCACCATGGCCTTAACTACGAGCTCCAGAGGTACACAATAATGCAGTCAAGAATCTCCTACAACGAGGTTCTTACAGAAGCCAGGGAGCAAGAAGCCATTGGCCGAGGAGCCAGACGCTCAAATCCAACCTTCCCGGCCAAGAATCAGCACAGAGCAGGAGGACCTATACGTCGTCCTCAATATCAGACGCAGCAGACGACGGGGCCTTACCAGAAGAAGGAGCTCCCTACTTGTCACTTTTGTGGCAAGAAGGGGCATTTTGCCAATGACTGCAGAAAGAAGCTAGGATTATGCTTGCTATGTGGAGCTAAAAATCATATGGCCAAAGACTGCCCACAGCACAGAGATGCAGCACCACAGCAAGAGAAGAAGCCAGGAGCCCAAGCTCAGAAGATGCTTCCCTCCACATCAGGAGGATATCAGAGAGGAGCACCTCTGCCTACTCAGGAGGCCCAGTTCAAGGCCAGACAACAAACCGGAGGACAAAGGCACGGACAAGCCTTTGCGTTAGCTGCCGTTGCAGAAGAGCCTGAAGGAAAAACTATAACAGGTACCATTTTAGTTGCATCATTATCTGCAACTGTATTATTCGATTCTGGGGCTACTTTGTCTTTCATATCCAGTAGTTTCATAGCCATGCACAAGCTATCCACTTTGCCGCTACCCAAGTGTTGGAAAATACTTACTGGAGGAGGTATTGTTCCAGTTACCAACATTATCGAAACCTGTTCGGTAGTTGTTTGTAGTAGAGGACTAAGAGCGCGATTTTTGGTACTCCCAATGCCAAATTTCGACGTTGTCTTAGGCATGGACTGGCTAAGCCAGAATAATGCTATCCTAGACTGCCGAAAGGGTAGTGTTATCTTTAGACCCCCAGATCACCCAGAGTTCGAATATATCCGAGGAACCATTGAGCAAGGAGTAGGCCAGACTCCTAGAGCTTACATGGCGATGGAGACAGCACTTCCCTCAATTATAGCAGAGTTCGAGGACGTATTTCCAGAAGAATTGCCAGGCCTACCGCCTGACAGGGAAGTAGAGTTCATTATTGAGCTGATACCCGGAGCTGCACCAGTATCCTCCAATGTATACCGACTGGAAAAGAAGGAGCTTGACGAGCTGAAGCTTCAACTGGAGGAATTACAGATCAAGAGATTTGTTCATCCTAGTGTATCACCCTGGGGAGCACCAGTGTTGTTTGTACCAAAGAAGGACGGAACATATCGCATGTGTATTGATTACAGAGCCCTCAACGCTCTGACAATCAAAAACAAGTACCCCTTACCGAGAATTGACGACATGTTCGATCAACTAACAGGAGCCGTGGTATTCTCGAAGATAGACTTGAGATCAGGTTATCATCAGGTCAAGGTACGGAGGGAAGATATTCCAAAGACAGCATTCAGGACTCGTTATGGTCATTACGAGTTCCTGGTGATGCCTTTTGGACTAACTAATGCACCTGCCGTATTCATGAACCTGATGAACAGAGTCTTCCACCAATATCTGGACCAGTTCGTGGTAGTCTTCATCAACGACATTCTGGTGTATTCAAAGAGCCACGAGGAGCATGAAGAGCACTTAAGGTTGGTATTAGAGACGCTGAGACGGGAGAGCCTTTATGCTAAGATGAGTAAGTGTAAATTCTTCCTTGACCGTGTCGTATTTCTTGGACACGTTATCACCGGAGAAGGCATCTCGGTAGACCCAGCAAAGATCTCATCTGTTGAGACGTGGCCAACCCCGACCAACGTCTCAGAGGTGAGAAGCTTTCTAGGACTTGCCGGATATTACCGACGATTCATAGAAAACTTTGCAAGAATCGCGGAGCCGATTACTCGTCTTACCCGCAAGGAGCAGGAGTTCATATGGACTGAAGATTGCCAGACAGCTTTTGATGACTTGAAGAAGAGTCTGACTACAGCTCCCATCTTGACTATACCATCTGGATCCGGAGGTTTTGTCATATATAGCGATGCATCCGGAAAAGGATTTGGTTGTGTCTTAATACAACATGGGAAAGTTGTAGCTTATGCCTCAAGACAGTTGAGGACTCATGAGAAGAATTACCCCACTCATGACCTGGAGCTTGCCGCAGTCATCTTCGTCCTGAAGCTATGGAGACACTATCTATATGGCGAACGAGTGGAGATATTCACTGATCATAAAAGTCTGAAGTACGTCTACACCCAGAAGGACCTAAATCTGAGACAAAGACGATGGCTCGAAGTGATGGCGGATTTCGAAATTGATCTACAGTACCATCCAGGGAAAGCTAATGTGGTGGCAGATGCTCTAAGCAGAAGACCCTCGGCATTCTTTATGATCACCCAACCAGGTCTTCTGAGAGATCTAGAAAATTTGGGAATAGAGGTCATTATGCCAGGACTTGACGGCCAATTATCAAACTATCAGCTGCAATCAACCTTGGTAGAAAGAATCAAAACTGCTCTACCAACCGATGCAAGATTTCAGAGACTTCGACAAAGAACAGAGGCTGGAATTCAGACAGGATGTCGCATACACGAAGATGGGACTCTAAGATGTGGTGATCGTCTTTATGTTCCAAATGGAGAACTTCTTAATGAGCTGATGTCAGAAGCTCATAGCTCAACATACTCTATACATCCAGGAGGCACAAAGATGTACAGAGATCTTTGACAATATTACTGGTGGCATGGAATGAAGCGGGAGATAGCACACTTTGTGGCCAAATGCCTGGTGTGTCAGCAAGTCAAGGCTGAGCATCAGAGATCTGCCGGTCTACTTCAACCCCTCCCAATACCTGAGGAAAATGAGAACACATTACGATGGACTTTGTTACGGGCTTCCCAAGAAGTCCTAGTGGTCGTAATGTTGTATGGGTAATCGTAGATAGACTCACAAAGGCTGCTCATTTCCTACCTTTTAGAGTTGGACAATCTACAGAAGTCTTGGCAGACATGTACATGAAGGAGATAGTGCGTCTGCATGGAGTACCAGTCAGCATAGTATCTGACAGAGATACGAGATTTATATCTTACTTCTGGCGAAGTATGCAAAAAAGTCTTGGTACCCGCCTCAAGTTCAGCACCTCGTATCACCCACAAACTGATGGCCAATCAGAACGCACCATCCAGACACTTGAAGATATGCTAAGAGCCTGTATGCTTGATTTCAGCGGATCATGGGAAGATCACTTGCATCTGGTGGAATTTTCCTACAACAACAACTATCAAGCGAGCATTCAAATGGCTCCCTTTGAAGCTTTGTATGGAAGGAAATGTCGTTCCCCAGTATGCTGGAGCGATGTTGGCGAGAGACAGATCTTGGGTCCAGAACTGATCATTCGTACGGTGGAGAAGGTAAAGAAGATCCAGGGACACCTACGAGCTGCACAAGACAGGCAAAAGCACTGGGCCAACATTCATCGTCGACCTCTCGAGTTCCAAGTAGGGGAGCATGTGTTCTTGAAGATCTCACCTACCAGAGGAACTATCAGATTTGGAGGAAGAGGGAAGCTAAGTCCAAGGTACATCGGACCCTTCGATGTGCTAGATCGCGTCGGAGAAGTTGCTTACAGGCTAGCTCTACCTCAGACCTTGGAAGGAGTACATGACGTCTTCCACGTATCTCAGCTGAGGAGGTACATTCCAGACCCGAGTCATGTGCTGGACTATTCAGAGATCACCATCGGGCCAAGTTTATCATATCAGGAGGAGCCTGTAGAAATCCTGGACCGAAGCGAGAAAGTATTGCGAGGCCAGACTATTCCTCTCGTTCGTGTTGCATGGAGACATCACGCACCAGGTGAATCCACCTGGGAACGAGAAGAGGATATTCGTCAGCGTTATCCCCACCTATTTCCAAACCAGGGTATGTCCAATATTTCAAATTCAATCTTTCTTAATAATCATATGTCCTTAATTAAAAATTTTATTACATGATTGTTTTTATTTCGAGGACGAAATATTCTAAGGAGGGTAGATTGTAAACTCCCTCGACCAGATTTCAGTAAATTAGGATTAGTTTAGACTAATTAGAATTATGGCAAATTTTTTTAAATTTATTTATTATATATTCTGCTGATTGTGCACCTGTCTGTTACACAATTAATTAGGGCATTCCACTAGCTGTTAAACCCTAAACAAATTCCACATACCTGCCCTAGACTTGTTAGACTACTTTTTCTGTATTTTTAGCAACTCCCAGAAACCTCGTTTGGTGCTTCGTTTTAGTCGTACAAATATCGTTACAAACGTACGTATTTATTTTCTATTTAATTTTCTGCTCTTTACCCATCTCTGTATCCTAGAGATTTGAGGACCAGTAGGCACCTGTTTTGCCCAAACGAAATACGATAATATTCTAGACTGAATATACTACAATTAGTGTATTGACACCGTAGAGAAATTAGGACCCTAGTAGCCTCTAAATAATTAGTGAACACCGTGCGCAGTATTTATTAATTAATAAATACGAGGACCCGTATCACCTACAAAATCAGACCCTGCATCTACCCAGACTCACCCCACACTGTCCCAAAATATTTTCTCCAGCTATTTCCCTCATTTTTGTACAATTTAGAATTTCGGGAAATCAGTATTTAAAATTTGGTAAATTGCGAAATTACGCAAAATACCAAATTCATGCATATGTGCAATTATTGAAAAGTTAGGGGTTTATATGCAAAATGGCATGCTAGGTGGCCTAATCCTATTGGCTAGACCATAGGTGTGAGGGACCCACCATAAAAATCCAGAGAAATCCAGTCAAAAATATCCCAAAAACCTAAATTACCAAATTACCCTCAAACTTCCCCAAAATTACGAAATTGCCATTGGGCCAAACCCTATATAAACCGACTCCCCCCCCTCTCTTCAAACTTACATCTCCTCCCTCAGCCACTTCCGGCCACCCCCTCCGGCCCAACTCCGGCCAGCCCTTCGCCGTGACCCCCTCTCCCCTCCGGCCAAGTCCCACCCCCAGCCACCGCCTGCTCCGCCGTGGCCAGCCTCTGCAGACCCATCCCGACTTCACCTCCACAGCACCACCACCACTCCCATCCACCCCCAGCGCCACCTCCGGCTGTCGCCGACCACCTCCACCACCCCCAATCGACTCGTCGTCCTCCCCTCCGCCGGACCACCAACCCTCACCGCCCCACGACGTTTCCTCCGGCCGCCCTCACCTCCACAGTGCCCCGGCTGGGCTCCTGACTACACCACCACCTCTACCTCCGGCCACCCCTAGCCGCCACCACCACCGTCGTGGACCTCCGCCACCACCACCAACCTGACCGCCACCCTCCCCTCTGCTGAACCCACCACCTGGCCGGCCATCCCCGCCGCTTCTCCGCCGCCGGCAGCCTCCGCACTCCACTGCTGCTGCTGCTGCTGCTTACAGCTACTGCTGCTGTTCTCTCTTCTCCGGCCGCCTCCGGCCAGCTCCGCCGCCGTCCACCCGCCGTCGATAACCCCTAGGGCCCACCTGTCAGAGGGTATAATACTAAACCCTAATATATATGTATTTACATATATATCCCTATATGTATACCTATATGTATATATATTATCTATATATATTATAGAAGTTATATTTACAATTCTGCCCTGTCAATTCATTTACTTATATTATACATCAGTGGATATACCCTGATTATTATATTATTATAAATCAGAGGATACACCCTGATAATATTATATTATATTATTATATATATAGCAGTGGATATACCCTGCTACTATTTACCTGCATTTCTTTTCTGTTCTTTATATACTATATATACTGCTATATATATTATATATATATATCTATATATATATATATATATATATATATATATATATATATATATATATATATATATATATATATATATATATATATACTTTATATTACAACCATGATATTCATGAACCCTGCCTATTTTAACAGAAACCAACTTCAGCACAGCCAGTGACCCCCAGTCACAAGCACCCTCAACCCTGACTGGGAGATCAGGTTTTCAGTACTATCAAGGAGTAGGCAAGTATACCTTGCCAAGTTAATGTTCAAATTCAATTATTGATATCTGCTTTGTTCCTAAATTTCATATACCATGATTACCCGAGACTGCCTTGGGTACAGTCAACTGATACGTTGACAAAAGCATGTTTAACTTAGTCTTACAGACTCACCCTTTGCTGAGAGAGCATTCTAATATTCTCCTAGACCCTAACACGGGAACACGCAACATGGTTGCAATGCATATTGGGATGCGAGCTGCGTAGTTGATTAGCTACCAGTACGTGTGACCCGCATCACGTATTAGAGTAATTCAGGAATAGTATGACTTGACATTTAGTTTCATTGGGATGGAAAATATAACTAGTAGACGTATGGGACACCCCCTCCATAAATGTTTTATACTTTCGTACCATGATGGTCGATTACAGAGTTCCCTTGAGTCAGGGGGCATATGACACATATACTAGCCAGTCCCCACGATTGGTGAACTACGTCAGCATATGTCTAGCCGACACAATCCCATGCGTACTACAAGGTCTTTACTTGCATTTCACTTAGAATGATTAGCACCCTGTATTTATTTTCTTTATTCAGTATTTACATACTTGGCATGTCATTTTCTGTATCTTGTTATGTCCCACTGAAGACCTGGTTCCCTGCCAGATCTAGACGAGGCTTTCTACCCCACTGTGTACGGCCCTGATCAGGAGGCTAGATGTGTTACCGAGGAGGAGCTCGAGGAGACACCCTCAGAGAATGCTTGACCCTAGAGGCCTGCCACTTGGAGATGGAGATGTTTTGATCAGATAGACACTGCTTAGTCTATCTGATTTTTCTGCGCTATTATCAGTTTTTGTAGTAGGCTTGTAATCTCACCAGTTGTGTACTGTATCAGACTCAGTTTTTATATATATTCAGCACTTGCTTTTCTGACATTTTGTTGTGGATGAGATAGTTTGCCTGTGATGTTCTTGTAGTATCTTAGGACAGCGTAGCACGTCCCTATGGGTCTATTCAAAATAGATTAAGCCCTTAGTGACGTGTCAGCTGGCCAGTGACACGTGGCCTAGTTCCTGACATTTTGGGACTGGGGCGTAACACAACCTCAACTAGTTTTGACCAACCCAGATCACGATATTATTGTACACTGAGCCTATTACACTAATGACCCTTGTCCAGCCTAATTTAGACTCCCGGATTTTATTTAAATTAAATTAGAAACACCGGTGCATTAATTACGAATTAATTAATGTGGTGACCTAACCTCCTTTAAATTGGACCCAACTCCAACCCAAACCCACAGCCACAACCACAAGCCTCATACAAAATACCATACACCACCCTAGTCCAATGAGGAACACCAAACATGGTGTTTGGTTACATTAAATCCCTAATTCCACTTATTGTGCAAATACCAAATTGTTCAGGGGCCTAATTACAAAATTGCAATGAGGTGTCCCCCTCTCATTGGCCCAAACCATCATGGAGAAAATAAATGGTCATGCCTAACCGTATGCATTAATTTCCCCCCCTTTCCTATGTACTTACCTTACTTTATGTAGGGCACATCATGGCCCTACATTTGAAATGGCCCATTCCTAGCCCTCCACTCATCTTGATGGACAACCCCACTCCCCAAAAATTTAGGTCCAGCCGGCCCTAATCCCTAGGCAGCCCCCCTCACTCTCTCTCCTATTTATACAATTATTTACACCTCATTGAAGGCACACAAACCAAGGTTTATACCTAAAAATCCTAACTTCTCTAAACCTCACTCCCCTCAGCTCGACCCCAGCCTTCCCTCCCCGCGCCCGACTCCGGCCAAACGCCGCCACCGGCCGCCACCATACCGACCCGACCACCCTCGCCGACCTTCACCCCACCTTCCACCACCGCCAACCACCACCATGACGCCGGAGCAGCACCCCCCAGCGACCTCCCCCAACCCGAGCTGCTCTCCCCCGAGTGCACAGCCGACCACCCCACCGCCTTGTGCTCCGCCACCACAACACCGCCGCCCACCAAACTTTACTGGCGTCACCCCCTACCAGTCTTCTCCCTTTCCGTCGATATTTAGCCGCCGACGACGACTATCCTAGCCGTGGTCGCCCCCGCAGCGCCAAGACTCCAGACCGCGGCTGCTGTTGCCGAACCCCCCCCCCCCCCCGCGCGACGCCGGAGCGCCGTCCGGCCACCTCCCCTCCGGCGACGGTCGACCACCTTGACCCCCTCGACCCGAGGTACGATCAGTATATTATTTTATGTATTATTTTCTGTAATTTAGGAGTAATTTGAGGTGCAAGGTTTACATACGAGAATAGTATAATTGGCGTATTTTTCTACGTATTCTATATATTAATTAGTATTTATCGTATTATAATTATTAATTATGTATACCTCCTGTATAAATGTTATATTATAAATATACTCTTATTTTTAATTAGTGTTATATATAATGGGATTATTAAATGGGTATATTTGTGTATAAATACGTATGCAAATATATATATATATATATATATATATATATATATATATATAGGTATGTACATATATTGTATTATACGAGTATAGTATATAAATAATACATATCATAGTTTTAAATATTATTTCTGTGAATTCGTATTGTATATAATATAATACTACTTTTATATTATATTTTCGTATTCGGGACTTATATGTATGTATGTATGTATGTATGTATGTATGTATGTATGTATGTATGTATGTATGTATGTATGTATGTATGTATGTATGTAAGTATATTTTAATATATGAAATATGAAATATATAATATATATTGAGTTTAATATATTTTCTGGAAATTAAGTAATGTTATGTATATTAGTATATATTAAATACTTATACGTATTAACCCCTCTAATATGTTTATGTAAATAGGTATATATATACATATAGATACCTACATGTATGTGTATACATTTTAATATACCCTTGTTATGTTGTATATATTAATTTATGTACATATTTTCTATCTAAAAATATGTATATGTATAAAGATATGAATTTACGTTATTATCAATTATGTACAGATATTTAATAGGTGTATTATTAGTATATACTAATTAATACATAAGTACTATTTTCGTACTATTAAACAAATATAATGTTTTATTTAATATAATTAAATATGATTTCGTGTATATGTATATACTTGTAATAACTATATATATATATATATACAGTCCCGACCCTTGTCAGCTATAGATACAAGCAGTGTGTCTTAGTCGTGCTATTGTAGCGACTAATTTGGTCATTACTATATCCTATATAGGATTGCTGGACACTACTGCCGAGGCATCAGGAGCAGGGCTTTGGATTTCGCAGCTACCCGGGACAGGCAAGTATACCTTGCTGGATTACTGCTTAAAATTAAATGTTAAATGTTGCAAATTATATATGAACTGTGCGCGTCCGAGATTGACTCGGGTGCAGTCGATATTGCGTCGATGAGTAGTGTACTTGACCTAGTTGCTAACTGACTCACCCACTACTGCGAGGATATTTTGAGATCTTCCTAGACCGTGACACTTACACGATGGTACATTCATATTGGGATGCGGGTCCACGTACCCGATTCGTTATTGATGCGTACGACATGCATCACGGATTAGCTTGTTTACTAGAGTAGTATAGTTAGCTGAGACTTGGCATCTAGATACGGTACACTCACGTCGTGTATTCGACTTACGTATCTACATTGGGCGGGAAGGACAACTGATAAACGTATGGGATACCCCCACCGGATTCCATGGTATCCAGAGGAACTATAGACCCGGTGACTCCCTATATTCAGATACCGCGCTCTACGGAGTGTACGAACGTATATACATTGCAGACACCACGCCCTTAGAGTGTGGACGTTATACTTATATACAGATACCTCATTCTTCGGAATGATGGACGTTGCAGATACCACACTCTAGAGGATGTTGGCCGTTATGCCTACACCTACCTATACGTTCCGAGGTTGTCCTTACATTGCATTCACTTAGATGGTTAGCACACCCCCTCTTTACTTTTATTCAGTACTATATCTGGCATGCATATTGTATCTTGTTACGTCCCTCTGAGGACCTGGTTGTCTTCCAGATCTGGACGAGGCCTATTATTCCACAGTTTACGGGCCAGGTGTGGAGGCGAGGTTTGCTCTTGACGAGGAGCTGGAGGTACTTCCATCAGAGTACCCCTGATCAGACTGGTAGGCCTACCGCCTATGACTGGAGCTCCTTACCTAGTTAGCCGTTATTCCAGTCACTCTTCTTATCAGTACTTTATTTCAGACTATCTGTACATTTTGTAGTGGATTTGTTCCCACCAGACATATTTCAGTTATATTATGTCATTCGACTATGTCCTTATATTCCAGTCTTTTATTTCAGTATTTTACTTGTTGTTTATGGATGAGATTAGACACTGCCTGTTGATATATTAGACTTGTTAGATTTAGGACAGCGTAGCACACTTCGTCAGGATCCATTAAATTGGGATATCCTCGAGGACGTGTCAGCTGGCCAATGCCACGTGGCCTAGTTTCATAATATTTTGGGACTGGGGCGTGACATGGTTTTAGTGGTGGCCCATGCAGGTCTGAAACACCAAACATCTATCGCTTGTGGTATGGAAACGTGCCCAGCGAGCCTGCAATAGGATAAAAATTACTAGGTCTCATCCACTTGATTACGCCTTTGAACCTCTTCCGAATTGTAATATATTTGCATCATGTTTGATTTATTCTGTACTCTCTCTAATGAAGTTCTATCTCTTACAGCGAGATGAACCTTCGGAGCCGACGTGAGATACTCTGTGCCATAGCACCACCTGCAGCACCGAGGGAGGATACGACTCAGGGACCACCCAGACAGCAGCCTCAGCCAGAGGCAGAGGTGATCCCTCAGGCCCCGATGATGCACTGGCATCAAGTCTCTCCCGACGAGGAGACGCAGCAGCCAGAGGGCCAGGCATCGCAGACGATTTTGAGGCAGTACTACGAGGGGCAGACCTCGAGGGCGACACCGATGCCGCAATACGAGAGGCCGGCACCCGAGGAGACACCAAGGAGACAGCCGGAGGTACCGCTTCCACCACCTCCACCGTTTCCACCTCAGATGCCACCAGTGGAGGGACAGCCCCAGATGATGCAGTTCTTCCAGATGATGATGCATGCCCAGTGGCAGCAGACGGAGACTCTGAGACAGGGCCTGATGGTAATACTGGAGAGGGCACCTGCCCAAGCACCAGCACCAGCACCAGCACCTGCACCTGCCGAGCGAGCAGGCACTGTACGAGGCTTCAGATAGATGGGTCCGGGAACCTTCTCGGGCAAGGAGATGGCAGAGGAGATCTCAGACTGGGTCTCCAACACCGAGATGCTGCTAGAGGGTTCGCAGCTACACCCCGATCTCTGGATGACCGCGGTGAGGGCCCAACTCACAGGCAATGCCCATTACTGGTGGGACTCTATGGAGCGCAGCATTGGCAGACAACAGACTTGGGAGGAATTTCTAGAGCACTTCAACACGAAGTATTTTCCAGCTATGGTGAGGAACGCCCTGTACTCTCAGTTCCTGCACCTGGAGCAAGGGAACCTGACTGTGGACGCCTACGACGGAGAGTTCAGCAGACTCAGCCGATTTGGAGCAGCCCTGATCCCCAATGACCTGGAGAAAGCCAGAAGATTCCACCATGGCCTCTCTCAAGAGCTGCAGAGGTACACTACTACCAGGCGAGGATCTCTTATGAAGAGGTCCTATCAGAGGCGAGGATCCAGGAGGCTATAGGAGAAGGAGGAGCGAGATGTTCCAGCGCGAACGTACCAGCCAGGACCCAGCAAGGAGCAGGAGGACCGATCCGCCGTCCAGGAGCGCAGGCGCAGCAGAGGACAGCGCCGTACCAGCAGAAGGAGCTTCCGACCTGTCACTTCTGTGGCAAGAGGGGACACGTCATCCGAGACTGCAGGAAGAAGCTCGGGCTCTGCATGGTCTGTGGAGCCAGCCAGCACCTTGCTAGAGACTGCCCCCAGCACAGAGACGCAGCACCCCAGACTGGACAGAGACCACCAGCAGCACCACTGAGGATACCACCCCCAGCAGGAGGACAGCGTCCACCAGCTACCGGAGGATAGCAGAGAGGACCACCCTTGGTTCCACAGGAGGCACACTTCAACCAGGCCCGCCAGCAGGCAGGAGGGCAGAGGCGCGGACAAGCCTTTGCTTTAGCATCTATCGAGGAGAAACCAGAAGGGGAGGCTATCGCAGGTACAATTCTAGTTGCATTATTACCTGCAACTGCACTGTTTGATTCTAGAGCTACACTATCATTTATATCTAGTAGCTTCGTAGCAATGCATAAAGTAGCAACCTCCCCCTTACCCAAGAGTTGGAAGATACTTACTGGAGGAGGCATCGTACCGGTTACCAGCACCATTAGAACGTGCTCGGTAGTAGTTTATGGTAGAGAGATGAGAGCGCGATTGTTGGTACTCCCAATGCCAGCTTTCGACGTAGTTCTGGGCATGGACTGGTTAAGCCAGTACAATGCCGTACTAGATTGCCGGAAGGGTAGCGTTACTTTTAGACTGCCAGGACACCCAGAGTTCGAATTCATGAGAGGCACCATCGAGCGAGGAGTAGGACATTCAGCTGGAGCTTACATGGCGATGGAGACGGCACCCCCAGAAATCGTTGCAGAGTTCGAGGATGTTTTTCCAGAGGAGTTGCCAGGCCTACCGCCTGATAGAGAGGTGGAGTTCACCATTGAGCTAATACCTGGAGCAGCACCGGTATCATCAAATGTGTACCGGTTGGCAAAGAAGGAGCTTGACGAGCTGAAGCTACAGCTAGAGGAGTTGCAGATCAAGGGATTCGTTCATCCTAGTGCATCACCCTGGGGAGCACCAATGTTGTTTGTACCAAAGAAGGATGGGACGTTCCGGATGTGCATTGATTACAAAACCCTTAATGCTCTGATTATCAAGAACAAGTACCCTCTATCGCGAATCGACGATCTGTTCGACCAGCTGACAGGAGCAGTGGTGTTCACGAAGATCGACTTGAGATCGGGCTACCATCAGGTGAAGGTGCGAAGGGAGGACATTCCAAAGACAGCATTTAGGACTCGTTACGGTCATTACGAATTCCTAGTGATGCCTTTCGGATTGACAAATGCGCCTGCTGTGTTTATGAACCTGATGAACCGAGTCTTCCATGAGTATCTGGACCAGTTTGTGGTAGTCTTCATCGACGACATATTGGTGTATTCGAAGAGCCACGAGGAGCACGGGGAGCACTTGAGGCTAGTGCTAGAGACACTGAGACGAGAGAGGCTTTATGCCAAGCTGAGCAAGTGCGAGTTTCTTCTAGATCGTGTCGCATTTCTTGGATACGTTATCTCAGGAGATGGCATTTCAGTAGATACCACGAAGGTTTCATCAGTAAAGACGTGGCTGACCCCTACCAACGTCACGGAGGTGAGGAGTTTCCTAGGACTTGCCGGATATTACCGGAGGTTCGTAGAGAACTTCGCAAGGATCGCAGAGCCGATGACCCGCTTGACCCGCAAGGATCAGGAGTTCACCTGGACAGAGGAGTGTCAGACGGCATTCGACGAGCTGAAGAAGCGTCTGACTATAGCACCCATCTTGACCATATCTTCTGGACCCGAAGGATTCGTGATCTATAGCGATGCGTCCGGGAAAGGATTAGGATGCGTCTTGATGCAGCATGGGAAGGTTGTGGCATATACCTCTAGGCAGTTGAGGACCCATGAGAAGAACTATCCCACCCACGACTTGGAGCTTACCGTAGTGATCTTTGCTTTGAAGCTTTGGAGGCACTACCTGTACTGAGAGCGCGTGGAGATATTCACCGATCACAAGAGCCTGAAATACGTCTATACACAGAAGGACCTGAACCAGAGGCAGAAATGTTGGCTCAAAGTGATGGCAGACTTCGAGATTGAGCTACAGTACCATCCGGGAAAGGCTAATGTGGTAGCCGATGCTTTAAGCAGGAAGTGTAGCGCCCCGTTCTTCCGGTGCGGAGAGCGCGGCTAAGAAACACAAGACGGTATCGTTCGATCGGGATAGATTGAATTAAGAACTCGTCCTCGTTATGGATTTGTTTCTTCGGAATCAATTCTCATATTCAGTGGACTGCGCCCCAAGGATCGGCTTAGCGGCAGAGTCAGGAGGGACCTCTCCGCTGCTATCTTTTATTGCCTCGGTTTTCGATGTCGCTTGTTGCTTTCGTGCTTTGAGTTGGTTTTGGGATTTGCTTGTTTTTCTTGAACGGTTTCGATGGTTTTCATTATTTTCGTTCATTTACTTGCACTTCTATTCCGAGATTGGAAAGAGAGAAAGAAGTATTAATCGAGCTGTTCGTGTGCAGGTGAACGAGCAGTAGGCGGCTTGCGAGCGGAGTCGTGAAGCGCCTCTTTCCTTCTTCTTTCCAACTTCTAAGTGAGTGTCTACCAACCCGATTAGCTAGCCTTGCTTCCAAGCTTCACTCCTTCGCCCCGATCAAACGATACCAAGTAATAATAAAAGATACCAAGATAAAAGAGAATAGACTTGGTAATACTACATGTAAATCAAACTTGTGAAAGATTACTTGAATGCATGCTTGTTCGTTTGGAATGTTCACTATATCCTTCAAGTTTAGTTAGAATGCATATCTTCTATGAATATTGTTATGCATATGGAACACACTTTTCTTTGCCATAGATGGATTTTATAGACTATGCAAAGACTGTTGTGTATGAAACTTGTATCGTGCTAGAATTTAACTTGAAACGTGCATGGATTGATGGAAAACTTAACGAACGCTTCGATCACGGACAACTTGTGCACAAGGTTTTGGAGGTTTCGCGGACGGTTGCCAGGGCGCTGGGACCGATCCGATCCGGACGGAACATATGGATTAGTCAATTGGAATTGAGGAAGTAAACAGCATGTGGCGGGGCTCGCAACCTGGGTCGCATATCGTTTTCTATCCCGTGACTATAACTCGTCCCTTTGTGGCATCACGCCAGTGATCTTCTGTATATTTAAACCTGTTGCATACTAACTTGTGTCTTCGTGGCAGGGAAGACATGGTAAGTATTATGCAGGTAATTCAGACGGGCAGGTAAAATCCACCGAACGGTGGCACGTTCATTTTCAGTAAATTATATATATGCTGCTTACTTGTAAATGAACTAAGGCAAGATAGAAACCCACAATGCATGCTTTATTAAAAATAACGTGTTGATTGGTATAGTCAGGCTAGCTCGCCTTCACCAGCATGTTTTGATATGCCGACCCTCATTGAAACAGGTTCTCCGCACCAAGGCGAACCGAGCGAGGAGCCGAAGTCGTCTTCCCGATCCAGTCCAACTGTTGGCGCATCTTCACCGCGCCCCTTGAAGCATTTTGGAGTCAGGAGCCTGCAACTCTTCATTCACAAAATGCAGCTCCGTGGCAAAGCCGTCCTCCAGCCTGGAGGTCCTTATCATTTTGAGTTTATAAAGGGATGTAATGTACAGGACTGCTATCTCATTTTGAGTCAACACTTTTGTAAGCCGTTCGGCATATTAGCTGACTCGTTCAGGAGTTTGTAATAGATGTTCATTATCAATAAAGAGAACTTTTCTATGTTTCAAATCTGTGTTTCAATTTATCTGCGTACTCTGAATATGTGCTTGCTATGCAAATCATTAAAGCCTTGTGCGGGCGCAACCCCAGGCCCGCACGGCGGTCACGATTCGGGGGACGCCTCAACGATTCTACGGAATCGGGTCGTGACAGGAAGCCCATAGCATTTTTTCTGACTACCCAACAACATGTTGAGAGATCTAGAACAGTTGGGTATCGAAGTCGTCATGCCCGGAGTAGACGGCCAGATGTCAAGTTTCCAGGTGCAATCGACACTGGTGGAGAGAATCAAGGCTGCTTTGCCGACGGACGCCAGATTTCAGAGGCTTCGACAGAGGACAGAGGCTGGAATACAGACGGGACTGCGTATACACGGGGACGGAACTTTGAGATGTGGAGATTGTCTCTATGTTCCGAATGGAGAGCTACGCCAGGAGCTGATGACGGAGGCCCACAGTTCGACCTATTCTATACATCCAGGAGGCATGAAGATGTACCGAGACCTGAGGCAATACTACTGGTGGCACGGGATGAAGAGAGAGATAGCCCGCTTCGTAGCTAAGTGTCTGGTGTGTCAGCAAGTTAAGGCTGAGCATCAGAGGTCTGCCGGATTACTTCAACCGCTCCCGATACCGGAGTGGAAATGGGAGCACATCACCATGGACTTCGTCACGGGTTTCCCGAGGAGTCCTAGTGGTCGAAATGCCGTATGGGTAATCGTAGATAGACTCACCAAGTCTGCCCACTTTTTACCCTTCAGAGTAGGGCAATCTACGGAAGTCTTGGCAGACATGTACATGAGGGAGATTGTACGATTGCATGGAGTGCCAGTCAGTATCGTGTCTGACCGGGATACGAGATTTATATCGTACTTTTGGAGGAGTATGCAAGAGAGTCTTGGTACCCGCCTTAAGTTCAGTACTTCGTACCACCCGCAGACAGATGGACAATCCGAGCGCACCATTCAGACGCTGGAGGATATGTTGAGGGCTTGCATGCTTGACTTCAGCGGTTCATGGGAGGACCATTTGCACTTGGTCAAATTTTCCTACAATAATAGCTATCAGGCGAGCATTCAGATGGCTCCCTATGAGGCTTTGTATGGTAGGAAATATCGTTCCCCCGTATGCTGGAGCGATGTAGGCGAGAGGCAGATTCTAGGGCCAGAGTTGATCGTCCATACAGTGGAGAAGGTGAAGAAGATCCAGGGGCATCTACGAGCAGCACAGGACAGAAAGAAGCATTGGGCTAATGTGCATCGACGACCCTTAGAGTTCCAGGTGGGAGAACATGTGTTCCTGAAGATTTCACCTACCAGAGGAACCATCAGATTTGGAGGCAGAGGGAAGCTGAGTCCGAGGTACATCGGACCCTTCGATGTGCTAGAACGCGTCGGAGAAGTTTCTTACAGATTGGCCTTGCCGCAGACACTGGAAGGAGTTCATGACGTCTTCCATGTATCTCAGCTGAGGAGGTACATACCGGATCCGAGTCATGTGCTTGACCACTCGGAGATCACCGTTGGTCCAAGCTTGTCATACCAGGAGGAGCCGGTAGAGATCCTAGACCGAAGCGAGAAGGTACTGCGAGGCCAGACTATCCCTCTAGTTCGTGTCGCATGGAGGCATCATGCACCAGGTGAATCAACCTGGGAAAGAGAGGACGATATTCGGCAATATTTTTCCCATCTCTTCGAAGGCCTAGGTATGTGATAGTACTTATTTCATTCAACAGTTTTTCTATATGTCTGTTTTAATTTCGAGGACGAAATGCTCTAAGGAGGGTATGTTGTAAACCCCCTCGACCAGAAATTAGGGTTAACTAATTTAATTAGCCTAATTAGGGTTAACCTGATTTAATTATGATTTAATATATAGTATTATAAATACCTGTGAAATAATTTAATTATTTTGGATAATACCCTAGCTGTTGCCCTAGAACGAATTCCACATTTTTGACCTAAACCTGCCAACCCATCATATTGAACCTAGAACAAACCTCGGATACCAATTTTTGTGCCTGATTTTGGTCGCACAAAAGTCGTTACAAACGTCCGTACGCAAATTAATTAAATTGCGTAATTACGTTCGCTGTCCGTTCCAATTGAAATTAAGACCCAACCTCAACCAGTTTTGACCAACCCAGATCACGATATTATTGTACACTGAGCCTACTACACTAATGACCCTTGTCCAGCCTAATTTAGACTCCCGGATTTTATTTAAATTAAATTAGAAACACCGGTGCATTAATTACGAATTAATTAATGTGGTGACCTAACCTCCTTTAAATTGGACCCAACTCCAACCCAAACCCACATCCACAACCACAAGCCTCATACAAAACACCATACACCACCCTAGTCCAATGAGGAACACCAAACATGGTATTTGGTTACATTAAATCTCCAATTCCACTTATTGTGCAAATACCAAATTGTTCAGGGGCCTAATTACAAAATTACAATGAGGTGTCCCCCTTTCATTGGCCCAAACCATCATGGAGAAAAGAAATGGTCATGCCTAACCGTATGCATTAATTTCTCCCCTTTCCTATGTACTTACCTTACTTTATGTAGGGCACATCATGGCCCTACATTTGAAATGGCCCATTCCTAGTCCTCCACTCATCTTGATGGACAACCCCACTCCCCAAAAATTTAGGTCCAGCCAGCCCTAATCCCTAGGCAACCCCCCCTCACACTCTCTCCTATTTATACAATTATTTACACCTCATTGAAGGCACACAAACCAAGGTTTATACCTAAAAATCCTAACTTCTCTAAACCTCACTCCCCTCAGCCCGACCCCAGCCTTCCCTCCCCGCGCCCGACTCCGGCCAAACGCCGCCACCGGCCGCCACCACACCGACCCGACCACCCTCGCCGACCTTCCCCCCACCTGCCACCATCGCCAACCACCACCACGACGCCGGAGCAGCTCCCCCCAGCGACCTCCCCCAACCCGAGCTGCTCTCCCCCGAGTGCACAGCCGACCACCCCACCGCCTTGTGCTCCGCCACCACAACACCGCCGCCCACCAAACTTCACCGGCGTCACCCCCTACCAGTCTTCTCCCTCCCCGTCGATTTTTAGCCGCCGCCG
This sequence comes from Iris macrosiphon, assembly GCA_036927795.1. Taxonomy (NCBI): domain Eukaryota; kingdom Viridiplantae; phylum Streptophyta; class Magnoliopsida; order Asparagales; family Iridaceae; genus Iris; species Iris macrosiphon. The sequence continues at coordinate 319,632,392 of JAYESA010000005.1, forward strand.
ACGACTATCCTAGCCGTGGTCGCCCCCGCAGCGCCAAGAATCCAGACCGCGGCTGCTGTTGCCGACCCCCCCCCCCCAGCGCGACGCCGGAGCGCCGTCCGGCCACCCCCCTCCGGCGACGGTCGACCACCTTGACCCCCTCGACCCGAGGTACGATCCAGTATATTATTTTATGTATTATTTTCTGTAATTTAGGAGTAATTTGAGGTGCAAGATTTACATACGAGAATAGTATAATTGGCGTATTTTTCTACGTATTCTATATATTAATTAGTATTTATCGTATTATAATTATTAATTATGTATACCTCCTGTATAAATGTTATATTATAAATATACTCTTATTTTTAATTAGTGTTATATATAATGGGATTATTAAAGGGGTATATTTGTGTATAAATACCTATGCAAATATATATATATATATATATATATATAGGTATGTACGTATATTGTATTATACGAGTATAGTATATAAATAATACATATCATAGTTTTAAATATTATTTCTGTGAATTCGTATTGTATATAATATAATACTACTTTTATATTATATTTTCGTATTCGGGACTTATATGTATGTATGTATGTATGTATGTAAGTATATTTTAATATATGAAATATGAAATATATAATATATATTGAGTTTAATATATTTTTTGGAAATTAAGTAATGTTATGTATATTAGTATATATTAAATACTTATACGTATTAACCCCTCTAATATGTTTATGTAAATAGGTATATATATACATATAGATACCTACATGTATGTGTATACATTTTAATATACCCTTGTTATGTTGTATATATTAATTTATGTACATATTTTCTATCTAAAAATATGTATATCTATAAAGATATGAATTTACGTTATTATCAATTATGTACAGATATTTAATAGGTGTATTATTAGTATATACTAATTAATACATAAGTACTATTTTCGTACTATTAAACAAATATAATATTTTATATAATATAATTAAATATGATTTAGTGTATATGTATATACTTGTAATAACTATATATATATACAGTCCCGACCCTTGTCAGCTATAGATACAAGCAGTGTGTCTTAGTCGAGCTATTGTAGCGACTAATTTGGTCATTACTATATCCTATATAGGATTGCTGGACACTACTGTCGAGGCATCAGGAGCAGGGCTTTGGATTTCGCAGCTACCCGGGACTGGCAAGTATACCTTGCTGGATTACTGCTTAAAATTAAATGTTAAATGTTGCAAATTATATATGAACCGTGTACCCGATTCGTTATCGGTGCGTACGACATGCATCACGGATTAGCTTGTTTACTAGAGTAGTATAGTTAGCTGAGACTTGGCATCTAGATACGGTACACTCACGTCGTGTATTCGACTTGGGTATCTACATTGGGCGGGAAGGACAACTAATAAACGTATGGGATACCCCCACCGGATTCCGTGGTATCCAGAGGAACTATAGACCCGGTGACTCCCTATATTCAGACACCGCGCTCTACGGAGTGTACGGACGTATATACATTGCAGACACCACGCCCTTAGAGTGTGGACGTTATACTTATATACAGATACCTCATTCTTCGGAATGATGGACGTTGCAGATACCACACTCTAGAGGACGTTGGCCGTTATGCCTACACCTACCTATACGTTCCGAGGTTGTCCTTACATTGCATTCACTTAGATGGTTAGCACACCCCCTCTTTACTTTTATTCAGTACTATATCTGGCATGCATATTGTATCTTGTTACGTCCCTCTGAGGACCTGGTTGTCTTCCAGATCTGGACGAGGCCTATTATCCCACAGTTTACGGGCCAGGTGTGGAGGCGAGGTTTGCTCTTGACGAGGAGCTGGAGGTACTTCCATCAGAGTACCCCTGATCAGACTGGTAGGCCTACCGCCTATGACTGGAGATCCTTACCTAGTTAGTCGTTGTTCCAGTCACTCTTCTTATCAGTACTTTATTTCAGACTATCCGTACATTTTGTAGTGGGTTTGTTCCCACCAGACATATTTCAGTTGTATTATGTCATTCGACTATGTCCTTATATTCCAGTCTTTTATTTCAGTATTTTACTTGTTGTTTGTGGATGAGATTAGACACTGTCTGTTGATATATTAGACTTGTTAGATTTAGGACAGCGTAGCACACTTCGCCAGGATCCATTAAATTGGGATATCCTTGAGGACGTGTCAGCTGGCCAATGCCACGTGGCCTAGTTCCATAATATTTTGGGACTGGGGCATGACAGGTATTCTTATATTGTGTCTATTGTGTTGTACTCATATTGTATTTGCTCTTATATTCGAGTTGGTAGTGGATTTATTTCCATCCAACTATCATCCTTAGATACTTCTTATTGATATCTACTTTTATAGATACTGGTTATTTATTTCTATATGATTTTGGTGGATGAGATTTAGATTTTATCCTGTGACTTATATTACATTTTATACCACTTGTGGATTTAATATTCATATTATAGCGTACGTGTGGATTTGGTTTCCATATATTGGGGTTGCCATATCCATGCGGCTGGCATGCTTACGTGTTCCTAGTCCTATGTACTTTTGGGACTGGGGCGTGACATATTTTTAGTTGTGGCCCATGCAGGTCGAGAGCATATTGTCTCGGTTACGTTATTGTACCGAACAAGCCTGCACCTAGGAATAGAGTATAGGATCTCATCCACAATTGACTATGATTCGCTTTTCTTCCAATCCATTCTATCTGAATAATTGCATCCTGCTTGATTCCTGTACTTCCCTAATAGTTCTTTGAGTATAGCCTTCTGCTAGAATATATGAACCCTTGTTATTAGGATGATAATTAGGGTAGCACACCTATTAAGAATACAACAAGAATATAGACACACCACTAAGTTTAGAATATCTAGTGAACCCTAGAATTCCTTATCTCTAGAATTGGTTACCATTATCCCCTGATGTATTAAAAAGACTTGAGAGTAGTATAGACACTACTAGAGTTAGTTAGAATTTTGACCATAGTGTTTGACCCTAGTATTGAGGAACCAATAGAAATCCAGGATTAAATATTAGGGCTGGACCTAACTCTTATGGTGAGATAATATTAGAACTATAAACTTAGATCATTATCTTATTAGTAGCAGACAGTACCTTAGGAAGCCAAGAGCAATGAATATAACATTTCTCTTGATCATATCTTGAACATAGCAATTAGCATACCACTTTTCCTTAGAAAACCATGATGCTATCTAGAGCCTTCTATATTAATTTCATATATTGTTCCTCTGTGACCTTAGCGTTCGCTGATTGCGCGACGACTAAATTTTGTTCCTCTATTCTTCATCTTTCAACTCGTGCCATCTGACATTTCTGATTATAGACCAAGTGAATTTATTCTATGTTAGGATATATATAGCTTGCTAGGATTCTAGTTGTTAATGTTAAATTTTAAAATTGTGTGCTTAGTAGTTAGAACTTGATGGTTTAAGCTATTCTTGTGGATTGAGACCTGGTGCTTATCCCTTAGTTTTAAATTAAGTAACATGTACCCCCACCTCGATACTAGTTATATCCCCTTTCTCCTTGAAGGCCAGTAACTTTCTATTCTTACAATTGACACTTGCACTAAGACTAATATTTAGTACGGCCATGACCTATGTAATGTAAGAGGATACCCTAATAAGTACCAAGACCCCTTCCCGTAGACCTTAACAGGAGTTTCTACGGTATCCTTAAGGCAATTACAATATTGGTTTATTGTTATAAGTTGGGTAGTAGACCTCACAACCTAGTATCACATAGTCTTTTGCCCTATTATAGAAGTGTAGCTGAATGACATTTAATTGTATGCTAGCGTAAGACGACAGTGTTTATTCAGACCGTAGAACTTAGAGGCTCATACCCCTACTTTGTCGACTATCGACTTAGACAAGGAATTAGTATGACAAATGTAGAGATTATAGAGTCTTATCTTTTGTGAACTTGAATTTTTATGTACCTCCTTTCATCATAATCCAGCGTATTTATATTTTCTGTACTACCTTGATTTATGCTGCTATTATAGCCTAGTTTTTGCAAGCTTATTCTTTTATCGAGCTTGCTCATGACATATGTATTATTGGGTTGACACAATGATACAATTGCTTAATCAGAATCAGTGTATTAAGGTCTAGCTAACCTTAGTGCACTTGCTTCGCTCTTCGTATGACTACTTTACGTAGATTGAGATATATGGTAGTAGATGGATATACTTGCCCCTAGACATGTCTGACACATCGTACCGGTTACATAACTGTACTGATACGAGCATGTAAATAGGAAGTTACCAAAAAATAGGATTTCAATCCGCAACTGTCCTGACAACTCTCTTTTCGAATTCTTTAATCTCTTTGAACCTCGTACTCGTATTTTGTCACATTCACCTTGAATTGTTTATTATTGCTCTCCGTCTTCCCTTATTTTGGAAAGACGAAACCTCGTGCTAGTATAAGTTGATACACTAATAGTACTAGATAAACCCCATAAGGCTAATCACATAACTTAGTGACACTCTTTTATAATTGATTAAGGGCATATCATAGGTGATATGTTGGTGTTGAATCCTGAGGATTGAATAACATGGTTAAATAATTTGAGGAATAATTTTCCTAGATGTACAGCCTTAGATAAATGATGGGTAAATTTTAAGTTCGGTAGATTGTGAACCTCTCACCCAATTCTCATCTTTGTGCAATTTTTTTTATTGTTGGGCGCTTTTATGCAAAAGAGCATTTAGGTATCCACACCATTGGTCATGACACATGAAGAAACCTATTTTTCGCTCATGTGGATTTTTTCCATGATTTTTCGGGATATGCAATGCGCAACATCGCCCACCCCTTTAAACCTAGTCTTGCATTTTAAACGATGCAAATCTTATACCATCCTTGACATTCTATCGTGGCTTAATTTTAATTTCGAGGACGAAATTTTTATAAGTTGGGTAGAATGTAAAATCCCCTTCCTAAAAATCGTATATACCCTTTTTATTATTAATTATTAATTAAATTGTAGTAATTAGGGCTAAATAGGAGAAATAAATTTTTAATAATTTTTAGTTTAGGTGTTCGGGCACTTAGAGGATTTATGGGACCATTAAGAATTTTTCGGAATTTATTCCATGTAGGAGACCCCTTGAGCAGTTGCTAGCCTAACGGTGTGCATTATTCTAATCTATAAAATTTCTTATGAGTATATATATATATATATATATATATATATATATATATATATATATATATATATATATATATATATATATACAAATATATATATGTATATATATATTTAAGAAGAAGAAAAGAAAAGAAAAGAAAAGAAAAGAAAGTATAAAGAAATAATTAATAATATACTAATAATAATAATACTAATAATACTAACAACTTCCAACTAGCAAGTTAGAAACTTGCATTAGCAAATAGCAGCCAACCGCCCATAGCATAAACCATCCAGCCACTTTATTTTTTTCGTGAGCCCTTTTGTAATTCCAACAGACCCTTAGCACCCGCGATTACAAACTCCCCCCTTTCTCTCTATTCATATATATATATATATTTAATTCTTCTCAAACCCTAACCTAAAATCTCCAGACCCTCCTCTTCTCATCTAGACCTAGAGAGAGCCGCCACCGCAGCCAGAGAACCCCGCCAGGCCGTCCAAACTATCTCGACGACCCCGACCTCGCGCACTGCAGATTCCCACACGAGGTACCTTCGCTCCGGAGTTGTTTCTCGTCGACTCGCTCAACCAAACGCCGTTCCGTCTTTACCGATATGCTCACCCCTTAACCCTCTTTCATATTTGTATAATAGCAGACCTCGAACAACGTGTACCCATAGGCGAAAACAGCGCCCAAGTTGGCGCGAGCAGACCGAATTCTGGGATCGCAGAAAACTGCGGTGACCACCCATGTTGCCGAGTTCGTATCTCCCACCACAGAGATCCGAATTTGGTGATTCTTTTTTATATGTGTAGAACACTTGACCTAGTTTATTTTCTGTTAAATAACCCTAGATTATTAGCTGTTGTGGACAGAATTAAATTCGTCAGAAAATCCCGCAAACCCACTTTTTCAGATTTCCAAAAGTTGGAAAACGGAGCGCGTCCCGCCAAACGGGACCGCCCCGCCGTGTACCAAGTATACCAAAAGGTGCACGCAGTATAACCGGACACGTAAAAATTTGTGGAAACTGATTCGGACGCATGTGCACGCCGGAATCAGGCCATATCCGCAGACACATCCCGTGTCGCAAGTTTTGTGGAACTCGCGCGTATTTTGTGCACGCTTGTCAGATTACGACGAAACTTATGCCACTGGACTCGTGGGAACGCGCTGGTCCTGTGACCCAATTTTTACGCAATTCTGAGACGGTTGGCCAAGTCGCTAATTGGCGGGCCCCACAGTTGACTTTTTGGACAAAATTGTGTTCGGCCCATCGGAATCCACATTTGGACATAACGTTGGGTTCGTATTGAAATTTAGAGTTGTTTGACCTATAGTTTGTCCCATTTAGAGACTGTTACCCTCGGCATACTTTTCGGTGCAAAGTGGGCCACAAGTGGACCCCACTTTTATCCGAAATTACTGTTTTGCCCCTGTGTCCAAATTGGACGAAAGGGAAGTACTTTTTAGCTATTTTGCTTATTCTGGGAACGTTGGTGATGTTTATTTCAGTATCCGCAGACATTTGTTCTGCGGCCATAGCTTTTGATCCTGTGTGTTGGACTTCTTGACAGTACACCTTGCAGCTTTCTTACCAGGCAAGATACCTTGCCAAATTGCTTACAGTATTTTGTATGCTTAGTATATTTTTGTATATTTATTGTATTTCTATTTATTCTTGCATGTGTAGTTTTCTTTCAGTCATTACTATGTATTAGATATGTTGACACACACATGGCACTTAGTATCATAGAGGACAATCATTAGGCGTATGGGCTTTTAACCACTCTGGTAACACCGTAGTCACTAGTACGCACTATGGTGGGTCGTGTCCGATGGTCGCTACCCCCGCGGTATGTCGATTGATGGAGTCCGAGGTTCGCTACCCCCACGGTATGTCGGCTGATGATGTCCACTGACGAGCGTGAGGTTGTGAGGATTAGATCGAGTAGCCTACCCTTGCCCATACGTCAAAAAGTTGTCCTCATTTGCATTCATATAGATTGTCCTGTACAACGTACTTATCTATTTTCAAATATGATGCATGTTTACTGTATTCAAATTGGCTCGTATTTTCTGTATCTTGTTACATCCCTCTAAGGACCTGGTCCTCTGCCAGGTGTATCTATTCTTGAGTATTTGCAGGAGCGCAGATTTGGATGGTGACATGTGATCCGAGGATGTCTTCTCTTCGAGTCCGTGATTGATAGCTGGTATTCTTATATTGTGTCTATTGTGTTGTACTCATATTGTATTTGCTCTTATATTCGAGTTGGTAGTGGATTTGTTTCCATCCAACTATCATCCTTAGATACTTCTTATTGAGATCTAGTTTCATAAATACTGGTTATTTATTTCTATATAATTTTGGTGGATGAGATTTAGATTTTACCCTGTGACTTGTATTACATTTTATACCACTTGTGGATTTGATATTCATATTACAGCATACGTGTGGATTTGGTTTCCATATATTGGGTTTGCCATATCCATGCTGCTGGCATGCTTACGTGTTCCTAGTCCTATGTACTTTTGGGACTGGGGCGTGACAATAAGTTTGGTTACAGTCCCGACAAACAATAGGACTGTGAAATTTTCTACAATCATAATTATTTTGAGGACTATCAGAAATTTCTACAGTCCTTATGTCCTGTCGTCACTTCAATTTTAAACAGTTTTATTAACTTTAATTTCTATTGTAGCGGTTATCGTCTTCCGATGTTGTGGTACCTCCGCCAATTGCCGTTGATGTAAGTAATTTATTCTCGACCGATATTTGCTTTCAATCAGACGATCAAGCGTTACATTGGTGCATAGAAGTTGGTCGAAAAAATAATATAGTCACTATGATATCAAGATCGGGCCGAAACCGTCCGTGACGCAAAACTATAGAGTTTGGATGTGAAAGAGGTGGTTTGTTCAGGTATCACAGAAAGAAAGATATAGTTCCCCAAAAAAAAGTTTCAAACACAAGCGTGGGTACGAGAAAATGCGGTTGTCCGTTTAAGATCTCTATTTTAAAAATAGAAGATGTGAAGTGGATAGTCCAAGTGAAGAATGGAATCCACAATCATTCTATTGCCGAAACACTTACAGGTCATCCCTATGTCGGACGATTGAACAATGTTGAGCGGAAGATAGTTGAAGATTTTTCCAGTTTAGGAGTTGCACCTAGACATATTTATTCCGTCATACGACACGAAGACGAGAATAACAAGTCAACAATGAAGTCAATCTACAACGCAATGTCGAACTCAAACGCCAATAGTAAGAAAACAAGAATGACGATGCAACAAGTATTGAAGTTGCTTGCCAATAATCATTATGTGGAGTACCATAGAAGACATCCACAGAGTAATGAAGTCCTTTCAATATTTTGGGCTCATCCCGATTGCACATATTTGGCTCGGTCCTTCGCTGACGTATCGGTTCTTGATTGTAGATATACGACAAATAAGTTCAAGATGCCTATCTTTCACGTTGTTGGCTTCACCTCTACTAGAATTTTTTTTTAGTTATTTTTTGCTTCATGAAGAGTGAGAACTTGATGACTACACCTGGTCGTTGAAAAAATTAAAAGTACTTTACACCGGACACAGAGAGCCGTCTGTTTTTGTTACTGACAGATAATATGCCCTAATTAATGCTATAGCTATCGTCTTTCCTCGCGGATACACTACTATGCACTTGGAATATCAATCACAATATCCAATCACAATGTAGGTTAAACTTCGAAAATGTGGATGATAAAATTAACAAAGACCTTTTCGAGGAATTCTACAGTAATTGGAATCATGTATAGCGAGCCAGTACGAAAGATAGTTACGACGCGGCATGGTATTTGTTAAAAGAAAAATGGGAGACGAGGGAGCTGGCATGAATTTCTTATATTGATCGGTCATTCTCCTATTCCTCCAACCTCAATAATTTGGTACAAACATGCATCGGACGTAGCGATCGCCTGGATGATACCTTTTATGGAGAAAATAAATCTGTATAAGAAATTGTTGAAGATGGAGGAGCCCAGAGACATGTCCGTTGGCCACTTCGATGTTCAAATCGACTGATACGAGTAGGCTATTTATATTTTGCACTTTTGTATCATTTTGTATAATTTTGTCACCTAGTTGGTTCATATATAATTTGTATCATTTTGTATAATGTCGAACCACTTTTGTATAATGGTGATTCACTTTTGTATACAGTAAAAAAGTCAAATAAAAATCTATCAGTGAAAAAATCACTTTTGTATAATGTTGAACCACTTTTGTATAATGTTGAACACTTGTCCTTTAGGACTGCCAATAAATTGGCAATTCTACATGATTCTAGGACTGTCAAGGATTGTCAAGAAGTTGACAGTCCTAGTATCATGTAGGACTGTTAACTTGACAGTCCAAATTAAAACTGTAAAAATACAGAAAGTTTTAATTAGGACTGTCAACTAGTTGACAGTCCTAACATCAATTAGGATGGCTAAAAAACTTACAAGTTTAGTTTATAGGAATTGAAGGGTAGGTATAAACATGATGCATTTCATACACAGTACAAAAAATGGGTTCTCCTTTCATTTCGTATTTTCTTTCATATTTATTCAATTTCTTCACTCTTGTTTATGTTACTTTTCAGGGTCCGTCTAAGTTAAGTGATGTGCGTGGTACAAAGATTATATTACAAAACTCTTTTGATTCATCCATGAGAGAGTATTTGTAAAATGGTCCCATTGAACCCCATGTCGGTTATAGAACCAATTCCTATAATTGTAAAACACATGTGAGATACAAAAGAATAGTCTATTCTCATTTTTAAATTACGTTGACCAAGAGAGGTTGAAGCTGCATAGATTATTTAGATTGTCCCCATATTCGTGTAGAAAGATAAATAGGTACACTTAATTCCCCATTCCTTGCACTTATACCCAATTGGTAAGGTATTAACTAAGGTATTTAGTATGAGAGTTAATATTGGTATTAGATAGGATATCATAATACTATGTATATGATATAAGTATTAGCTAACATGTTATATATCTCTATAAAAAGTTGTTGAAGATGGAGGAGCCCAGAGACATGCCCGTTGGCCACTTCGATGTTCAAATCGACTGATACGAGTGAGCTATTTACATTTTGTACTTTTGTATAATTTTGTCACCTAGTTGGTTCATGTATAATTTTATATCATTTTGTATAATGTTGAACCACTTTTGTATAATGGTGATTCACTTTTGTATACAATAAAAAATTCAAATAAAAAATCTATCAGTGAAAAAATTACTTTTGTATAATGTTGAACCACTTTTGTATAATGTTGAACACATGTCCTTTAGGACTGCGAACAAATTGACAGTCCTACATGATGCTAGGACTGTCAACTGCTTGACAGTCCTAAGATTGTCAAGAAGTTGACAGTCCTAGTATCATGTAGGACTGTTAACTTGACAGTCCAAATTGAAACTAAAAAATTACAGAAAGTTCAATTAGGACTGTCATCTTGTTGACAGTCCAAATTAAAACTTTTTGTATTTTCCAAGTTGAAGTTGACAGTCCAAATTAAAACTTTCTGTATTACACAAGTTTTAATTTGGACTGTCAAGTTGACAGTCCTACTTGAAAATATACAGAGTTTCAATTATGACTGTCAACAAGTTAACAGTCCTAATTTATGTTAGGACTGTCAACTAGTTGACAGTCCTAATTAAAACTTTATGTATTTTCCAAGTTTTAATTTGGACTGTCAAGTTGACAGTCCTACATTAAACTTGACAGTCCTAAAGGGATATATACAGAGTTCCAATTAGGACTGTCATAATTGATGTTAGGACTATCAACTCCTAATTGAATTTTTCTGTATTTTTCAAGTTTCAATTTTGACTGTCACACAGTCCTAGGACTGTCAAGTTGTTGTTAGTCATAGCATCATGTAGGACTGTCAACTTGTTGGCATTCCTAAAGGACGGGGGTATAAAATTGTCATGACCCGCACCGGGTGTAAGGGTGTGAGAACGTGGGTACGTCCAGCCTACGCCGCAACATCGACGGTAGAACGCTGTCTAGGTCAACAATACTATCTAAACATCTCACACAATATATATACTTGTCAAGATATCTCAACTCCAAATAGAGGAACAATATGATAATCAATACTCAATCATAATAAAACTAGGAAAGATGTAGCACGATATGAAATAGAAGATGTAAACCCCTAAAATTTTTAAATTTTATTTTAAGTATTTTTATTAAATTATTGAATTTTTTTAGAGTATTTTCATAGTTAATTAGAAAATAAATTTTACTGATTAATTTACTTATATAAATACTCATTTAGAATTATTCCACAAAATAATTTTTTATTATTTTTGGAGTCTTGTTAAAGGGTGATATATTTTCTAGAATTTATTCTGTGTGCAAATGTTCTTTTTGAATTTTTATATAATCTCATTTATATATGTAAATATATATATATATATTAATAAATATATAGTTAATAATAATAATAATAATAATAATAATAATAATAGAAATAGTAATAGTAATAATAAATAAAAAGAAAAAGATAAACAAAAGAAAAGAAAAGAAAAGAAATAATAAGAATAATTTAAAACCTAATATAAAACCTAAAAACTAACAAAACCTAAATCCTAAAACCTAACAAATCCCCTAACCCAGCAGCAAACCCCCCTTCAGCCGTATCTCCCCCTCCCCGATCTCTCTCTCTCTCTCTCTCTCTCTCTATATATATATATATATATATATATATATATATATATATATATATAACAACTATCAAACCCTAACCCTAATACCCTACTCCAGCCCTCGGCGGCCACGCCTCAGACCGCCGTCGACCCCCCGACGTCGTTGGCCGCCGCACAGCTGTCGGTGACCGCCGCCGCCGTGGGGGCCGCCAACGCGCGCGCATGTGCACAGCCCCGACGTCTCATCTTCAAGGTATTATATCTCCCTCATCTTTGATTCTTTTTGCGAGCGATTTATCCGTGTACGTTCACAACATAACCCTCTAGGATTCCCTCCAAGCGAGACAAACTTTTGTGTCCTGAATTGGTCGAAAAATTGACCGAAAGTTGGCCGAAAAACTGACTAAAAACAGTCCAGAATTTTAACCCAAACCCCCATGTTCATGCCCAATTTGCCACCAACCTGTTTAATATTTTCAAAATCTAATTAAAAGATTTTCTTCTCTATATAACCGAGAATTTAACTGTTATTTTAGTTTTTATTAATTTGTTTTATTTGTTAAATTATTCAACATCCAACGACCAAAAACTTGGTAATTTAAAATTAAGATTTTGTGATACGGAGTGCGCCCCATTAAATAAAACTGCCTCATTGCGTACCAATTGTACCGAAAGGCGCGTATAGTATATCCTGACGTGTGGGCTTTTACGGAAGTTAATTCGGACGTGTGTGCGCGTCGGAATCAACTCGTATCCGTAAAAATTCTCCGTATTGCGACTTTTGTAAAATACCATCCCACCTTGTGTACGCCTGTCAGAATATGATGAAACTTGCACCATTGGATTTGTGGTATCACGCTGGTCCTGTGACCCACGTTTCACGCGATTCTGAGATAGTTGACCAAACCGCCTATTCGCGGGCCCCACAGTTTGTTTTGAAGGGCGAATTTGTGATCGGCTCACCGGAATCCAAAATTGGACATATCGTTGAGTTCGTATCGATGTTTAAAATTTTTTTGACCTATAATTTGTCCCATTTAGAGACCTTTATATCTGGCATGCATTTCGGTGCAAAGTGGGCCACATGTGGAACCCGCTTTGATCCAAAATTACCGTTTTGCCCCTGTGGCAAAATTGGACGAAAGGGTAGACTTTTCTGACTATCTCGTTTATTCTGAGAATGTTGGTGATGTTTATTTCAGCATCCGGAGACGTTCATTCTGATGCCATAGTTCTGATCCCTTGTGCTTGACGTTTGGACGCTTACACTTCGCAGCTTTCTTGCTAGGCATAAGTCATTCTCAACAAATATATCATTCATCATGACCCGACAATGGAAATTGAGCCCAATATATGATGGACGTCGTCCAAAGTAATCGTCATCTCCCCCGTTGGGAGATGGAAAGTATTAGTCTCTGGATGTCAGCACTCTACGAATGCTGATATAAGCGCATTGTCCACCTTATGGTACGCGTACTTTTTCAAATTGTGTAAACCGGTATGAATATTTTTGTTCCTGACGGCTTACCCGAATCTGTCAAACTGCCAGCTACTGTACTTCTTTCCGTGGTTCACGACCATCGTGAACAAACGATAGGTCATCTGAAAAGTTAATAATCAGAGAAAATTAGCTTCTTGAAATATATAGTAATCTAAATCAAAACTTTATTTTTCATACGTAGTGTACATATCGGCTCTTTCCATATTTTAAATGCAATATGGTTGTCGAATGACAACAACATAGAGCAACTTTTTGGACGAGTCAAAATTGGATTAGTCGGCTGTCGAGAAGGTCCTGAAGCATCATCTGGCAAGGTTCGAGTAGTAGGCACGTCTTCCTCGGAGAAGAAGACGGAGGAGTAGTCGGAGCCACGTATTCCTCGAAAAAGGAAGAAGACGGAAGAGTAGGAGGAGCCGGTTTTTTCGAACGAGATTTGCGCGGTGGTGCAGTGACTTGTCTATGTGGTTCGGGTTCGACGATAGTGAGTGGTCTCTCAACCACACGGTCTACATTGCGTTCCTTGCGCGACGATGCTGTGGGTCATTTTCTTTTCACAACTACCGATTTACTGGAAAAAAAATTCAGATATACAGATAAACAACTGGGACTGTAAGAAAATTCTATATTCTAATTTATATGCAGGACTGTAGAAAATCCTACAGTCCATATATAATACATGATTGTAGACTTTTCAACAGTCCTACATATACAATATGACTGTAGTATTACCTATAGTCCTGAATATATAATAGGACTGTAGGAAAGTCTACAGTCCTATATATACTATAGAACTGTAGAATATTCCTACAGTCCTGTAGGCAAATAGCTCGACTGTGGACGCTGTTCGGTTTTTTGAAACCACAATCCTAATTTGTAGGGTTCATTAGTTCGTTTATCAACCCTAAATTAGTTCTAAACAAATTTATCTAACTATTTTAGGCATTAGCAAGGATTCATGAAAATAAAATCAAATTTACACATAAATAAAATTAAAATCCTAATGAAGGAAGAAATTGGATACATACATTGATTTTGAAGAAGGTTTGGGTGCCATTGCTTGTAATCAAAACCCTAATGGAGGAGTTGGAGAGAAAGGGGAAATGACATTTGAATAAGAAAAAGGTTTAGGAATTTGAAGAGAGATAATAGAAATTTAGAATGAAGGATTTTGGGAATTTTTTTTTTTTTTTTTGTGGGGGGGGGGGGGGGGGGGGTGGTTGGGCCGTCCTAAGTAAATTTTGGGCTGTCCTCAGTAATAATTGCAAAAGTCTGGGATGTCCTGAAGTAATGGGCCGTCCTAAGCAAAAAAGGTAGTGCCTATAGAATTTGCCAAAATTTAAGGGGTTAGTGGGCACTGCACTGCACTGGGCGTGGATTCATTTAACATCAGTTATTACGACGGTGGTGCAGTTGGAAAAACTCTTTTTATTCTTTCCTTTTTTTTTTAAAGGGATAATTTAGCACATATCTCCACTCCAATTATAGAAACAAGCATATATTTCCAATTTTTTAAGTTATTTTTAAAGGCACATCCAAAGTTACTCAGGACAGTCTAGTTTTTAGAACTGTCAAATTTTTTTTTACAGTCCTTCCAATATGTAGGACTGTCAAAAAAAATTTACAATCCTTACAATAGTTAGAACTGTCAAAATTTTTGACAGTTCTAAATATTTAATACTGTCAAAAATTTTGACAGTCCTTCCAATAGGTAGGACTGTCAAATTTTTTGACATTCCTACATTTTTAGGACTGTCAAAAAGATTGACAGTCCTTCCAATAGATATGACTATCAATTTTTTTGACAGTCCTAATTGGCTGTCCTGAGTAAGGGTGACTTGCCTTTAGAAATAATTTTTTTAAAAAAATATACCAGATGTCTCCATTTTTTATTTTTTTTGGTTTTCATACATTTTTACTAGATGAAATAGAAAATTTTAAATAAAATTAAAAACTCCGACATTTTTGATTTTATATTATTTTTAAGGGCTATTTGATATTACCCCCTCTTAGATTATGTATATTGATATTATCCCCCTGTTAGATTAAAAGTTGAAAATACCTCATGAAAGTGTCGTTAAGAACTCTTTAACGACACTTTCAAAACTCATTAACGACACTTTCAGATTTTTAACAACACTTTCAGGTGGGTATTCTCAACTTTTAATCTAACGGGTGAATAATATCAATATATCTAATATAAGATGGGGGTAATATCAAATAGCCCTATTTTTAATAGAGAATTAAATGACTTTAGTAAAGACGTTTCTGTTCTCTCTTTGCACATATATCAAATATTTTAATTTTTTCGTAATTTATTAAAACTTTGATGTTCTATGCGATTTTTTTAATAAAAAATATATAGGTACATGTTGTTGTGCTTGCACGTTACTAAGTAGATTATAAGGAGAGACTTTTTATTTATTTAATTATTCTTTCTCTATTTGTAGATTAGATCGACACATGGGTTAAACATCACAAAATATGGGGCGTTTAACATTTTGAACTTCTAACAACTGCACCATTCATTTGGCCGGTTCGCGACCAACAGGTTTGACCAGCCAATCTAATCTTAAACTAGTCCCCAACATGAACCTCTTCTCCTCCTCCGTTCAAAATATCCGCTCTCATGGTCATAAAAAAGGATAAGCTGAAGCACATTCTCTCCTACCCAAATGGGGTTATTGATCCTGCGGCTGCAGCAATCTCTCCTCCAACAAAACTGGAAGCTGCTTGAGGAGGACCAATAACCATTGATCGGCCGCCGCCATAGAATTCTTAAGGTGCGTGCTTCTGGAATTTGCTAATTGATAAACTTTATGTTATTTTAGTGTTGGACTTATATATATATATATATATATATATATATATATATATATATAGTTTGTAAATGATGTCTAGTTTAGTGGTTAAGACCGATGCATATTACTCAGGAGGTTGCAGATTTGAGCCTCCTGGACGCTACTTAATTTTCTTTTTGGAAAATTAAGTGGTAAGTTGGTGATGAGTGCAGTGCAGGTGCGGTTAAAGTGCGTTGCTGGTGCGGGCCTACGGGCCGGGATGTGGTGGAGCTTCGGACTGAATTTGTAGACCTTCGGACCAGGAGTCTGTAACACAATTACCTCTTCCAAATATATATATATATATATATTGTGTTGGACTTATACAAATGTCTTTGTCTTGTATATTTTGAAAGTACAACACTACAAAATTTTCTTTGTGCTGTTGTATATGCTGTGGCAATGTCGGCCCCATGGACCTAACCACCTTGACATGCTAAAGGTTATTAGCGTGTATTGTGTTTGGATAAATGTCAGCCGGTACATGAACCATTTGAAATTTATTATGGGATAATATATTCATTTTTAGTTTACATCTTAACAATAATCATACATAACAACTTAGTAAACCCACTAATAATAAGATTATAAAATGACTATGAACGTACACATTTTAAGGTGAGACAAACTTGTCCTCATATTAACCTTTAGCTCCTCCTTTACATGGAACTTGTGTTCTTATTAACTTTAGCTCCTCCTTTACATGTGTAACAGCTATAATTTAGTGATTGGTTTATTTTGACATTCGAAAGTAAAATCTTGTAACTTACTGCATTTTTACTGAAATTGAAGTCCTACTTTTTACAATGGTTTTAGAGATTGGGAATTGGACATTTGTATATATCCTACGGCTATAACTTGGATGATTCATCTTCACCTGTGAGATGCTTGATGATATTAACGACCCTGTTGGAACTTGGGCATGTGTGATATTTGGCAATATGTTAAGAGATGATTACGACGTTCTGAGAGGCATACTGATATTTAACCCATTCAATACTTACAAATTAGTTACAATTGTTTGAGAGAAAACAGTAAGTTCTGCACATTTTAACTCTCCTTCATTACCGGATAACCCTTGAGGAAAGACTATCTTTGTTGACCTCGATTAACTAAAAAATCGAAGATCAATAGTTGTTTCAGAAATATAGATAAATACATGACGTGAAACTGGATATGTACATTTTCAAATAGGTACACATGTAGTCCTCTATATTGCACGGGTATGGTACAAATACGGACGCGATACGGATACAAACACCAATTTTCCATTTCCTTGCAACATAGATCAGTAAGCATCCGGATGAAGCATGGAGGTCTACTAGAGTTTGAGTGGCTGTGAGGATCTCATCTACTCAGATTTGATATCCCTTGAAGTAGGCCTGGAAACCTAAGTACAGAAATTTGTGTGATCTTTTCAGGTTTTCCTTCAGTCACGCAGAGTTCAAGCATGTTATCCTCCTCCCATTACCCAACATTTTTGAATACCTAATCAGATAGTCAGCACACTGAGAGGCCTATTAAGATTTGCGTTATCTGGATCTCATTTTTGTCAGATGGGTTAGCTTAAGTTAACTCGAGTTCATCTTCTCTGATTCCCTACATCTTACCTAATGATAATTGGAAAGAATTCATTGACCCAAGAGTACTTTGCCTTTCCACTCTAAGTCTGGCTGTTTTCTCTAAACACATAGGTGATATAAATCAATAATGCTAAGTTTACTACCAAATACTTACAACCTTCTTACAACCCTCTCTAACCCCCTGTTATGTGGGCCACACCCGGCCCCACCTCCTCCCCCAACGAACGGCTGCCACGTGGTGTTCCTGCCACGTGGCGGCCAACCGGGCAGCCATCGGGTCCCACCTCTCCCCCCTCCTCCAATGGACGGCCGCCACGTGGCCGCCACGTGTCCGTTGTAAGAAGGTTGTAAGCATTTGGTTGTAGGCATAGCATTGCCCGATATAAATATGGATATTAGTCTGATACTAAATTTTGGTATTTTATTGTAGCAAAATGAATAAGAGAAGTAGCTACAAATTGGACAATACCAATATATGTAAAATGTTAAGAGAGGAACTAGTCCTACTTAATTTGATTATAATCTCCTTTGTCATACAATACATACTAAAATTAGAGGTCTAAAACATTTGACTCGGTATATTTATATTATTTTGTTATGAAGCCGATATGTAGCAGTATATGGATTACTTTGTGCCTTGGCAGATTGTAAACTATGGGATCATGGTCCATGGAGCTAGTACAAGGACAAAAAGGTGAAGAATTAGCGGTTCTTGCCACCAGGCCCAGGCTTCCCTTTTGTCGGGTCATGCTTTGGATTTGGTCCTGGGTTGACATAATCCACTTCGATCTCCACCAAAAGCTTTCTGGAGGGCATCTGAATGACAACACAAAGAGGAACAAAAATTAGAAAACACAAGTAGATGCGATGCATGAGAATGTTATTAACACAATGTTGACTGAAAAAAATGTGAATGCCAAAACAAACTAACTAGGCCGAGTGATACATCATTTTCTTGGATCTTTATGAGCTTAGTTGTTCAGGTTATCCTTCCTTTATTATTTGGGTTGTGTTTATATATATGATCAAGGGAGACCCCTGAACCTAACCATGCAAATTATTTATTACCTTGCTCACCCGGTAAAAGGACTGGACACCATCTTTGACACTTTCACCTTGTCCTGCATGCAAGTAAGATATATTATTCTTATAGTTGGCTAAGCAACCAATTGGAATAAGAAAGTATTACTTACCCAATAGAACTTGAGACACAAGGATTATAACAAGAATGACAAAGAGTTTCAGTCGTGCCATGGTCGTGCTCTTGTTGTTGTTTTTGAGCTGCTCAAGAAGAGAGGGAGGGGGTAAGGTCCCTTTTATTGGTGGGAAGCCCATGATGGCCCCAAAGATATCATAGCTTTGTAGAATATGATGGCGAAATCCATTAGCCTACAAACGTTCAAGTCAACTGCACCAACTTTTTCCTAACTTCCGTTTTTTGGAACAAAAAGTTGTTATATGTGTGTGTGCTAAAGTATACAATGCATTTGCCATAAAAGGAGAATAGGGTATGCATTAGCTTGGTACATTTGATTTGCCTGCCTTTGGTCCACCCACAGTTAACTTTTTTCGGTGCCTCTTTCTTCTCTTTGCCTATAGTATGGATGCAGCTTATGAAAGTGGGAAATGAGGTAAAAACCATTAGTTTGAGCACTAGGATAAAACAGTGGTAAAGATTTTGAAATTATTAATATCTCTGTGAAATCAAAGTTTGATGTTGCCCAGTGTTCCAGAAGCCGAAGAATGTACATGCAAGATATTAATGACTTGGAAGAAATAGTTGCACAAAAGGAATGTTAAGCTGCTAAACTAATTGCTTGTGATTTAGTTGTAAATTAGAAAATATAAGATTTTAACCATGGTACTATTTGTGCATTATAGATCAACAATTGTGTGAAAGAAGGGTAAAGATAAGCTAACTAGCTATCTATGTACCCAATGCATTGGACATAAACTATTGCTCGAAGAATATGTATATATAGAGTATAATGACTCGAATATAGTGATGTAAAATGCTTTCCGAATAACATGTACTATGAGTTCTTCAGTCAGATAGTCGTTCCCACCGTTCAAGCGTCGAAAGCTGCCTTTGTCAGCAAAAAGAAACACGATACCGTTTATTCCTTCGATTATGTTTTTTTTTTGTTAGTGCTTCAAAGGGAAAACCTCTCGCAGTAAGAACCATAATCTTACCAATACCAGGAAAAATGATTTGCTGGGTTACCTTTTAATATATTCTAATATTTCTTTTACTTATATTTCTAATTGATTCCTTTTAAATCTTCTTGTATGTTGATCTTCTTGTCAGTCTTTTTACTACCAACTTCCTATTTCAATAAAATGATATGCAAGTTAATCGTTTTAAAGTGGTTTGAATGTGGTGCATGGGGGGTTACTTTCGTGGGAAGGCACCAAAAGTGGAGTCTTTTTACCCACCCAGTACCCACCCACTCACCACCCCATCATTTCATGGAGAATCAAGACCAAGATATGAGTTGTCGACCGTGAACATCATGAATCATGTGATTAGTTAATGCCACAGCCTCATCAAGTTGACCTCAATTTCGAAGTTTTCTTGTTTTATGACCCATTTACCAGTCAACATTCTGTACGCCCAACAGCACTCACCACTACCTTCCGAAGAAAACTGGAGGATTTTTTACTTTCTACCAAGAAACTATTGACTAATTGAGTCACTATAATGATAAGGATTTAACAGCACAATAGGCACCATTGTGTCTTTGAGTTAGAGTTATTTATGTCATCTTCATGTTAAGCATGGATTTGTTGTATACAAATGCTCAAAAGAACAAATGCTCAAAAGAAGTTTACACTGGAAATGAAATTTTTTCGATCGACATTCTAAAAATTATGTCGACTTTTCATTCTTCCCACTAACTATCAATTATATATTACTTCCAGCCAAATTCATCTAGCTCGTGCAATACCTTACAGGTTATGAGAAGCTCTTGATTCTTCATGTTGTTGGAGACGACAGCCTTACAAATCATCGATGAAGGTGAACATATTACAGAGAGAGATGCTTTAATTTACTGATAGCAGATTGCTCTCTTCATATTAAGAATAGTTCACTTTTCTTTTGTAGTTTGCTAGCTAGCTAGGTTATACTCCTTGCACTTAACAGTCTTGTCTAATGGATTGCATCTTCCAATATATACTGATCCTTGATCAAAATATAGAACCAACTCTGGATATCTTTTGTCACAGTGCATGGAATATGCAGTATGGCTTATAATTAGAGGCTTATTCTGATCCATATACACGACTTCCAACAGATTTAGGTGATGCACAAGCTACGAGGCTTATTGTGATCCATATGCTTAAATGTTATGGAGGCTTCATGACATATAGGTGGTGCAGCTTGAGGATTCTTTGTAATTGGTTTTTGGCATTTTGCAACAAGAAAACCATTGTAGAATGTTTAAAAACTCTGTATATATATGGTGTTTTCCTATCATTCTTTACAAGTTCCCTTCTGGTTACGGGTCATGGTCTGAAAGTATCTTATGCCATGCTTCTCTGAACATGCTCGATATCTTTGTTGTTGTTGTTGTATTCTATGGTGAAAAAAACCAACTTCTCTTCGTTTTGTTTATTCTGTTTACAGGAAAGATAAATGGAATTTTGATAACAGTTGTAACAAATACTGCTGCATGGAACATCTCAGGGTCAGGGACTACTCTCCCCAGCATGTATATTAAACATTTAAAAACAAATACAGCTTTATGTTTTCCAGTGGCCAGGATATAACAAAGGGGAAGAGAGGGTCAGATATAGTACCTCCTTAGATCCTTGTTGTGAATGCTAGCTCTACTCGTACACGTCTAACGACGAACCCAGAAAATATTTTCAGGAGGAGCAAAAATATACTAAAATTTTCTAAGGGAACAAAAGTACACTTAAAATGAAATTGAAGAAAAACGCCATATAAAAAATAATGTGCTAGCAAGAATTTTTTTTTCCAGGGAAACAGGAATCTACTTAATGCATCTTATCAAATTTATATAAAAAATAATTAATGTGGCTAACAAGTTTTGAACCTATAACCTCGAGTAAAATTTATACTATTTAATCAAATGAGCAAAACAACTATCTATAATACATAAAAATAAAGTTGAACATATAGATAACAGAGTATATATTGAAAAAACTGAAAATCTAAGGAAGAGCGACCACTCTCTGATGGATCCACCCCTGCACACACCACAATTGTGGCATTAGTTTGTTATCTCAAAAAATTGTGGCATGAGCTTGAGATGTGCAATGTATTTGTTTGTCACGCAGAAATGTTACTTCAAATCTCAATCTATTTAAGAATGCTAGTGCCTGTAACTTGTAGTTAAGCTTAATTCAACTTGTCAGTTAAATAGAAATGTTACTATTTAACATAAAAGTAAATAAAGGCTGAATTTTTAACTTGATACTCTCAATTATTTCAATTTTTTAACTTGATATCCTAAACTTAAATTAGATAACTTAATACCTCCACTATTGAATATTTTCATGTTGATACCCTCCGTTAAGGATGTCAATGGGGCGGGTAGGGACCGGGGACCATACCCTCCCTCCCCGCTTCCGATTAGTGTTCGAATCTCCATCCCGTCCCCGACCGAATTTAATTTTTTGTCCCCATCCCAGTCCCAGTTAAACAATGCACTCCCTATCCCCGTCCCCGTCACCGCCCCGTTAAGACTTTTGGGGCCGAATTTTTTCTCCGTCCCTCGACCCGTTATCAATTTTCATGTACAATATACGATTAAAAACATGTTTTCATTCCCAAAATAAATACAATATAGGATAATAAAACCTTGTATTCATTAAAAAAAAAATATAATACTAGATAGAAAAAATAATACAATACAACAAAAAGAGAGAATATTAATCTAATAAAAAATATAAAGTACTACAGGAGATATTAATGTCTAATTATACCAATGGATTATACATATTGATATAAGTAATTGGGAGAAAAAAATATTGGAGCATAGAGTACTATATCCGTATTTGATTCCGATTATGATCACATATTTTTTTAATCCCCATCTCCATTTTAAAATTTCCAAATCTGTCCCCATAGGAAAAAAAAATGGATCTCGTAAGAAATTGTCATCCCTATCCCGACTCTACGCCAGTCAAGAATTAACTTTTTTGTAAATTTTTTTTGGACCAAATTATCCCCTCCCCCATCCCTGCTGGCCTTCCGAGGTGAGAGGGAGGGAGAGAACGATGGAGGACAATTTGGTCAATTAGTATTTTCTGTTAACACTGTTAAGATATTAAATTGTACCATTATAGTTGAGATATGAAGTTATCTAGTTTTAAAGTTTAGGATATTAAGTTGAAAAAAGTGAAATAGTTTGAGGTTATAAATTGAAATTAATTTGATTGTAGGGAATTAATTAATGAACAGGTCAGGTGTAGCGGACTTGTACAATCAATCCATCAACAGAGCTCCTCACCAACGGCGCAGGCGTAGCCAATGGTGTTGGGCTGCAACCCCCTCCGCTTCTTCAGTCTCAATAGTGCTATTATTATAAGCAGAAGCAGCAGCAGCAGCAGCAGTAGGTCAAGTTTGCGGGTCGGATTCTCCTCCTCCTCTCGCGGGTCTTATTCCATGGCATCCGATAAGAGGATCGGCGGCGGAGAAGAAGAGGTGAGCGAGAGGGAGTGGCAGGGCTGGGGAACTTCCTCCCCTCTGCCGGATCTGGTGGCGGAGGTCGTTGGCAATCTCAGGTCGCTCGAGAAGGACTTCGACGAGCAGATGACATTCGGCGGACTCGGTGGAAAACTTCAGGTATGGACACGTTCCCACAGCATAGGTTCTGGCCTGTGCTATTGTATAGACTCCCGTGCGTGCCTGACACGGACGTGGCAAACGTGTGTCCGTGCTTCCTAGGTTCTTCTCAACGTGTAAAATCGGGAACAAATTGAAACGATGATCTGGATTATCGGTAGTAGTGATATGCCGATGGGTTTGTTTGTTGCGTGGACACGAATAAAGCATCGGATTTCTTGCAGTGCCTGTGTCGACTAGGGTGCAAGTCCGGCAAGACCTGACACCGACAGAATGTACGTGCTTCCTAAGTTTTCTTTGTTAGAGCATCATTAGTAGTTGGGACTCTCCAATGCAATTTGGGGCCCAAAAATTAAAAAAAAAGGTAAATGTAGAATTGGTTGGGTTTGCATGAGAATAGTAGGAAATGATAAAGTGAGCTCCGGTCCCAAAAATTGTGTGGTCAAAAATTGATGTGGAAAAATAATAATATAAAATCTAGAATCTAGAAAGTTGGGCTCCAAATTGGGACTTACTATTCTACAAAATGGGTTCATACAATCTAGAATCTAGAATTTGGGAGGTCCAACCTATAGCTCCCATGGGTGGGATGAGACTCAAAATCTAGAAATTGGAGTTAGGAATGGGATTTACTATTCTACAAAATTAGCTCCTACATTTTAAATCTAGAATCTAGAATGTGGGATGGACCTTACTAATGATGCTCTTAGGGTTAAATGTCTTATTGGGAATATGACAATGATCTGGGCTCTTGTGCATAAATTGAAACCACCACGTATATTAGTGATATTGTAATAGGTTTGTTTTCTTAATTAGAGAAATTTGATGGGTTATTGGTTTTCGTAAATTGTGTTTTTTTTCTTTTCTGTATACGATTAGAACTTCTTGGTGGGTTATTGGATTAGTGGTGGTTCTTGCTATATATTTCAGAAATAATGGTTTGCTTGATTTGATCAAGAAGAAACCCTTAATTTCTTAACTGGGAGGCGAATTCTATGATGGACTTATTGTTATGTAGGGTTTAACTTTAAGGGGCTGCTTGGATTGAGGGGAGAAAAAATAAACAGGGTTAAGTGGGGTTAAGTGAGGGGGAGGGGAGTCAATATATATAACGTTGCTTGGATTGGAGGGAGAGTTAAGTGAGATGTGTTTAATAACTCTTGCTTGGATTGGAGGTTTTGAATGGAGGAAAGAGTAATAAAAATACAACAGTTACCAAAATCCTTCACTTCCCTCTCTTAACCCTCCGATTTGGGAGTTTAAAAAAATGGACAAAAGAGGGTTAAACAAACCCCCACTTAACCCTCTATTACCCCCCTCCTAAACTCCCACCCTCAAACCAAGCATGTTTTTCTTTTTCCACCTCATTTAACTTTCCCTCACTTAACTCTCTTAACCCTCAATCCAAGCAGACCCTAAGGGAGGGTTCTTTTGTTTTCCTCTATGTTGCCTGGACACTGAGTACAACACATAGTTTGTAGTATCGGCCGATACCGATCCGATACGGCCGATATTGATACAGTTTGACATGTCCCGATTAGATACCGACCGATTCCTGATATTGACTGATACCGATATTGGAGGTCTCTTTTCGGTCAATTCCACAGAGAAAATTGAACGAAAAAGACCAATTAGCAAGGTGTAAAAGCATAGTAAGGTTGTAAAAAACATGTAAAAGAGAAAAACTTATCTATCATATGTAAATCAATCGGTAAGGGTGACCACTATTTCATTCAATTTCAAAACTATTAAGAAACAACACTGAAAATACTTAAAATTATGCCTAAATATATAAAATATATTTTCTAAAATATTAATAATTTACTAATAGCTATTTGCCTTCCGATACCAAAAAATCCGATACTCCGATCCGAAACCGCTAACGCCGATATCGATACTCGTAGGAAGGGTCTGAAACCGATTCCGATACCGATAGTTTGAACCTTGGTACAACATGACAAGATACAGACACGATACAGGCATGACGTGTCCGATAACGCGACAAGGGCACCACATCATTTTTGGAGTGACCATGCTTCATTGGTTTGCCTTGACCCAGGGTTTCTGGGGGTATTTATGGATCTAGATTCTTGATACTATTCAGAAGCAAAGGTTCTTGTGGAAAATTGTTTGAAGTTTATTCACAAATATTATTTGAAGGGTGCTGTAATATTGTGGTTCCTTGTGAATACAAAGGTTTATTATGTATAGGAGTGGTCAAGTGCCATATTTAAGAGAAGATAATCCTTTTTAAAGTTACTCCCTCAGGCTTTTAACTTATGACCTTTTTACATCTAAAAAAGCCTCTCTGTCAATTCATCTACACATCTTGCATTACAATTCAAAGGTTACATGACCATAGCTATTAGAACTTTTAAAACTTTTTTCACCTTGGTTGAACTGTACTGTATCTGAAACCTTGTTTTTTATTGGTATGTGATTATGATTTTGCTGAGAATGTGGTATGTTATCACATATATGAATTGGTGCACATGCACTTTGAGTTAATTTTTAAGTTTCTGCACTTCTCCAACTTAAATTCGAGCTCCCAGTGAAATTTATTTGATTTATGGTAATGCCTAAAATCTCATCAACTTACATTAAAACTTTCAAGAACCCCCAGGAAAGCAGCCCATCAATAAAAGTAATTAGTTCAAAGCCATTTCCACCTAACTCGTGCTTAAAGAGTACATGGTAATTTAAATGATATGCACAAAAAAGCTGGAATTATAGAAAATTAACAATTTCCGATTAGATTTTTATTTTCGTGTTTTGATGGCTAATTCTTTTAAGGCTGTCTGAATCTCTGATGTGCTCAGTTTGCTTCTAAATTGCATTTGCAGGGTGATTTTAAGGTCAAGGCGGACAAGAAACATAGGGCTGTTTATCAGTCTCTAACTGATTCTGAGGAAAAGCTCGAGTTCTTTTCTGCTCGGCAAGTGGCATGTCGACTGCTCGGAAGTAGAGGATACCTTTGCCAGAAGGTATTAATGTATATCATATTGTTCTATTGTGGTGAAACATTTTATTATCTTGGCTAACCTTTTTCCCCTCTTCCACCATCGTCCAATTATTTTCATTACCTCGTCGTAGTTTCATGTTTTGGTTGCTTCTGTGATCATGTTTTGGACTTTGGTGCAGTGTTTGAAGTTGCATCTTTATCTATACTTCAAACTACACTGGGGCTAGGGGTGGCAGTGACCCGGGTTCGGGACAGGGACCTATTGTACCCGTACCCATCCAAACCTAATACACTTGAGAATTATCCTTACGGTACAAATCCAATTAGCTTGAGTATCCAAATCCTATCAATTATTTGGATTCGGTTCACTCACTAATAGGGTAGTTCTATACTTAATTATCCAATTATTCTTCGTTTCTTAGTAGATCTACCACTAAAACTACATCACTAAATCAGTAAGGTGTATATATATATATATATATATATATATATATATATATATATATATGAGATGGTTTCAATTGATACAATATATTAATGAGAAATTTTGAGTTACCCCTACTTTTTTTACCCATATTCAAGGTGCACCCCACTGTTTTACATTAATGTACAAGACCCCCCACTTTTGACGGAAACCATCTCTTCCTGACGGTCAACTGTTTTGACCCTTTTTTTTTTACCAAAATGCCCCTCCCACTCATCCCCCTCCCCTACCCCCCCTCCCCTCGCCGGCAGGCTGCCACGCTCCCCGCACCCCCGTCCGCCACCGCCCCCCCTCTCCCCCCTCTCCGCCACCTCCCCCTCTCCCCCTCCCCGCCACCTCCCCCTTCCCTACCTCCTCGCCGCTGCTCGCGCGCGTGGCCGCTCGCCGCTGCTCGCGTGTACCGCCGCGCTGCTCGCGCTACTTGCGCGGCCGCTCGCAGCTGCCGTCGCGGTAGCGGGGAGGGGGGGAAGGGGGGCGGTGGCGGGGAGGGGAGAAGGGGAGGGGGGCGGGGAGCGGCAGCAGCCTGCCGGCGGGGGGAGGGGGGGTGAGTGGGAGGGACATTTTAGTCAAAAAAAATTGGTCAAAGCAGTTGACCGTCAGGAAGAGACGGTTTTCGTCAAAAGTGGGGGGTCTTGTATATTAATGTAAAATAATGTGATGCACCTTGATTATGGGTAAAAAAAGTGGGGATAAGTCAAAATTTCTCTATATTAATTTGCAACATTTATCTCTATATTTTTAAAAATACTAATATGGTCAAGTTAATATCTGCATTAACTATTACGACTTTGTACACAAATCAGAACGGATATCGGGTACTCAAGTTCGAGAGTAGGTATATCAGTACCCTACCCGATAAGTTTTCGGGCTGAAATATTTATATCCAAACCTTCATGAGAATCTTTAATGGTTTGGGAATCTGTACTCAAACCCGCGAGTTCAGGTTGGTTTGGTTTGGATAATTGGGTTATTGTGGTCCATTGCCACCACTATTGGGGCTTGTTTTAGCCTACAATAAATGTGAACAGAACTTTGAATAAAAAGTATGTGGTTTATAGGTAAACTCTGACCATTATTCATGTTTAGAGCTTAGACCAATTTGGTGTAGCATATCAGAATGGGGCATAGGACCTATGAAATGCAGGTTCCTAAACCAAACTACTAAAGCTGTCTTTTTTGCCTTCTCACATGTTAGAGTGACATATGGCAGTAGGAGCTAGAATGAACATAACACTCAAAGTGAGATTGAACATCTTCATTTGATGATTCAAATCTAGTGGTGCAAAATTGTGTTTACCTGAACCTGGAAGAAAACCAAATGGACCATAATCCTGAAAGAAAACCAAACTTATATGACATGTACTTGATTAACTCGATTTAGAGGTCGAATTTGCATCTATAATGAAGTCAATTTGATAATGATATAAAACTGGATCCAACCTTTGTCATGGGACATATGGTTGCTGCTTTCCTGGGGCTTCTTGATCCAATCTTATCTTAACAGTTTTGGCTGATGTTTAGATTCAGAGAATCCAAGTATCTTGGGCAGATACATTTGAGAAAGTTCTTCTCTATCATGAGCTAAATCATCGGTACGAACTCGTTGCTCTGTCTGGTTAAGTACTCAATAATATGCAAGATATGTATTTAGAAAAAAACAAAACAAATTGGACTACAATAGAAAACGGAATATGTGTGTTTGTCTCTATTCTCTATGGCCTTCTTAAGCTTAGTGGAAAAATTTATAGAGAAGCGGGATATACATCTGGTTTCTTTATGCTCAAAAAAGAATATGTAGATTACCTAGTGGAGCTTTGGAGAGGAAATAAGTCTAGTAGCTATGTTGAGATTTATAAAGGATATGTATGATGCAAGGTTCAAAATATTGGAATCGGATTCGGACACTTCCTATGTGTGTTGGTATCGACGATTTCCGCAGTTTTGTATCGGGGTATTGGGTTCTTCATTTTGGAAAGCAAAAAATGATAGTTTATTTTAAAAAGCTAATAAAATATTTGATACATTTAGACATAATGTTAATATTATATGTTGTTTCTCGTTAGTTTTAAATGCAATAATATTCACTTGCAATAGGTACTATATTTTATTTATTTGTCTTTAGACATAGTGCAACCACAATAAATAGTTTTGAATGAAATGATATTAATATGGATGAATGATATGAATTTATTGATATACAACTTCAACAAATGACAAATGGTAATGGTTACAATTTATCTATAAGGAATCATATCAAATACACTGTAACATTGTGAGTTTTCGGCACCACTTATCATTGTGTTGACACTATTTTTTCATTATTCTATCTTATTCGTTCATTTTTATTTGTCGAATTGACTGGAAAAGAGATCCCCAAAGTCGGAATCGGTTAATATCGCTAGCAGTCGGTATCGGATCAAGAATGCCAAAATTGTATCAATATCGTCCATATCGTATCGGTATCGGCCGATACTGCGAACTATGGTATGGTGGACGCCAATTGAAGATAAGATGAGGAAACCGTCTCACGTGGTTAGGTGGTTTAAAACTAGGGGTAGACCTTTTACTGTGCTGCACGGCCCTTAATAGTGATGAAATATGAAAAAAAGGATTCAAATAGCTAACTCCTGAAAGTTTGGGTAAAGTTTAAGTTGTTGTATTAATGATTTTTATTGAAATATAGCATCTATTACGTGGGTTGATATCTAAATTTGTTGGATCCGACAGGATCCAATTTGGTTGACCTACAAGTCATTTTGACCTGTGGTCATCCATATAACTTAGAGGCCCTATGTCTCCATTTTGATGGACGAGGCATCAATTATTTATGGCTTGGTCCCATCTCTTGCTCTATATAATAATACATCCTAATATAAAACATGTCCTATTAGTGCCTTTGCTACCAAGAAAGTTTCCTAATTTCAGGGTTTCTCTAGTTCCAAGACAAGGGATCCTATATACTTCTTTCCTGAGTGCCAAAATTTATAACCCCTAGTTCTTGAGAGAGAAAATATACAGGGATTCTATCTTCCTTATTGATAGAGCAAAGAGGTGAGTCCCATGATATGGCGTCCTTCGAAATATCTAAGTTCCTGTACAATCTATATATTTTAGTATTTGATAGGATTATTGTTTAACGGGAAAAATTCAAGTACGGGGTTGAGTTATAAAGTTATCTTCCAGAGAAGTTCTTACAGTAATGATATCAGGGCATTATAATACCATTTTTTTGCCAGTACTCTAACTACATGTAGTATTATTTACTATTAAACACAAAAATACTTAGGACTTGTTAGATTACCTTTTGCAATCTGGTAAAAAGTCTGCCTACAGATGTTTTCTTTTTCTTTTGGAAATCATATACTATGTCCAATAAAATAATAATATGTGGATTTTAAGCACTATTGTGTGTTTAGTGCAGTGTTGGCTTCCTATTGAATATGATTGCCTGTGTTCGAAACTTGTTCCATGCCCTCTTTGGCACGGAATAAGATTTTGGCTGTATATGCATCCCAAGGTGACGTGTTTTTACATTCTCCAAACTTTCTCTGTACGAACTCCTATTTTCCTTCTCATAAAATTTCACAATTCATTATGATGCACATATTCCATTTTATTTTTTAGGACTTTTTGCGGCAAAATAACACCGGAAAGTTGTTGTGGCAAATATTTGGGATCCAATCTGCATCCATGTGCCTATTTGGTATTCGTGAACATGAAGAGATCATGTGGGAAACATTTAAGCAATCAGGTATTTACTTGCACTACTTTCAGACAAACCAGGATAAGTACAGTAAGAAGCAACTGTTTCAACTAAGGGAACAAAAACAGTAGTTTATTTCCAATCAGGAGTAGCTTGTTTTTTTTTTTCTTGGGATATATTTGAGACTGGCTACTTATGCTTCATAATTTGTATCTTTTAAGTTTAGATATGCTAGCGCTGCAGCACAACTTATAGCTGCCTTCCAAAATCTTACTTTTGATCAATTTCTTTATTCTTAAGAAGCTATAACATATATAAATGAAAGCTACTCAGATTGAAACATTTCTACATCCTCTTATTATTTGAGTTGGAATTTTTTTACGTCTGAGTTATCTGCAACAGTGGCTTGATAGCAAACAAATCTTACTCGAGGTTGATTTCTTAAACTTACATTCTGAATCTTTAGCAATGCATGCATATCATCTTGTTTGTATTTAACGCAGTGTGTTAAAAGTATTTAAAAGATAATCATGTCAATATGACAAAATATTTTCTCGCTTTCGTCTGTGTTGTTTATACTTTATATGCAGTTAAAATTTGTTATCATGAAGTGGTAATAAAGCAATAGCTAAAAAGACTTCCAGTTCTGAAACTAGCAACCTTAATGTCATTATTTCCTTGAACATATTATTATTATTTCTGATCGTTAATTTCTGACAACGTTCTCTTAGACCCTCAATATGGCAGTAAATCTTCTACTATTTGATCTGAAAATTGGTTTGAACTCTAAATCAAGATTCAAGATTTTAGGTGAAGGCACCCATCATAAACCTATACTTCCAACAAGAAGTAAGGACTGATAAAATAACTGCAATGCCAGAATTGGTTGGTTGGTTTTAGCTAAAACCAATAAGGTTTCAATCTGTTCTAATCAATTTGGACTGCAACCTAGCAGAAACAGTTGATGTCTTATCCATGTGCTTCACTAGCCCTGCCTTTCATTGTCCCCTTCCTTGCAGTTAAGGTAATGACTTATGGCATGGCCAGCTTCCATAGTGTGACGGATGGTGTGGTCAAGGCATGGTTACTTGGAATGTGGAACACTCCAGAACGCGGAACGAAAACTGGAAATTGGTACTCCGGGGGTCCCAGTACGCGATATGTTGGGAATAGGCTTCTTTGGACGTTTATTCAGAATAGAATACTGTTATCTGGAATATGGAACTTTTATAAGGACCAAATATGTAATATAATATATAATGTATCATATAATTTAAGATTCAAAATTAATCAAGTACCATAATCCAACATCATAAAAAATTCTAAACAACAAAAAGAGATTCTTGAGTTACAAACAGTCCTGACAATATTATCTTTTCCAAAAGAAGTAGCAAGCCTTAAACTCTAAATTCTTTTAATGAAAATAACTAAAAGAACTACACCTTCCCTAAGCTTTGGCTGGAATCCAGGTATATACTTTGTTTGCTTGTTGGAATCATGTTCCTATTAGCCGGTGTTCTGTGTTTCGGAACGTGTATTCTGGGTCGCTAAATGCTACCTATATGGTGGATTTAGATAACCATGGTATAGGGTCCTCGTCCTCTTCTCTCTCTTATAGAAGAAATTTTCTAGCGGTTCTGGCTTCATTCAAGCAAGTTGCAGCCTACAATTCGAACCTAGGACGGGTGTTTGGAGTCCTCACAGGATTGCAGCCCATGTCCAAGTTCCCTGTGCAGTTTTGCAGGAATTATATAAATGAAAAACCATCCATTTCATTGGGGTCTTTCAATACTTATTCTTATGGAGAAAACGATCAACAATAGCACTAAACTGAGGATCGAACTTTGGTATGCAGCTCTTTGCTGCAGTACTTATGAAACTAGGACTTGAGCATCTGGAAATGAAGTTGAGTCCCCCTCAGTGAAAATTCTTCGCACTCAGGGCCGGCCCTGGGGTAAGCTTGACAAGACTTCGGGCTTGGGCAACCTTCCTCCATAAGGCAACCTCCCAGGCTGTTTAGTTTTCTTAGAACCAACCCAGTCCAAATCAAACTTAAACATAAATCTTTCCAATAGGAATGAAGGGCAACCAAAATTAGCTCCGGCTAAGGCAACCCAACCCCTAGGGCCGGCCCTGCTCGCACTGTATGAGCTTTGGGGAAGTAAATTGGAAAGGAGTGCTCATTTTCAGTGTGTTTGGAGTCTGGACCCATAAAAGTCCATTTCGTTTTAGTAGAACTCACTGAGGCATTTCTTTGTAGTAGAGCCTAAAACAATCTGCTACAGAATTCTTTCCCTTCTCTGAAATATGTAACAGCGAACACAAAAAATTTGGATACATGTTGTCGTTGTTGTTGTTTGAAATATGTAAAAGTCTATCCATTGACGCTCATCATAAATTCTACATTCATTGTAGCACATGGGATTGTTAGTGTCTACAATAGAATCTCTGCCACATATTAAAATCTGGTGTAATTTGCATCATAAGTAGGTTAAGAAAAGTATTTCATCAGGATTTAAAAATCGGGTCCTTGACCCACAAGTGGTACTTGGTCTAGGGAAATTCCAGAAATATAGAAAATCATATTCCTTAATCCTCATTCCTCACCGTAAATTTGGAGTTTCGGTGTAGTGCAGGGACAACAATATCCTCCTCTATTGCTCGTGCTCTGCAACTGAGGGGGAGGTTTAAAAGTTGATTAGGTGCTACTGGGTTTGGGGGCATACCCACACCTGACAAGTCATTATTAACAGATTCCTATAACCTATGATTTCAAGATGTCCTATCCACTATCATTAATTGCTTGTACCTACAGGCTGCAAGGACTAGACCATTTGAAGTTACCAACAGATTGTTGACGAGATTACTATTTGTTATGTTCTGTAGACATATTATACCCCTACACTCTCAAAATAAATTATTTTTGACCTAATATTGCAGCATTGCTGGGAAACATAATCCATTCTTTAGCCATATTATACTGTCACTTAATAGCTTCTGTAGGCAATAATAAATTATGAATAAAGGGTGTGAAATTTACATAACTTGTGTTTACAACACCCATATCAATGCCCTCTTAATGGCAGCACTCTTTTCACTACATACTATCTTTAATATTGTTGATCCTAGTGCTTTCAACATTTTTTTTTATAACTTTTTTAGCATATCCCCTGGTTGACTAAGTGCACATCTAATTCACCTCATGTCTCGTGAAACCTTAAAAATCATCTCATGGAGTTTGAGCACCCGTTACATGCTTACTTGTTTGATTTGGGATGCACATTCCTTTCATTCTATAATGTTTTAACAAGAATTTTTCTAAAATTGGGCACTCATTCTGAATTCAAACTCTAGAAGTTCCCCAACCAGGTGAAACTACTGAAGCATAAAACTGAACATTGGAGCACAATGGAAACTGGATGTTGAAACATTGATATTAAGTCCCTTTAGTCTTGTTGGAAGATAGGGACAGAATTCCGGGCTAACAGAATCAGCATTTTGGTCCGAATCTGCTAGAAACAATTTGGATGATCTAGGAATTTATTTTCTAGGTTTTTGTTGGTTTTCTCGTCATTGTTTCTGTACTATGTTATTTATAAAAAAAAGAACTACTCCCGAACTGGGGACATATGGTGGATTATTTCCTCTATTGAATTATTCTTCTCTCCAAAATCAGGGCTAGGCACCATCCCTTCTCCACCATGTCCTCACAGAAAAGAGAGAGTCTAAACTACACAGAGAGACATGTATTCATATTGTGACTGAACTTTTAAATTTGTGCATATTGTAGAGTGAGCCATTGCCATGTTGGACCAATAGGAGAAAATATTTAAAAATGGAAAATAGATTTGCCATGTTGGACCATGTGGAATCTTTTCTCCTATTGTTCCAACATGGCAGCTCATTATACAATATGAGCCATTGGCTCATATCCCATTTTCCATATATTTTTATATATATATATATATATCCATCTTTTTTTCCCTTGATTTAACATCATCTCCATTTTATGTTTTTTTTATAGATAAACGTTGCAATTTTTTTTTTTTTACTTATTACAGTTATATGTCATTATACTCTGGCTGACCAGAAAGTTATGGTTGTCAATTGGGTTCTTTCCAATAATATGTTTAGGAGGACATTTAACTTTTGTAGCATTTTACATTTGCTATCCTGATTAATTGCTATCTGATCTTTTCTGAATTATTCCCATTTATGCTGACTTGGTACAAGTTCTAATCTGCTGGTTCAGGAAAAGACATGGTTTGGTTTCTTTATCCCAATAAGAATGCATCTCCAAAGTCAGTGCGGGATATATTTGATAGATCATTTAATTCCGAAGAACGGAAAATGGTATTTAATATATTCGGTTATCTTAATCCTTCTTCACATTTGCATTTTATAGGACACTCTACATACTTGGAAACTGTTTATATAAGATACTTTTCTTTTACTAGTGTTTATCTTTATAATGGAAAAATATCTAACAATTAAAATTTAATATCCAAACATATGTGTATATAACTATATATTCAATCTTATTTTCAAAATCTTTGATAAGATATCACTTTTCTTCTTTCTTGCCACGTAAGTCATCCTGACTGCCATATTGTGTTCTCTTAGTATTACCAGTCCCTTGTGTGCTATTGTAGGTGTAGTTGCGGAGAAGACTTTATACTTTCTTCTGATTGCGAGGAAGACTTGACACCAAGAGAAGCCCTTAAAAATTGAAATGATCCTCATAGTTGCCTCCGCATGTACAAGACACTAGAAGTGTCAATGATGGTCATGGATAACCACTAAGCCATTGTATTTCCTGATGTATCCACATAATGGACTACCCCCATCTTCAATTAGGAGCACTGGGTGTAACATGTCAACATTCTTGACAGCTCAAGAGTCTGCTTTCTGTTTGGCACCGGAATCCATTTCACCAACCTAGTAACTTAACTAAATTTACATCCGTTAAATACTCGAGCTTCCGTAGGTTTCTGACTTCAAATTCAGCATTGTTCTGCAATTTTAGATCTGTATAGGATTATTCCCCACAATCATAAAAGCAGTTACATATATCACTGGAATATAGAATTGTGACTCTTTCAATGAAAAGTACAATAAGCACTATCTAAGAGATCACATTTCTTAACTACAAGCAATGAAACTCTGGAAACAAGTGTAAGGAAATTAACACTCTTGTGTGCACCTTGGTGGTCGAAACACACATTTCCTCATTTAAGTGAGAATGCCCTTTAGATCAAAGTGGATTCAATACTCAATTACTCAGGCTGCATACAGATAGGCAAGCGTGCATAGAATTCCATCTACAGGAGAAAATAAGTCGTATCCACTTTCTGTGAGATACCAAATCACTTTGCTGCATACATATAGCAAAAATGGATAATGTTCATCTTTTCAATAGGAGAAAATGTCTCTTATCCACTTTTTGTGCAAACAGTGAACTGCTTCACAACCATCCTTGCTTTGAGCATTTTGACAGAGCCATTTTCATAGTTCTTGGTGGTGCATCCCCTTTGCAGTTCTACAAGCTCCTGTTCTTAGGTTAGTTCAACAAGGCTCAATTTTTAGTCTTCACCAATGCCTTAACTTGCAATAAGGTTCCTTCTAGAGTTAGAAACTGCTTTAGTGAGCCTGGAACTGAGAGGAGCAAACAAATGTAGCTAAACTCTGATGGGATTATAATTCTTCTAGTTTGTTTAAAAATACATTTATTGCCAACCTGATGGCAATATGATTATTTATTCTAAAAAAGAAAATAACATGCTTGTATGCTATTCCTGTCATATTTCTTTTTGCGACTTATGTCCATAATCATGCTTCAGTTCTATGATAAGTGGTAACTACCCTAAGCAAAATATCACACGTTCAAGGCTTGTGTACGAGCGTCCGTGTAAAAGTGGGTCCTTTTGATTGTAGCCTCTAGAAGTCGGAATAAACTTGCAGGAATTACACTGATGATGGTGCATATTCTTTCTACTCTTATCCTACACAGGATCTTGCTGATAAGACTTTACACTTTGTTCTGATTTATGGCACTTGGAGTAATTCAGCTGCGATGTATAGACGTATGAAGGTAACTCCACAGCCAATTTTACTAGCAAAAAGTCATTTTGAAGAAACTGTATGAAGGCAAGTAAGCCAATTTTTACTATCAAAAATTCTTTTCTGGAGAAGCTAAATGCATGAATAAGATTAAAAAAATCTCTCTTCTAGTTTTGAAATACTATGATGCATTCTGGATGGCTTCTAGAAAATATCTTCTAGTCAGATAGAATGTGAACGGATCATTCACAACTGTGAAGTATTTATTCCTAAGGGTAGCAATTATGCAATCCTTAGTTATCCTCTCTGGCCTTTCTTATTACTTGTTCTTCCAGTTTCTTTATTAGACTGCCGTATAAGTTGGACTGCATATATTTATATCCTCATAGTAAAAAGCTTTCAAAACAGCCGGCCCCAAAAATTTGTGTTGAAGGCTTTGTTGTTGTTGTGTAGTGAAATCTTTTGAATAGTGTCACCAAAGTTTATACAACTTATTGCTTTTTTTTTTTGTTCTCTTTCTTTTTTTGGGGAGGGGTTGGGTGGGGGGATTAGATTTTGCTAGTTTGCTAATCCTGAAGATTTTGGTGTGATTGAAGAAAAAATGACTGCTTTCTTGCAAATTTCATGATGATTTTGGCAGGACTATTGGATAAGCAGCTGAACTTTTCTGCTCATGTATCTGATCATTTCCAGTCACATTTTACTTTCTTGTAGTAGAACCACATAACGTTTTCTTTTCAACATAACCCTACAGTTTTCCTGCTGTAAAATATCATATTGGAATTTGAATGTTATCTTAGCTGATTCGAGTTTGTTCGTCATTTTCCCAATTAACTGCTGGATTTCTGTATGCTTTTGATAATTTTATTGCTTGCACCAATCTGTCTTTCTATTTTTGTTAACCCATGCTATGGATTTGGGAAGTATTTTATTCTTAGAGAATGTGTTTATTAATTCTCTTGATCAGGTGTTTACATCTTGTGACAGACTTCTCAAAGAATGAGACTTTTGAATTTTACTTTTCTTCCGAAAGATAATTCTTAGACAAAAAAGAAAATAAAAAGCAGCAGCACAAGTCTACTGGGTCTTGTATGAAACTAATGCCAAAAAGAAGTCATTTC
Organism: Iris macrosiphon; assembly: GCA_036927795.1. NCBI lineage: Eukaryota > Viridiplantae > Streptophyta > Magnoliopsida > Asparagales > Iridaceae > Iris > Iris macrosiphon. Next base: position 319,670,348 of record JAYESA010000005.1, read on the forward strand.
TAGAAGTCTGTTTGCAGGAGAAATGGATGTCAGTGTGGGGAGAGGAAGATCTTCCTTGTCTCTCGCTATCAACCACGGGCGCTTCAGTGATGCATAGACTACGGTAACTTATAAATGGCACTTATTTTTCACTTACGGCGGTCTAATGCTAAATAATTGATTGTTATTACGAAGAAAAGGCCTCAGCCGTCTTGGGATCGAACCTGCACAGCGGCGGCAGCAGCAAGTCTTCTTTTGGAGCTGAACCATCATTGTCCAGAGCTCAGTTTGCATGGGTTGGATAAGCATGCAGAGGCTGTGGAGGATGGATTGGATGTCTTGCTTGACGCTCTCACAGCCCGTCGACTTCGGATGGGAAGATCCATTGCTCGCAAGGAAAGAAGACAACAATTGCATATAAAACAGTAGTCGGCAAGGCTCTGAACAATGTACCTTTTTGTTGTTGGATGCAAATTGTAATTCTAACTCAGTCCTCGAAAGAAAATAGAGAGATGATATGAGGGAACTCGAGTCGCTACATGAAGGAAAAGTATTGTAATCCACCCCCCCCCCCCGGGCTATTGTACGACATTCCTATTTCTCCTCTATGATTCAAGATCTAACATGATCCATCCAAAATCTTGAACCGAACCTACTACAAGCCTACTATTAGACACCCTCCATCTATTTGAGGAGTGCAATTGTCATTTACTCTGGTTTTGGTATGAACTTAAGAAAGCTGCTACTGCTTACGTTGGGTTTGTATTGCTTATGCTTATCAAAAGTTGCGATCATAATCTGTTGTAGTGAGTTGCTGACCGAACTCAACTAGTTTTGTAATGCTTATATGAGTGGTGATTGTACCTATTTAGTAATGCCATGTTGAAAGCTGAATTCAAAAGCTAAAATGTTTGGTAAAACCTATTTCGTTCAAGTTGTTGTTGAAAATGACCTAATTGTATGTATTATTAAGAATGTGAAGGTATTGTATAAATTGAAATGTCATGAAAATGTAATTTTTCTTAAAAGAAATAAAAAGAAATGATATGTTGAAGCAAAAAATAACAAGTGAATTTTATCAAACACATTTATATGCTACTCGTAAGAAAATACAACAACAAAGTCGTACCAATTTTTAGTGTTTGAATCTTCATATTCTACTCTGTCCACTTGAGGGCCGTGTCCAGTATAATGCTAGCAAAAAATCGTCTTTACAATACAATTTTTTTTTACATAAAGAAACTTATTTATTGTTGTTTTCTGAAACTATCAATAGAGAGATTATACAATTCTGAACGTGTAAAATGTAAATTTTGTCTAATATTTAAGTTTTATGTGATTTTTTCCTTTCCATTTTTACAATAGAGGACATAATATTTTTTACCGGGTTCCATAACCCATGAGATGCAGACCCGATAGCTAGTCGGTCAGTTAACGGTGGCTAATCGGATCCGTCCGTCCCCCCATCCACATCCAAGGAGCGAGAGGGGTTTAACTTTGGCTAGGGTTTTGGCAGAAAAAGAACAGAAAGTGAAGAACCCAATATACCTCGTCCAAATGGCGACGAGGCTCTTCTCCTCCCTCCGCTCCTCGAGGAACTCCACCACCACCTTGTTGTCTCCTTACACCATCTCCTTCTCAACGGAACTTCTTCCTCGTCAGTCTCTGGCCGGAGATTCAGCACCAGTAGCGCGCTCAGGAAGGAAGAGAAGGAGGCATGCTGGAAGGAGGCGATGCAGAACATGAGGAACATAGGGATCTCGGCACACATAGACTCCGGAAAGACGACTCTGACGGAGCGGGTTCTGTTTTACACGGGTCGGATCCACGAGATCCACGAGGTCAGGGGGAGGGACGGCGTCGGGGCCAAGATGGACTCCATGGACTTGGAGAGGGAGAAAGGGATCACCATCCAGTCTGCCGCCACTTACTGCACCTGGAACGGTTATCAAGTACATATCTACTCCCTTTTTTTCTGTTAACTTTATCCATTTTTTAGCAACTTCTGCGTAATTCTCTCAAACTTGGTGGATTGGTCCAGTGACAACAATAAATGTGTCATCTTTACTTTGTTGCACAGACACAACATGATACGGATACGTCATGCCGTTAAAATCTCGGAAAATTTCAGTGAGAGCATAAAAGTTTAATATATTTATAAAAAAAGCATAAAAGTTTCTAAATTTACATCAAAAGCATTAAAACGCCCTTCGGAAGGGCGTTTTACGCTTTTCCGTTAGCTTCCGTTAACGGTTGTAAGTAGACATTAAAAAAAAATATAAAAAAATATAAAACGCCCTTCCGAAGGGCGTTTTATATTTTTTTTTTATTTTAATATTTTCTCTCCTGTCTCCTCTCTCTTCTCTCCTCTCTCTCTCCCCTCTCTCTTCTCTCCTCTCTCTCCTCTCTCCTGTCCGTCCGCTCCCCTCTCTCTCCTCTCTCTCCTTCTCCTACTCAAAGTAATATATATATATATATATATATATATATATATATATATATATATATATTTATTTTCTCTTTCTCAGCAAAGTAAAATATATATTTATATATATATATATATATATATATATATATATATATATATTCTGATTTTTCCTTAAAGCAGGTATTGCAGCAATCCGTACCCGAAGGAGGAGCACTACCGGGTGTGCAACTGTGCTTAAGAGAGGAAGGGGGCAGATCCTCGGCTCGTGAATCCGCCACCGACAACAACAACATCTCCTCGACATCCGGTGGTGCTAACCGAGACGGCCTGGGAGGAGTCATGTTGCACCGGGGTTTCTTCTCGACGTCGGACATGAACAAGCCCATCAAGAAGCAAGCGGTGCCCAAGAGGTCAAAGTCTTTTTTTTTATTTTATTTTTATTTTTTTAATTTATTTTTATTTTTTTTAATTTTTTTAATTTTTTAATTTTTTTTAGTTTTTAATTAATTTTTAATTTTTTTTCCGAAAAAAAAATATTAAAAAAATGTAAAACGCCCTTTTACATTTTTTTTAAATTTTTTTAAATTTTTTTAAATTTTTTATTATTTTTTTATTAAATTTTAATTTTTTTATTAATTTTTTAATTTTTTTTATTAATTTTTTATTAATTTTTTTAAATTTTTTTTTCGGAAAAAAAATATTAAAAAAATGTAAAACGCCCTTCACAAGGGCGTTTTACATTTTTTTAAATTTTTTAATATTTTTTTAATATTTTTTTAATATTTTTTTAATTTTTTATTATTTTTTTAATTTTTTTTTCAGGAAAAAAAATATTTAAAAAATGTAAAACGCCCTTCACAAGGGCGTTTTACATTTTTTTAAATTTTTTTATATTTTTTTAAATTTTTTATTAATTTTTTATTAATTTTTTAATTTTTTATTAATTTTTTATTAATTTATTAATTTTTTTTCGGAAAAAAAAATATTAAAAAAATATAAAACGCCCTTCACAAGGGCGTTTTATATTTTTTAATATTTTTTAAATTTTTTTTATTATTTATTTATTATTTATTTTTTTCTCTCTTCTCTCTCACACACTCTCTCTCTCTCACACACTCTCTCTCTCTCTCTCTCTTTCTCTCTCTCTCTCTCACTCACTCACACTCTCTCTTTTCGCCTGATGGCTGCCCATTGGAAGGAGAGCCGGAAGAAAAAAAAATTATTATTTATAACAAAACGCCCTTCGAAAGGGCGTTTTGTAATTTTTTTTTTTTTTTATTATTTTACAAAAAAAATATTTAAAGCAAAACGCCCTTCGAAAGGGCGTTTTGTAATTTTTTTTTTTTATTATTTTACAAAAAAAATATTTAAAGCAAAACGTCCTTCGAAAGGGCGTTTTGTAATTTTTTATTATTATTTTCTTCTTTTTCTTCACTCTCCCCCCTCTCTCTCCCTATTCCTCTCCCGCTGTCTCTCTCTCTCTCTCCCTCTCCCTCTCCCGCTGTCTCTCCTCTCTCCCTCTCCCCCTCCCGCTGTCTCTCTCATCTCTCCCTCCTCTCCCTCTGTCTCTCTCCTCTCTCCCTCTCCCGCTGTCTCTCTCCCTCTCCCATGGTCGACCTCCGCGTCGCCGCAGCGGCCGGCGAGTGAAGGGCCAGCTGGGTGCTCTTGTTCTTGATCCCGAACTCGATCGGCGACGACTGCAGGGACTCTACGGGAGTGGTGCTCAAGGAAGGGACTTGAATCCTGAGCTGCGAGCCGAAGAGCACCATGCGGCTCTCCACGGAGAGCGAGTACTTCTCGGACATCAGGCTCTGCTTGGCGCCGCCGCTGCTCGCTGGTCTGGACCTCTTCTTCAGCATCCCGGATTTTCTTTTGGAGGAAAATCGGAAGAACGAAAGCTGCGATCTTTACTTGATGGATCATGTTCAGATGTTCTTTCTCTACAAACTATCAATGAAATTGCTTTTTTTTTTTTTTTGGGTGAGGATCATGAATAAACACCGAAAGCTTCCATTTTACTTGATGGGTCGTCTTGTTATGATACGGAGTAGCAACCAAAAACCAAAAACTTGTTTGTATATCAAAGATTCAAACTTTCTCAAAGAACAGCCAAGAAAACACAATAAAATAATATATATTTTACTTTGCTGAGAGGAGAAAAAATATATATATATATATATATATATATATATATTATTTTGTAAGGAGAGAGAGAGGAGAGAGAGGAGGAAAGAGAGGGGAGCGGGCGGACAGGAGAGAGGAGAGAGAGGAGAGAAGAGAGAGGAGAGAGGGGAGAGAGAGGAGAGCGAGAAATTAAAATAATTTAAAAATACAAAACGCCCTTCCAAAGGGCGTTTTACTTTTTTTATTATTTTTTTTAACGTCAAATATTTTACCGTTAACTTGGTAAACGGAAAAGCGTAAAACGCCCTTTGGAAGGGCGTTTTAATGCTTTTCCTGTAAATTTGAAAACTTCGTTGCTTTTTTTATAAATATATTAAATATTTATGCTCTGAGTGAAATTTTCCGTTAAAATCTGACCCATTTTTAGCAATTTCTGGTGATTGAATGCTGTGTTCCTGCTTTACTGCTTAATTCTATCAAAATTTGATAGATTAATTCCATTGACAATGGGAAAGTTCTGAATTTTACTACGTTGACGTGGCACTTATTTTGGCGACCTAGTGTATTTTACAGTTTTGTGGCCATTATATGTCTGACACAATGCAACAGAACCCATCACCAACTTTTGATGTGCCCTTGTTTCCTGATACGCACCACTTGCGGGTACAAGCTTCTGTTTTCTAGGTATTGGAACAAGAAAAAGCGTGATGGACCGGGGGGGGGGGGGGGGGGGTGCCCTCCCCCCGATTCGTCGCCCCCTCCGCGCGCGCGCGCGCGCGCGCGGGGGAGGGGGGGGGGGGGGGTGTGGGGGTGGGGGACCGCCACGTGCAGTCCCCCTGCTCGGTCCGTAAGGCAGCATTGATTTGAATAAGGCTCAATTCTTAGTCATGGTCAATGCCTTCACTGCAATTTCATTGCTCTCCTAGAGTTAAGAGTTTACTTTTTGTGTGTATGTTAAATTTGATCAGTTTCCCACAATTTCTGGTGATTGAATGACATGTCTGCTTATTTGTTTTTCCTTCAAAATTTAGTGGAGTGATTTGGTGATAAGAAAATTCTGATATTTTCTTTTGCTATTTATTTTATTGACCAACAAACCACCATCTATGAAGCATAGGTACCAGGACGAGTAAATAGTACGGTATGTACATGGTACGTCAAAACGGCAAATATCCATGGTACGAGTTATATATATATATATATATATATATATATATACAGTTAGTACATATCTACATATAAGAGTAAAACTACGAGTCTAGATTTCTTCATCTCATCAAATGAATTTTAGTCTATATGTAGTTTAAGTTGAAAAATATTGAATGATTGATTTCTAAAAGAAATGTACCAAAGTTATATTTTAAAGGTATCTCTTCGATGCATATTAGAAATTTACAAAATACCAAAGAAGTACCCATTAACTACCCAAAATTAAAATTGAAAATACAAATAAATTAATTTTTTGGCTACTTCTGTGGTAAGTACCAAGAACTACACAAGGAGTATCGGTACACGGAAAAGGTACGCCTTCCTAGATCTGTACACGGTGGGTACCTGGTAAAGGTACGCCTTCCTAGAGCTAGATGGAGTACCCGTGCTTCATAGACCACCATTCTCTTGCAGAGATTCTGACAAGGCCTTTATGATTTCAATGTAGATCAATATCATTGATATTCCAGGTCACGTGGATTTCACCATTGAGGTAGAGAGAGCTCTTCGTGTTCTTGATGGTGCCATACTTGTTCTTTGTAGTGTGGGTGGTGTGCAGAGCCAGTCTATCACTGTCGATCGTCAAATGAGAAGATATGAGGTTCCTAGACTCGCATTCATAAATAAATTAGACCACATGGGAGCTGATCCATGAAAGGTTCTCAATCAGGTAAAAAAAATTGTTATGTATTGAGCTATCAAATAGTTGCAGTATTATACCTTACTAGTTGGTTCAGTGACATTGATTTATCTGGTATTTGAAGCTAGTTGATTTTCTAACGCCTTTATTAAATTTGTTATTTGGGCACGACTTCTCTTTGTAGAGGGTCTGGTTTGTTTTCTTGCAACCTTTTTACAAGAAGCTTAATGACTAATTTATTTATCAGGAATATTTATTTGTATCGCTGATGAAGCGATTGTTACCCCTTGGTTATAACTTGAGTTGCAATGCTAGTTGCTAATATTATTGAGGAGATGACCCTTGACAGTTAAATGGAAGATATAATTCATTTAATCCGACCCTGAATTTTTTTAGTAAATATTTCTTGCTGTTGTTGGAAGAGTTATATTCCCTTTTGGAATAATTTTTGAACTCTATATCAGATTCAATGCCAAATTATGAGAATATTTTTCCAGTAAGTATCACGTTGAATTTATTTCTGGTCTCATATTAAATGTAAGATTCAAAAGTTTTGAATAGGATATAATAGAAATAATGAAGTGACTCTTATTTCGGCAAAAAAAGTCATCTGGTTTTCCATTCTCATACAAGAAAAGAAAGTTTATCGGCTACAGGTCGGCACAAGGTGATTCATTGTGCTCAAAGATGAACCAATCCCTTGTTGGGGATGGTTAACAGATTAGATTGAATTCAGATTATTTCATAGAAAGAAAAGAAGAATAGGATCTGGCAATGAAAATTTCAAAGTTCTTGAGAAAATGACAACAAATTTCTTCTTGAAAATGACTATTGTTCTCTGCCACGAGAGGATGATGTATTAAGTCATGGCTTAGCCTAATGTGTAGATTGTAATAGACTTACTAGTTACCTTGCTGCAAAAAAGAAACAAATAAATAAAATCCAACCTAGGTTGAAACTTACCTCTATATCTGCGTATGTCCCCACTTTTTGCCTCCAAATCTTGCCCTAAGTTGGGTTGGTGCTCTTCCAGACCAGACTCCATTTGCATCCCTAATGTTCACTTGCATTTAAAATTAATTTATATGTGAGATTTTCCTTTAAAATTGAATCAAGTTTTTGAACATTGTAATTCTGATGTAGGAATTTCTTTTCTAGGCAAGATCTAAGCTTCGGCACCACAGTGCAGCAGTACAAGTTCCAATTGGGTTGGAAGAGGATTTTCAGGGCCTGGTAGATCATGTAGAGTTGAAAGCTTATTTCTTTCATGGTTCTAATGGGTATATCTCAGTGTCCCTATATAGCACTGATTTATCTTATAGTAAAGCAAATTTTTCTTAAGAACAATTTGCTTTGCTGCACTCTCAATTTTGTCATGTTTACTGTAGGGAGAAAGTCGTTATTAGCTGATATTCCTGCCAATATGGAGGCACTGGTCTCAGAGAAGCGCCGCGAACTAATTGAAGCTATTTCTGAAGTAGATAAACTTGCAGAACTTTTTCTCAATGACGAACCAATTTCCTCTAATGATCTCAAGGTGCTTTTTTACTTCGAATCTTTCTGAAGTAGCTGATCTTTCTGCGCCCCTTTGTTGTTTCCTTTACATTTTATACTATCGTCGTATATGAAGTTAAGATAAAATAAGACTACACCAACTATGCTGCCATCATCACCACCAGAACAATGAATCCTGTATAGTCTCTGACGCAGGCTACAAAATCCTTTTTTCCGACCAGCTTTGATGGTATTGACAAATCATGTATGGTCGTTACGGTCTATCAGAATTCTTGTTTATGTCTCTTAGCGAAATAATAACACTATAAATGCTTTGCAAAGGATGAAATACTACTATCAACAACAACAATAAGAACACAACCTTTATCCCAAATTTTTGCTGTGAATATTTTATTTTGAATAAAGGTAAGGCTAAATTACAATTTGATACCCTCAACTATTCAAAATGTTCAACTTGATACCCTCAACTTTGATAGGTGCTCACTCAACTATATAATGTTTTTCATGTTAATATCCAAATTTTTAAAAAAGACAAAACTATCCTCCCCTCTTTTTCTCTCCAGCAGCCCCCCTCTCTCTCTGGCGTCGGCGACCAGTGGGGCAGGACGCAACAGCAAAGCGGGCGCGAGCGCTTGCCGACGGCCGGAGCAGCAGCGCGGGCGCGTGCACGCGGACGACGGGTGGCGTGTGCGGACGAGCGGCGCAGGCGTGCGCGATCTGGCGGCGGTGGAAGGGCGGCGTGGGTGGGCGGAGCAGCAGCACGGGGGCACGCACGAGCGGTCGGGGGGGCGCGTGCCGGCGGGGGCAGGGCGGCATGAGCGGTGGTGGGTCGTCGGGGCAGGAGGGGGTGTCGCCGGGGTTGGGGGAAGGGGGTAGGAGGAGGGGCAATTTGGTTCAATTTTTTTCAGGTATCATGTTAGCACTTATCAAAGTTGAGGGTATCAAGTTGAACATTTTGAATAGTCGAGGGTGTCGAGTTGTAATTAAGCCTAAAGGTTTTACATTGGCAAATGCCATATCATGTAGGCATATCTCTATTTCTAACGACCACGTTAAGTAGTATCCTAAATTAACTGTGTTAACTGATGCATTGGTTAGTCTCTGCCAAGGGCGGAGGCAGGAAAGAAAATTTAGCGGGGGGCTGAGAAAGGTATGAATAAAAAAAATCTTGTGACAAACTCAAAAATTTTAAAAAAAAACTGAAAAAAAATAATGAATATCCACACAACAAGCAAGATTCGAACTGTGGATCACCCATACTACACCCACTCGCACTACCAAATCAGCTGTGATAGTATATTGTTAGGTAGTATTTTTTTTTTTAATTTTTATTCCCGGGCCAGCCCAGCTTATGCTCCGGCAGTAGTCTCCACTGAACATGTAGAAACCATCCAAGGCAAAAAAAAATTCTTTTTTTTTCTCAATACTACTTCCAACTTCTCGTGAATGCACTTATTGCTTATATTTTCACGCATCTCTACATTCACATAACTCCATATTGTTTTTCCTTTGATTCATAATTTAATAATCTGCTGGTGTATATTTTGTTTTAGGTACCACTAAATAATATGTTTGGATATTCCACATCCTTGCGGTCGATGACGCAGGTGAGACATTGATAGTACTCAAATGCTATGTATTCATGCACCATCACCTCCTGATTTGTGTGGTTTGTTTTCATAGTTGGCTCTTGGTGTAATTGCTGCATAATTGATCTTTGAATGAATACTCGATCCTTTTGCTGTACAGGGCAAAGGTGAATTCACGATGGAATACCTTGAGCACTCCCCCGTCTCTCAAGATGTGCAGATGCAACTGGTGAGCACATACACAGCCAACAAGGGGGGCTCGACAGAGTAATAAAAGAAATTACTGCATTGAGTTGGTCATGAAGTACCCATAGCGTCTGTCTGCAACCAGGCCACATGTATCGTTTATTTGTTCAATACGGGTATATAGATATAGGCTTTCATAATTATTTATAATAATAATTTGATGGAAGGAAAACAAAATGTGTAATGCCATGGTAATCTATTGAAATTTTGCTTCAATGATGAAGTAACCAATTTTGTTACTCGTGTGTAATGCCATTTTATTCTATGAAAATTTGCTCCTTTCTGTGTGCCCCTAATTTAATGATTTGTTGAATCGCGTGGACTAGTTTTTTTAGACATTATACCTTGTAGTATTAATGATTAGATCTATTTAGTACTTAAACTGTTGGGTTAGTTTACCAAACAAAGGTATCTAGTAGTCCCGTAATTAAATTGCCAGAACTTGAGCATAATAGTGAAGAATGAATATTCTGTGTGTGAAAACATGCAAATGGCTTGGGAGGCTTTCATAGTCTCTTCTAATAAAAGAATCTGGCAGAACCACAACAAACACGTTGAAACGAAACATATTGGCAGTTGCATATTCATATTGCAAGCTTGCCACTCACACTAAAACACACAGTAAACGATCTGATCATAGTAAGTAGTAGCTAGAAGAGAAGTGTGTGAATGGTATGGAACAAGATGACCATGTATAGGAGCACGGCAATGAAGCCACATATGAGTGAGCCCATGACTTGGTCACAAAACTTGGGGATTTGGCCACAGATTGGTAGCCAACCTGCGTGCTGGTTCCCTTTCTTCCCCACCTGACCTATCGCTCCAGTTGCCGCCACCGCAGCAGTCAACAGCATTGTGATCACCTTAATTAACAACGTACACAATTAAACAAGCCAGCCAGCCAGCCAGCCAGCCAGCCAGCCACAACTCATTATCACAAAGAAAAGCTGTTAGTTAGTTAGTTAATAAGTTGATTTACTTACCATGTCCGACGCTAGAACCAATCTTGAGTAGGAGGAAGTAAGTGACCGCGGTACAAAGAGAATGATCAAAGTATACAAGGCACCGATGGCATTGGCAATCACGAAGAACCTGCATGCATGCACGTACGATTCGATCGTAGATCATCGATATTAATTAATGAAGGAACATGCATGGATGCACCCTGGCCGGGTGGGTCTGGAAGAAATAAATTAATAGAGAGAGAGAGAGAGAGAGAGAGAGAGAGAGAAGGAGCTAGCGACTGACTTGAACGCTGGAGTGTGTTGGAACTTGGCTTGGATCTGGATGTTGAAGAAGGTGGTCTTCTGGTGGCTGGTAGCCATGACGATGGCTGCGGAGGCGGTGGCAGCCAATGCCAGGAGCCTGAATAGAAGGGTACATGCCCTTGACGAAACATGCACCTTGCCCATGGCCGCCATGCTGTCTGGAATTACTATTGGAAATTAAGGTTAAGCTCAGGGTCCTCCTTCCTTAAATAAGTAAAAATTAACTGACTTCACTTGTGAGAGTAGCTAGATGGGCCAGCCGGCCATGATCCGGGCCGGGGGTTAGGAAAGTAGATGGAGAAAGAATAGGGTCATGTACCGCTATATATATTATATTATTGGTGATCAGTTTTTTGCACGTCTGTTGACAAATTTCAACGGCCTGTCTCTAGCTAACACGTGTGAAAGAATATTTGAATATAGATATTTGTCCTAATTCTCTCTCTCTCTCTCTCTCTCTCTCTATATATATATATATATATATATATATATATATATATATATATATATATATATATATATATATATATGCATGCCACCAATGTGGAAGGTGGTGGAGGTTTACCCACCCGCCCGTTTCCCATCACTATCCCTATCCTAGGAATTAGGTTAGGTTAGGAGCACAACCTCTATGTTTTGTTCACATACATAATCAACCAAGATCTTGGGAAACCATTATTATGAAAGAACAATCGATTCCAAAGGACCGGAGCACAGAAAACATCTACGTTTGGTTCCAAAAAATGCATGGTTTTCCCACCATCCTAATGATTATTCACCTTTACCTCCAATTTTCTTGGCAATATTTTCAAACACTGAAAATTCTTTTGATGGAAATTACATTTTTCCAAATGAAAAGAAAGAGAAAAATTGATTTCCTTACTAAACGAGACCAAATATACAGTGTATTACAACTTACCGAATGAAAAGAAAGAGCAAAATTTTGATTTCCACAAACCAGATGAGGCCAAATATCCAGTATATATTTTTTTAGACCAAACAGTGTGAATAAAACTCTATCTGTTGGTATTTTTGTCTTTGGACTAGTAAAAGATAGTCCCACATCGGCTACATCATCAAGTGGATATCTCAATATAATATTTTGCTTGTGTTGAGGTATACACATGGGGTGTGGTGAGGCACATGGGTGCCATGTGGGATTTTTTTTAGGAGACAAAAATGATTAACTACTCATGAAAGCATTTATGCTTTTTGTCATGCTCTTGAAATTTATTCCATAGGAGTTAAGTCCCAAAACGACTCGGGCTCAAGGACGCAAAGTGGCACTTTGTTGGCGCACTTTGCACTTAGCCAACACAGCTGGGCGATGCGCGCTGGGCCGCTGTCTTGCTGCGTTAAAGGCGGTTCAGAGTCAGTTATAGAAAGATTGCTTCTTTAATTCGGATTTTGTGGGATTTGAATTAATTTCGTTCTAATCTCTTTGTAACCGACTATATGGCCAGGTTCCTCTATAAACACTTTCATTCGTTGCTCTTTGAAGAGTGATTCATAATTTAGAGAGAGAGAGAGAGAGAGAGAGAGAGAGAAAGAGAGAGAGAGAGGTTGCTGCCCAAGGATTCCAGGAGTTTGTCCGAGTCCAGGAGGGAGGTGACACGAGCGTTCTAGAATTTTTTATAGCTTTATTCTTCTTCTCTTTGTTCTTCTTTTCTTTGTTCTGTTCTATCTCATTGTAGCATCTGCGAACGTAAAGAGAAGAACAATATTTTATAGCTTCTCTTTTGTTGTAGTCAGTTTGTAACATGTTCTTAGATGTGTGCTTCTTAGGAGTTGTGCATCACTTGAAGAGAGACACTTGCGAGTTTCTGATGTGCTAACTTCTTCCTTGGTTCTTTGTGATCCGTTGGAATCGAGTTCTTCAGAGGGCAAACTTGTTTGCCAGAATCTCTATGTCTCGACGACAACTTGGGTTCTAATAGAGAGCGGACTTTCGGGTTTCGCTTGTAGCTTTACTATTGGCCCGTGTTCTACCATCTTAGATCCGCCTCGGGAATAATAATCTCAAAGCAAGAGCCGAGCTAGATGGAGAACCGATCAAACCTTCTCGATACTAGCTTTCACAAGCTTGAGAAGTTTGATGGCGAACACTACAATATTTGGAAGAGTAAGATCTCTCTGAATCTTTGTCTTGTCAAAGTTGCTTATATGTTGGTTGATCCGGAACCTACCATCCCTGAAGATGGAGGAGAACTTGAGATTGGTGCGACACAGGACGCGCATTCCATGTGGAAGGAGGACAACAACTTCTACAAACTGTTGATCCTAAATGCTATGGATGACTCGATGTCAGAGTCTTATAGCAAGAAAGAGAAGGCAAGAGACGTCTGGGAAGCTCTTGAGAAGTATTAAAAAACTGACGAGAAAATGTCAAAAATTTATCTCGTCGAGAAATTTTTTACTGTGCAATTTGAAGACGAGAATGTATTGCTATCACAAGTCAAGGAACTTCTGAAGATGCAGCAAAAACTGGAGGAAGAAGGCATGAAGCAGGAAGACAAGTTCATAGTAGGGGTTATAGTTACCAAGCTTCCTCCAGACTGGATCAAGTTCAAGACTGACATGTACCGTAAGAAGATGGAGATCCAGCTCGAAGATCTTCTTCACTGGATTCACAATGAAGATGAATCTAGGGGGCAACTGAAGTTGGACTCCCTGTCTAAGAAGTTGGCAAAAGTCAACTTGGTACCTGCTGATGACTCCAAGGGAAAGCAGAAGGCTTCTCACAATAAGAAGGACTTATATCATCTGAAGGTGAAGTCGGCCTTGTTCAAACCGAAGCCCAAGCCCAAGTCCGAAGTGACTTACTTTAATTGTGTCAAGAAGGGCCACTAATGGAAAGACTGCAGATCCAAGCCCAAATAAATAGAGAAAAGTGATCCTAACAAGGTTGCTATGATTGCGCAGGTTGTCACGACTGATGTCGACACTGACTGGTGGGTGGACATTGGCGTATCCTGTCATGTTTGCTCAAAGAAGGAGTTGTTCACCATCTACAAGCCTACTTCTGAGAAGGTTATGGTAACGAATCATGAACAAGCTAAAGTACTTGGGACCGGAACGGTAGTACTGAACCAGACTTCGGAGAAGTTGCTGACGCTTAAGGATGTGAAGCATGTGCCGATGATTGCAAAAACCTGGTCACAGAAAGTTTGCTCTGCAACACAGGCTTGAGGATGGACATCAATGCTGGTCAGATGGTGATATCCTACAAAGGAACATACTTTGAAAAAGTATTTTATACCGAAGGAATATTTAAAATTCAACTTGTAACTCCACATGGAATTATAAATGCAGTCTCTTCTTCTGTTTATTCTCTTGAGTTATGGTATAATAGGCTAGGACATGTTCATTGTAATAGAATAAACAAAATATCTAGTCTAGGGCTTATCTCCAAATATGGGGGTAAGGTGGTGGAGAAGTGTGAGGTCTGTGCACATACAAAGATTACAAGAAAACCATTCAAGCGGGTTAACCAAAGCACAAATCTTCTGGAGTTGGTGCACTCAGATATCTGTGACTTCAAATAGTTCTCCACAAAGGCCAGGATGAAGTATTCCTTTACCTTCATCGACGACTACTCGAAGTATGCGTTCGTCTACCTACTCAAGACAAAAGATGAAGCATTCGAGAAGTTCAAAGAGTTTAAGGCTGAGGCTGAACGTCAAATAGGACAACAACTCAAGAGACTTAGAAGTGATTGAGTCGGAGAGTATAGGTCTATCGAATTTGCAGTGTTCTGCAAAGAACATAGAATTTTCAATGAGAGAATAACTCCGTATTCTCCTCAATCAAATGGAGTAGCGGAGAGGAAGAACATAAAATTGACAGAGATGATGAACTCAATGCTGTTGACTGCGGGTCTTCCTAATGGCTTCTGGGGAGAAGCTACGTTGACGGCTACGTTCATACTGAACATAGTGTCGTACGCAACATCTGATGTCACTCCTCATGAACTATGGTTCAAAGTCAGACCCAACTTGAATGTCATTCGAGTGTGGGAGTATTTGGCATATGTGAAGCTTTCGGACTTGAATATTCAGAAGCTGGAGACAAGGACTACAAAAGCTATATTCTTGGGATATGTTGAAAAGGGTGATGCTCGGAGGTTCCTTGATATCGAGTCTAACTATATCATTGAATCTCGCGACGCAAAATTATTCGAAAATAAATTTGCAAGGCACAAGAATGTTGTTATCGCTAACATTTCAGAAAATGATGTGAGTGCACCGGAGGCTAACGCTTCCAGTAAAGACGTAGTCCAAGAAGAAGTTGTCATACCAGAGACAATGTTCGAGCCAGAACTCGCAGAATCAAGAACTAACCGAGTAAGGAGACAGAAGAACTTCGGAGATGACTTTGTCACCTATCATATGAAAGCAGATCCACTTACCTATGATAAGGCGATGAAGACCAGAGACACTATCTTCTAGAGGAAGACTATAAATGATGAGTATGACTCAATAACCTCCAACAACACTTGCGTGTTGGTCGATCTGCCTGAAAGAGCTAAACCAATCTGATGCGAGTGGATCTTCAAGAAGAAGATGAAGGCCTATGGAACTGTTGACAAGTTCAAGGCAAGACTGGTGGCTAAAAGATTTTTTCAGAAATAGGGGATCGACTACTTTGACACATATGCTCCAGTAGCGCGGATAACGACCATCAGGATATTGACTGCTCTGAGTGCAATTCACAATCTAGTTATACATCAGATGTATGTTAAAACAACATTCCTGAATGAAGAGTTGACCGAAGAGATTTACATGCAACAGCCAGAAGGATTCATCGTCAAGGGCCTTGAAGACAAAGTCTACAAGTTGGTAAAATTATTACACGGTCTAAAGCAAGCTCCCAAGATATGGCACAAGAAGTTTGATAAAGTCATAAGATCAAACGGCTATAGGGTCAGCGAGACGGACAAGTGTGTTTACACAAAGTTCATTGACCGGAGAGGAGTCATCGTTTGTCTGTACGTGGACGACATGCTGATCTTAGGCACGAATCTAGCATAAGTCACTAAGACAAAGAAGTTTCTCTCATCCAAATTTAGTATAAAGGACTTAGGGGAAGCTGATATTATCCTCGGGATAAAGATCATCCGAACGGATACTGGAGTGAAGCTGTCACATTCTCATTATATTACGAAGATGCTCACACGTTATGGATATCAGGATCTTTCAGGGATCAATACTCCATACAGGTGTGACAAGAAGCTGAAGCCAAATCCTAGGTAAAGCGTCAGGCAGCTGGAGTATTCAAGCGTCATCGGGAGTTTGATGTATGCAACAACTTTCTCAAGGCCTGACATAGCTTTCGCCATGGGGATGCTGAGTCAATTCACGAGCAACCCAGGTGTGGAGCCCTGGAAGGCTGTAAAGAGAGTGTTGAGATATATCAGGAGAATTTAGAAGTATGCACTGTACTATAGCAGATATCCGACAGTAGTGGAAGGCTTCAGTGATGCAAGCTGGTATTCATAAGTAGAGAAAAAGGTCCACAGAAGGATACATCTTTTCTATGGGTGGAGATGTTATATCGTGGAAGTCGAAGAAGTAGACTATGCTCTCTCATTCCTCAATAGAATCTGAGTTCTATGTACTGGCGACTATAGCAGATGAAGCATAATGGTTTTGAGAGCTCATGTATGATCTTCCATTGGTGGGTATATAGATTCTGATGGTACTGATATACTATGACAATCAGGCAAATGCAGAAGTGGCATCAAATGACCTCTTCAATGGTAAAAAGAGGGTTGTACGATTGAGGCACATGGCAGTAAATAATATGATAAAGACTGAACTCATTGTTGTGATTGATGTTCGGAGTCAGGAGAACCTGACAGATCCGTTCACCAAGGGTATCAAGCGTCAGCTGGTCGAAGATACAACAATCAAAATGGCCTGTGTCTTTGTAATTATACCATGAAGTTTTATGCTATTAGTTCAAAGAAAATTCTACTAGGAATCTAGCTTTTGGTTCAAAGAAGGAGTATGGATTGGGAGAATTTCAAGAACATTGGGTAGTCCTTTGAGACATTGATGGATTACGGACCCAGAACCACTATTATCTACTATTTGTTCTTTGTGTAGAGCAAGTCCTATGGAAGGATGACTTAGGCGTCTTAATGAGTTCTCAGGCATTTTGAATGTCTGGTGTGCTTTGCAGGAAGCACGGTAGCGTAGCACTACAAAGGAGCGTAAGGTCTCTATGCTACAGTGGGTGACACCACATTGAGGTTCCTCAAAAGAGTAATGTCTCAGCTTTGCGAGCCATGTCACAGCGGCAGTAGCACTGCACATAGGCAGGCAACATAATACTATAGAATAAAGAGTGGTAGGTAGCACTACAAAGAGGTCGGTGATCTCATATTACAGTGGTGTGACACCACAACGGTAAAAGATATAAATCCTCAGCTACACGAGCCATGTCACATCGACGTAATACCGCAAGAAAGCGCAAGGGTTCATGCTGGGTAGTTTGGCACTTCAAAGAGGCTAAGACCTCATGCTACAGTGGATCATACCACATGAGGTAGTGAACCTCGACTTTAGGCCATGTCATAGCGTAGCACTGTAAGAAAACACAATATTTTATGCCAAGGGCTCTTTAAAAGAACTCACCTATAGTATATGGAAAGAGATACATGCCATCTCTTGAGGAAAACTTGCAGATGTCCAAAATACATATACAGAAATCAGGCATGCACAGGGTCTTTAATGTGCAACCAGAAGCACAACTGTTGTCATTATGTGAGTAGAAAGAATTACAACTATGGTATATAATTCAAGACTTAGTCTATTCTTGTATCATATTGCTATTGACCCATGCGAGAAGATTCAAGTCAAAGTGATATCTATCCTAATGCATGATGGACAGTCACTGTGGAGAACGCTCAACCCATATATTGAGATATGTAGGGAATTGTTGGTATTTTTGCCTTTGGACTAGTGAAAGATATTCCCATATCGGCTACACCACCAAGTGGGTATCTCAATATAATACTTTGTTTGTGTTGAGGTATGCACATGGGGTGTGGTGAGGTACATGAGTGCCATGTGGCTGTAGTTTTTTAGGAAAAAAATGATTAACTCCTCATAAAAGCATTTATTCTTTTTGTCATGCTCTTGGAATTTATCCCATAGGAGCTAAGCCCCAAAGGGGCTTAGCGACTCGGACTTGGACTCAGAATCAGATTCGGACTCAAGGCCACAAAGTGGCACTTTATTTTCGTACTTTATACTTAGCATCGATGCATGACGCATGTGCGCATTTGATGCACTTATGTGCTCGTTTATGCATGAGTTGTATACGAGAGAGTTGAAGAGAGGTTGCTGCGCCAAGGATTCCAGGAGTTCATGAGATTCCAGGAGGGAGGTGACACGAGGGTTCCAGAAGTTCTTTGAGAGCTTGCTGGATCCTGAGAGTAGATCACGGATAGGGCGAATCTTGCTTTGGGCGCCGGTGGTTTTGATCACTCCAACAGGAGTTCTGTTTAGATATTTCTTCTTCTTCTCTTTGTTTTGTTCTATCTTATTGTAGAGTCTGCGAACGTAAAGAGAAGAACAATCTTTTATAGCTTATTTTTCCTTGTAGTCAGTTTATAACCTGTTCTTGGAGGTGTGCTTCTTATGAGTTGTGCATCACTTGGAGAAAGACTCTTGCGAGTTTCTGGGGTGCCAACTTCTTTCTTGGTTCTTTGTGATCCATTGGAATCGAGTTCTTCAGAGTAAAAACTTGTTTGTCGGAAGCTCTGTGTCTCGACGACAACTTAGGTTCTAGTAGAGAGTGGACTTTCGGGTTTCGCTTGTAGCTCTGCTATTGGTCCGTGTTCTACCATCTTAGATCTGCCTCAGAAATAATACATTCTATATTTCATTATTGACCATTTAACTAAATAGATATCCAAGTAAAAGTGTCTCAAAAAGTAGAAAAATACATGCAATATCCTGTACAAATGACTCTTAGGGAAAATGGTGGGTAAACCTTGCAACTATTATCACTTGTAGATTCAAGTGGTACTTCTATGCAAAATGGAATAACCTAATTAGAAATCATTGTGCAACTACTTCACAACTGGGTATAAAGATTATCATGTATGTATTTAAGGAGCATTATAATCGTAATAAAATAAAATTTATAATGTAATAAGATTACAATTATATATATATATATTAAAATTTTGACTCCGATTGTAATATGTAATTTCTTTGTCAGAATTATTTACGTAAATATTATTGTATTTATATTATAGTTTGTTGTGACTTTTATTGAGTTCTGATTGCTAGAGTTTTCTATTGAGGATGATGAGAGATGAGGACTATCGCTGCTCTGGATATCGAAAGTTTTTCCTTGAGTTTCGAGGACGAAACTCTTTCTTGGTGGATAAGTATATAGTACCCCACTCTGTGTAGGCACTATGTACAAGAGATATCACTTTGTTGGCTTGAGCGGAAGCCTTCTAGAAGTATTCTCCGATCGAAACACAAGATAATTGATCTAAGTGAGTGGACAGAACTTTATTCTCTGATTCTTGCACGTCTTAATAATGAATCTGAGTTTTCTACTACTTATTCTAAGAAGATAGTTTCATAAAAAGAATGATAGAACCTGACTCTGTATGCTTAATAAGAAAACTCGTATTGACTTATCATTGAAACAAACCCTTGCTATGCTAAGAAAAAGAAGAAGTATTGTATGCTAAGTTACACGAGCACCGCTATCAATTGAACCATTATTATGCTAATAAGAAAGAGTAAAAGATTGCTTGCACTTATCCTTGTATCGTATGTTAAACTATAGTAGAACTACATGCTTATCTAAAAGAGATAGAAGAATGACTACTATGCTTGCTTAAATAATAGACTGCTTGTCTGTTCCCTATCGTACTAAAAGAGATAGAATTGCATGCTAGATTTATAGAACTGTTCTTGCCTGTTACTTGTTAAAAGAGCGAGATTGCTTAAACATGTTTTATTGATCACATTGTAAAGAGATAAAACTGTATGAATAGCTTGAACTGGTGTATCTAGACTAATAGTCCACCCTGAAGCTTGAAGTCCTTATTTACGGGAGGGTGTGGCTATTAGGCAAGAGTATTGAGAGCTCCGACTCTATTGCTTGATTGATATGCTTTCTTGTCTTGATCATGTGCATCATATAGTATTTATCTGATAGAAATGCATTCATGTATTGGTCTGACAACTTGTGTACAAGGTTTATCTCTCGAGCGGTTCCTGGGACACTTGGGATTGTTTGGCCTGGGAGAGATCTGGAACGCCCTGAAGCTAGAAGTCCTTATTTACGGGAGGGTATGGCCTTTAGTTTAGTGCTGACCCATGTATTCCGGCTTCTATTTTGAGCGTATTTTAGTGTATACCAACCATGCATCTCAGCAGCTATTAGCCAATCTGTGATTAGTGAGATGGGCTTGTACGTCCCAACTGCTAATCATAATTTCCATGTGCCATCATATATTTAGGGCGCATGCTAGGCTAGCCTTCTTGCATACCTAACTGTTTGATGCAGAGATGGACATGGAAATAAAACCTTATATATATGCATATGTTGATAACTTGTATGTCTACTACAGGGATAACCATTCGGCCATGGGTAAGGATCACTGAATAAGTGATCACTCGTATTTTCTTATGTTTCTTGTCATAAATGCTGTAAACCCTCTCGACTAAATTTTAGGTCTACCTAGCTTAGATCGATAGACTATGGTTAGTTTGAAGCCAATTGGAATTTAATGATAGTGTTTTAGATTATTGTGTAATATTCGTATTACTTTGTGCACCTTACCGTTGCTTCGATATTTGGAGCACTACACTAGCTTCTGCCTTCCAACAAATTTTACACACTTTTTCTAGACGTGCCAGACTTCCATTCTTATCTTTGTGTAACTCATAAATATCCTTTCTTGTGCTTCATTTTAGTCGCACAATATTTGTTATAAACATTCGTTCTTAAATCAATATAAATCTAACTTTGCATCTTTGTCCGTTCCAATCAAAATTGGAGACACAACCTCGACCCGTTTTATGTAACCTAAATTATGACAATATTTTATTCTGAATCTACTACGTCCATGATACTTGTGTTCTACCCAATTGTAATCCTATGCATTTCTAATTAATTAAAGAGTACCACTTACACTAATTTTAATTACATTGGTGTAAGGACCCAACTTAACCCAAAACTAGACCCAACACCAAACCAAACCCCCATTCACACCCTCAAGACTCATACTAAATACCACACACCCTTTTCATCTACTACATCACACCAAACATGGTATTTTTCCTCATTAAATCCTAATTTCTACTTTTTGTGCAATATTCTAAATTATTGGGGACTTTTATGCAAAAGTGCAATGAGGTGTCACCATCCTATTGGTCAAGGCACATGAAGAACCAACCCCCCTCACTCTTTGACCGGTCCAACTCTCTCCCTCTCTTCCCTTTTTGTTTGTACCCTCTCCTTCATATTGAATCTTGGCCATTCATTCAAAATGGAGCATCTACACCATCTCCACCCTCCAATTCCCTACATGTGAACATCCAACCCCATCCCAAGGAATACATAGGTCGGCCCTAATCCCTAGGTTTTTATCACCCTCATCTCCTACATGCAAAACTCTCCCTCCATTATTTTCTATATTACCAACACCAAGCTCCAAACCTGCATATTAAACCCTAAACCTAACCATAAACTTTCTATCACCTTTATCCTCCATCTCCGGCCAGTACTCCACCCTGTACCGCCGTTCTCGACTTTCCTCCCGCCATCATCTTCCTGAGCACTCCCACCTCGCCATAGGCCATCCCCGAGCCGCCTCTCCCTTCGACACCGCCTGAGCGGCCAACCTGACTCATTCCAGACTTCACCTCTGTCAACTAAACCTCCGTCGAGCAGCACCGCCGAACCTCCATGACCGCCTGTCAGCCAATACCCTCACCACCACGACATCCTCCGCCCTGTCAATATCTTCCCCGACTTCCCAGCATTGACTTCCCTACAGCAGCACCACCAGACCACCATGACATCCCCCGCTGTCAACAGCCACGACCGGACCTCCCCAACCACCGAGCCACCATAGCCATCGTCTTCATCACCCTCTCACCTGAACACCCCCGACGAGCAGTAGCCCACCGTCGACCTTCTCTCCGAAGTCCTCTTCTCCTCCTCTGTCATCCTCTCCGTTCACAGCCTCCACCCCGACTTCCCCTCACCAGCAGCCTCCATCTCTTCCGTCGACCTGAGCAGCATTGACCCTGCCACACCATCGTCTTCCCATCTCACCCTCGTCGGACCACCGACGTCAGCCTCCATCATCATCATCACCTTCATCATCACCATCATTATCATCACCATCATCATCATCATCATCATCGTCATCACCATCATCAACATCACCATCATCATCACCACCATCATCACCATCATCATCATTATCATCGTCATCATCATCATCATCATCACCATTGTCATCATCATCACCCTCACGTCGACCCATCTTACCTCACCGGAGACGACCCACAACAGCCTCCCTCAACCTCGTGTACGCCAATGCCAAGGTTCGAACTTACCCTTCCTTGTTGTGTGTTGTTTGACAAAGTATAGCCATGAACCCTAGTGCCTAGTGTACATGTGTGTACATTTAATAGTAATCAGTATTGATGGTAATTAGGTTTAATAAGTACTTTAATAGTAATTAGGTTCAATAATAATTAGGTTTATTATTACTTTATGGAAATTAAATTGGTAGTTGAAGGTGTCACATATTTCTATATCTTATGTTGACCTAGGTGTTTAGACACTGACTTGTGCATATTATCCTATTAACTAGGACCTTGTGTTATACAGTATTTGGTATTATAGCGTATTTTGATAATTCATTGTCTTGCTGTGTACGGTAATTTAGGTTATGACACGTGTATGTTTTAACTGCGTGCACACGCGACCCTGCTAGTTGACCAATTTTGACCCCCTTGCGTCAGTTTCTAAGTACAGATTAGTTGTGTTTCCTGTGCGTACTGGCATAACAACTGATGTGTATATTATATTATATGTATAGGGTCGCTGGACCGTTCAGACGAGACTTCGGGAGTAGGTTATTGGTACTCGCAGCTTAAGGACCCAGGCAAGTATACCTTGCCTTGTTGTACTGTTTAAATTTAGACATTATTTAGTTGTATGTTTTATTGTTTTAATATTATATAACTGTGCGCGTCCGAGAAAGACTCGGGTGCAGTCAACGAAGGCGTTGACGTTAGGACTTGTGTCTGACCTAGTGTCTAGTGGACCCACCTAAAGTTATGGAGTTATCAATATGACTCCCCAGGCCTTGACACGTATCATTGCACATCACAGAGTGAATTCATGTAGGGATACGTGCTTCTTGCTTGACTGGCCATCGGTGTGAGCAGCACGTGTGACGATATTTAGCTTAGTTGTATATTTCTTTAGTGACTTGCATTATAGTACGAGATGTCCATGTCGTATTCTCAACTTGTACATTGGCATTGGGCGGGGAGGACGACTAGTAGGCGTATGGGACACCCACCTCCTTTATACAGATATCGTACTCTGCAGAGTGATACAGACGTATATATATATATATATATATATATATATATATATATATATATATATATATATATATATATATATATATTGCAGATACCTCGTTCTTCGGAACGATGTACGTTACATGTAAATATACCACGCTCCTCGGAGCTGGACGTTATTATATTGCAGAGTGCCCTTGTTATGGGGGCATATGTGACATATACTAGCCGGTTATGTTATGTCAGCATATGTCTAGCCTACACTTCCCATACGCACTAAGTTGTCCTCAAATTATATTTCACTTAGCTGGTTAGTTCACCCTTGAGTTTTCACAGTATTTACTTTATGACATATATTTTTGTATCTTGTTACGTCCCTTTGAGGACCTGGTTCCCTTCCAGGTTATTTGTGCAGTTTACAGGATGCTTGATCTAGGGGAGTGTGGACATCGTTGCAGGTATCTTTACATTTTCAGCTATTACAGTCATGTACTACTTTCCATCTTTGATTCTGCTTTTATAGCCTAGTATTTACAGACCTATGTTATTCTTTTGGTCTATTCGAATGGATGTATTATTGGGCTGCAGACTGATGATGTGTATCGTTCTTTCTTGTGATTATTTACCATGGATTGAGATTTAGTTTTAGTTGTTGCATGATAGAAATAGATTATTAATTGGATCACTTGACCATGGACAGTGTAAGTGTGCTTCGTCGGGTCCATTAAATTGGAAAGCCCTACGGAGTCGTACCAGCTGGTCTTTGCCACGTGTCTGGTCCTAAATGTTTTGGGACTGGGGTGTGACATAGTTTTAGTGGTGGCCCATGCAGGTCAGAGCATATCATTTCGGTTACATTACTGTACCGAACGAGCCTGCAACTTAGGATTAATATTGAATAAGATCTTAATCCATAATAATTTTTAAACTCCTCTTGTATTCGATTATCGCCCTTGGACTTTATTTCTGTATTCGTTCATTATCGTCGACATCGTTATTATTGTTTCTCATCTTTCTTATTTCGGAAAGATGGATGCTCGTGCACAGTGATTTCCTCTAGGAGCAGACTCTCGTCAAGACAAAGAAGGCATATTTGATAGGATGTTTGAGTAGATGGTTAACTATGGTAGAGAAGGTTGATAATTTCTTTCTTGTTACTAGAGCTAGTATAGACTGTTGACATAAGAATTAGACATAGGAGTAGAGACTTAAAATTAGACCCTACCCTTACTTAAGGTAGCCGGGATTGTAAGCATTAGAAGCTAGAATGGTTGTTTGATTCTAAGACTCTAGAATAATTTGGAGAAGTCATAGCTAGATACTAGGGTTAGTTGTAGCCTCATGATAATGATACAAGGAAGTAGTTATAGTCTTATGGTAGTGATACAAGAAATGACCTTATGAACTTGACAAGACGGAATTGTAGACTCACATCTAGAAGAAAATTATCGGATACTAATAGAAATAGGTTATGAATTAGCACTTTGGGTAGCAAACCATAGTGGTTAATTCCTAGTTACCTTGTAACTTACAGTATCCGACCTAGAAAATTTTTCGCCCTTTAGATAATGTTGATTATATGACTAAACTAAAACAGATCGGTAGATTGCTAGACATAGATAGCTAGAACTAATATTTGAATGATGAGATAACTTGAGTATTACAATGTAGCTTTCAAATTAGGTTAGATGTACTTGACTTATTTCGGTTGGCAGTGTCTATTAGGCTCATATTTTTACCATTGATAACTCGATTAGTTGAGCTAGTATCTAAAATAGAGCAATTAGATTGAAGGATTAGGGTATCGACAGACGTTATAGCCTTGAGTTGGATATCGTAAACTACCTACAATGGATGGCCATTTATAAACAAGATGGTATCCATATAGTTTGGGTGAAGGGTACGCATGGAGTAAACTAGGAGAAATCGCAGGTTCAAGGTAAAAAGAGTAGAGTGGCAACAAGATGTGTAAATCCCTTGATTTTTTAGGATTTTTAAAAATCAATTTTCATAAATTTTCTGGATTTTTGTGTAATTTTTTATCTAGTTAAAATCAAGGTAATAAGAATTAAATAAAATTAAATGTTTTCTTGAATATTAAAATATTATGAAAATAATATTTTTGGGTGTAAAATAAAATATAAGACATATGATAATTTTTCTGGAATTTATTGGACCCCGAAAATATTTTTAAAGACCTAAAAACTAAGTTATTAATAAACCAATAAAAAACCCAAATAAACCCGGTTTATTTTTGAACCAAACCAAATCGAACCATGCTGAACCGAAGCCCTGAACCAACCCTGAACCCTAGTGGGTCGGGTCGGATCTGAACCCGCAACCCGACCCGACCTGACCCGTTTCTTTAGGGCTACAGTAACCGTCGGAGCTCGACTGTGGCTTCGCCTCCGTAACCGCCCAGCGCTGCCCGTCCCTAACCCTTCACCTCCGCCCGTAACCGCCGGCCTCCACCTATATAAACCCCCTCAGCCACCATCACCCACCGCCATCACCACCGTCATCTCCACCCTCTCCTTTGGCTGCTTTCCCCTCTCCGTCAACCAATGCCACCACCGCCCCACCCCGTCATCTTTCCAGCACCGCGAGCAGCCCCGACGATCCCCTGCCTCCAGCCGCCACCATCTCCGCCACCGTCTCCTCGCCCCCTCGCCTTGGATCTCCTCCTCCGCCCTGAACCTCGAGCCCGATCCAGCCCCCGCTGCACCGTTACCCCTGCGCCTCGTCGCCTCCAGCTCCGGTAGCCCTGGTCGACGACCCTGATGAGCCGACGACCCCGACGAGAAGCCGCCACCAGCTCCGGCCATCTTCGGCGGCTGGAAACCCTAACTCTAACCCTAGCCGCCGTATCGCGAAGCGCATTTCAGCACTCTGCGGAACCCTGTTCAGGTA
This sequence comes from Iris macrosiphon, assembly GCA_036927795.1. Lineage (NCBI taxonomy): Eukaryota > Viridiplantae > Streptophyta > Magnoliopsida > Asparagales > Iridaceae > Iris > Iris macrosiphon. The sequence goes on from JAYESA010000005.1 coordinate 319,696,843, forward strand.
GCCATTTCTTTCTCCTCGTTGCCCTATTTCCCATTTTGTCTGTTGTGACGCGAACCCCGCGTGACCCTCTCGATACCCGTGTAACCCGCTCGGTGTGTCGCGTCTTGTGGCGTTCGCGAACTGCGATCCAAAATCAGGAAAATATTCGTCTTATTTTCTTCGAAACTGAGTGTGCCCCACCAAATGGGACAACTTGGTCATGTGCGGAATTCATCGAAAGGTGCGCGCCGTTAATACGAACGTGTGAGATTTCTCAGAAGTTGATTTGGATGTGCGTGCACACTGTAATCAACGCGTATCCGTCGACAACTCTCCGTATCGGTCCTATTCTGGAACTCGTTGTAACTTCGTGTACGCATATCGTATCGAAACAAAACTTGCACCATCGGACTCGTAGCAATATGCTGGTCCTGTGACCCAAGTTTGGTTCGATTCCGAGAACGTTGACAAAATTGCGTATCGTGGGCCCCACGGCTCCACTTGATAGGCGATTTTGTGATCGGCTCATCAAAATTCAGTTCTGGATATTCCGTTGGATTTGTATCATCATTCTGGACTTGTTGACACTAAGTTTGACGAATTTAGAGAACATTATCTCTGACACATTTTTTGGTGCGAAACGGGCCACATGTGGACCCCGCTTTGACCAAAAACTGTCACTTTTGCCTATGTGTCCAAATTGGACTCAAGGACAGGCATTTCTAGCTATTTGATGTCTTCTGAATCTGATGGGGATGTCTATTTCAGTAACCGGAGGAGTACCTGCAAATCCCACTGATACCAGAGCTACAGTTTGAGCCAGAATCCCAGGCAAGTGTATCTTGCCAAAACTTGCAATACCTACTTCATATTGTTATCTTGATTTATTTATATGATATACATGCTTAACCTAGGACCGTGTGACATTACTTAGCATTCGAATAATATTTGGGTGTCAACACTGTACACAGAGTTGTGTAATGTCACATAGACATGGATATCGATACCCTATACATTCTCGTGCTTGCCTTATCAAGTACGACATACCTCAGGACACCTGATACTATTCATGAGACATAATCTGCTTGAGATATTCATGATGATTCTGTATAGGATACATGTTTCATGACATCTACTTTATACATGCTTAGATATCATTATGACTTGTTGCATTAGATATGATCTTGCGTGTCATGAACATAAGACGTGTGATTACATTGGGTGGGGAGAGACACACAGGCTACAGGCTGATATATATATATATATATATATATATATATATATATATATATATATATATATATATATATATATATATATATATATATTTATTGTGAGGCCTCAGACCCTACATCAGAGCTAGGCTCTCTACTAGCGATATCTCTGCTACCGGCTCCCCGACATCGAGCTTGTAGTGGTCTCAACCTGAGTTTTAGTGATGTTCTCATCTTGTATTTCACTTAGCTGGTTATATAGTTTACCCTATTGATTCATTTATTGCTGTACTGCATTATTTATGGCTTGATTTATTCTTGTACCTTGCTATGTCCCATGAGGACCTGGATCAGGATTATGTCCCCAGGAATAGCAGAGGAGATCTATCCCGAGGTATACGGAACATGAGCATTAGCAGGAGCAGGAACAAGACCAGGCACTGGAGCAGTACAAGAACCAAAAGATGAGTGATCTCCGAGGATATCTTCTGAGTATATGCTTTATCCATACTCAGTATTTGCTATTGTTATCTTTATTCCTGTATCTTGACTATTGTATCAGACTCATTATCGGGTTATTCCCCGAGTTATGTTTTATTGAGATTTAATATTGCATTATGATTCTGATATTGTTGGATTTATTTCTGTGGATGAGATTAGTATATTTATACCCTTATTGTTGTACTACAGCTTAAGTACATCATGATGGGTCCATTAAATTGGGTTTGCCCATCGGTGTGTGCTGCTGGCCATTGCCACGTGTCTAGTCCCTTGATATTTTGGGACTGGGGCATAACATGGTTTTTGTGGTAGCCCATGAAGGTCAATGACTAAATTGTTCAATTTTAACTTAGGGACCGAACAAGCCTGCAATAAGATAGGATAAGGATCTCATCCACTTGCTTGAATCATTCTTGATATCTATATCGGATTCGAATTAATTTCTTGACTTGCATCCTGCCTTGATTTCTGTGCGCCTCTTATTATTTATTTTGGATGCAGAGTAATAGATCCACGAGCAACAAGACTCCTGCAAGATCACCACGAGATGCTGTGGTAACCAACGAAGATGAAGTAACACTGGTGGATGGAGGTCAATCAGCACACCGAAGCAGTCAAGCGAATCAACATGCCTCAAGAATCCAGCAAGATGATATTCCACCATCGACGCAGTTTACTCCACCAATGCTCGTATTCCCACAAGGGCAGGCTATGGACGGGTAGCAGATATTTCAAATGATCTATGCAATAATGCAAGCTCAATAAGAGGCTCTGAGTCATAGCCTAACAATCGCACTGGAGTAGGCTAATCTACCAGCACGATGGCCAACGACGGGCTCTATTACCGATTTCCGCCAGCTGAAGCCTCGTACCTTTTCAAGCAAGGAGGAGCCCACAGAAGTTTATGAGTGGCTCACCAATACTCAACATCAATTAGAAGCAGCTGAGCTTCCAAGAGAACGTTGGATGACTGCCGTCAGAATAATTGACGGGCAATGCCCATCACTGGTGGCTATCTAAGGAGACACGGCTCGGACCAGACCGAGTCACTTGGAAAGAGTTCTCTAGACTCTTTCAGGAGATGCAAATTCCAGCCATCGCTCGATCAGAACTTCGGGACAAGTTCAATCGCCTCACTCAAGACAATATGACAGTGGAAGAGTACAATACGGAGTTCATTCGTCTGGAGTCGATTCGCCCTAACCCTTATCCCGACAGAAGAAGAGAAGGCTGAAAAGTTCTTCGACGGACTAAACTTCGAGCTACAGAGACTGATCGGATCCGTTGCACCTACTTCTTACTCGAACGTACTTGCTGTAGCCTGATGCATGGAGCGCATCATTAGGAGAGAGACCAGCCTGAAGCGGCCTTCCACATCCGCAATAACCAAAGCATCACAAGAGGAGTTTGCAAAGCGTCAATATATAAATCCACCACCGAGAGCAACACCAAGAGCCTCATTCCTTCCTACTTGTTACTATTGTGGCAAGGTAGGCCATATTGAGAGAGAGTACAGACGCAAGTTGGGAATGTGCTTGATTTACGGATCTAGACAACACTTAGCTAGAAATTGCACAACACATCAAGGAGAAACACTGATGATTCATCAAGAAGCTTTACCAGTGCCGAGGCCAGCCTATCCAGCATTGGGAGCACCGCAAACGGGAGTTGAAGGAGTCATACGACCACCTCCAGGAGGGTATCAGCCGAGGCCACCTTTGATACCCCAGGCACTACTCTTCTAGCAGGCTCAGCAGCAGCAGCAGAGGAATCCACTGCAAAGACGCGGACAAGCTTTCGCGATGACCTTGGAGGACGCGTAGACTCGTGGAGTAGCTAATGTGCGTAAGTTTTCGTAGCTATCTATTCTAGTATTGATTTAGCTTGTGCCTGTTAGTTCGTGACCATAGCCCTAAATCTAGTAATTTTGAACTTGTTAATAATAACCTAGTATGTTTTATAAAGTGATAACCTAGTTTTTCTAAACTGTAGTTTTCTTGCTTTAACTAGATTTTCTTCATTCTGGAAATTACATAACTTCCATTGCTTAGGGAAATAATATTTTTATTCCCTATATGTTTTGCTTAAACCCTCATCCTTGATTCTCCTTGATCATGATTCTTGATAGTAATATGCTTCGAATAATGCTTGCAACCGTGTCATCTCTATTGACTGGTTATTCTTTGATTGCGAGGACGCAATCCTCTTAAGGGGGGTAGATTATAAAACCTCTGATTTTTCAGGATTTTTTAAAATTAATTTTCATATTTTTTCTAAATTTTTCTGTGATTTTTTAACTAATTAAAATCAAGATAATTTGGAATTAAATAAAATTAAATATTTTTATTGAATATTAAAATATTATGAAAATAATATTTTTAGGTATAAAATAAAATATTAGACATAGGATAATTTTTCTGGAATTTATTGGACCCCGGAAACATTTTGAAAGACCTAAAAACTAAGTTATTAATAAACAAAAAAAACCCAAATAAACCCGATTTATTTCTGAACCAAACCAAACTGAACCATGCAGAACCGAAGCCCTGAACCAACCTTGAATCCTAGCGGGTCGGGTTGGATCTAAACCCGCAATCCGACCCGACCTGACACGACCCATTTTTTTAGGACTACAGTAACCGTCGGAGCCCGACTGTGGCGATTCTGCTCCGCCACCCTCCGCCGTAACCCGCCGTCTCTTCCCCTTCGCCTCCCCTCTCCGCCGTTATCCCGACCGTCGCTTTGCCTTCGTAACCGCCCAGCGTCACCCGTTCCTAACCCTTCACCTCCGCCCGTAACTGCCGGCATCCACCTATATAAACCCCCTCAGCCACCATCACCCACCGCCATCACCACCGTCATATCCACCCTCTCATCCGGCTGCTTTCCCCTCTCCATCAACCAACGCCACCACCGCCTTACCCCGTCGTCTCCCCAGCACCGCGAGCAGCCCCGACGATCCCCTGCCTCTAGCCGCCACCATCTCCGCCACCGTCTCCTCGCCCCCTCGCCGCGGATCTTCTCCTTCGCCGTGAACCCCGAGCCCGATCCAGCCCCCGCTGCACCGTGTCCCCTGTGCCTCGCCGCCTCCAGCTCCGGCAGCCCTGGTCGACGACCCCGATGATCCGACGACCCCAACGAGAAGCCGCTACCAGCTCCGGCCATCTCCGGTGGTTGGAAACCCTAACCCTAACCCTAGACGCCGTGTCACGAAGCGCATTTTAGCACTCTGCAGATCCCTGTTCAGGTAGCCATTTCTCTTTCCTTGTTGCTCCGTTTTCCGTTTTGTCTGTTGTGACGTGAACCCCGCGTGACCCTCTCGATACCCGTGCAACCCGTTCGGTGTGTCGCATCCTGTGGTGATTCCGAACTGCGATCCAAAATCAGAAAAATATTTGCCCTATTTTCCCCGGAACTGAGTGTGCCCCGCCAAATGGGACGACTTGGTTGTGTGCAGACTTCACCAAAAGGTGAGCGGCATTAATATGGACGTGTGAGATTTTACGAAAGTTGATTTGGATGTGCGTGCACACCGGAATCAACACGTATCCGTCGATAACGCTCCGTATTGGCCCTATTCTGGAAGTCATTGTAACTTCGTGTATGTACGTCATTTTGAAATAAAACTTATGCCATCGGACTCGTAGCAATACGCTGGTCTTGTGACCCAAGTTTGGTTCGATTCTGAGAATATTGACAAAATCGCGTATCATGGGCCCCACAGCTCCACTTGACGGACGATTTTGTGATCGGCTCATCGGAATCCAGTTCTGGATATTCTATTGGGTTCGTATCATTATTCTGGACTTGTTGACACTAAGTTTGGCGAATTTAGAGAACATTATCTCTGATATATTTTTCGGTGCGAAGCGGGCCACATGTGGACTCCGCTTTGACCAGAAACTGTTACTTTTGCCCCTGTATCCAAATTAGACTCAAGGACAGGCATTTCTAGCTATTTGATGTCTTATGAATCTGATGGGGATGCCTATTTCAGCAATCGGAGGAGTACCTGCAAATCCCACTGATACTAGAGCTACAGTTGGAGCCAGAATCCTAGGCAAGTGTACCTTGCCAAAACTTGCAGTACCTGCTTCATATTGTTATCTTGATTTTTTTATATGATATACATGCTTAACCTAGGACCGTGTGACATTACTTAGCATCCGAATAATATTCGGTTGTCAACATTGTACGCAGAGTTCTGTAATATCACATAGACATGGATATCGAGACCCTATACATTCTCGTGCTTGCCTTATCAAGTACGACATACCTCAGGACACCTGATACTATTTATGAGATAGAATCTTTCTGAGATATTCATGGTAATTCTGTCTAGGATACATTTTTCATGACATCTACTTTATACATGCTTAGATATTATTATGACTTGTTGCATTAGATATGATCTTGCGTGTCATGGACATGAGACGTGTGATTACATTGGGTGGGGAGAGACACACATGCTACAGGCTAATTATATATATATATATATATATATATATATATATATATATATATATATATATATATATATATATATATATATATATATATATATATATATATATATATATATATTGTGAGGCCTCAGACTCTACCTCAGAGCTAAGCTCTCTACTAGCGATATCTCTGCTACCGGCTCGCCGACACCGAGCTTTTAGTGGTCTCAGCCTGAGTTTTAGTGATGCTCTCATCTTGTATTTCACTTAGCTGGTTATATAGTTTACCCTATTGATTCATTTATTGCTGCACTGCATTATTTATGGCTTGAGTTATTCTTGTACCTTGCTATGTCCCCTGAGGACCTGGATCCGGATTATGTCCCCAGGAATAGCAGAGGAGATCTATCTCGAGGTATACGGAATATGAGCATTAGCAGGAGCAGGAATAGGACCAGGCACTGGAGCAGTACCAGAACCAGAAGACGAGTGATCTCCGAGGATATCTTCTGAGTATATGCTTTATCCATACTCAGTATTTTCTGTTGTTATCTTTATTCCTGTATCTTGACTATTGTATCAGACTCATTATCGGGTTATTCCCCGAGTTATGTTTTATTGAGATTTGATATTGCATTATGATTCTGATATTGTTGGATTTATTTATGTGGATGAGATTAGTATATTTAGACCCTTATTGTTGTACTACAGCTTAAGTACATCCTGATGGGTCCATTAAATTGGGTTTGCCCATCGGTGTGTGCTGCTGGCCATTGTCAAGTGTCTAGTTCCTTGATATTTTGGGACTGGGGCATGACAAGATGAGATTTGCGATAAGTACCTGACCTCGAGTTTCTTTTAAAATTTAGAGAAGTACCTAAAATGGAAACAAAGATATTGGCTCGAGGTGATGACAGACTTTGAGACTGAGCTACAATACCATCTGAGAAAGGCCAACGGGGTAGCTGACGCATTAAGCAGGAGGCCCAGGACATTCTTTTTGACTATCTATCAACACCGATTGAGAGATCTAGAGCATATGGGTATAGAGGTCATTATGCCCGGAGAAGACGACCAGTTGTCAAGTTATCAGGTGCAATCGATATTGGTTGAGAGGATCAAGGCTGCCTTGCCAATATATGCCAGATTCCAAAAACTTTGACAGAGGATAGAGGCCGTGATGTAGACATGATTATGCATACACGAGGATGAAACTTTGAGATGTGGAGATCGTTTCTATGTTCCGAACGAAGAACTTCGTCAGGAGCTGATATCGGAGCCGCACAATTCAGCATACTCAATTCATCTAGGAGGCTATTGGCAGAGGATCGAGACGTTCCAGTGTAACTGCACTAGCTAGGACACAACCAGGAGCAAGAGGACCGATTCATCATCCATGAGTGCAGACGCAATAGAAGATTGTGCCGTATCAGCAGAGAGAGCTAGCGATATGTCACTTTTGTAGAAAGAAGGGACATGTTCAGGAAGATTGCAGAAGAAGATTAGGACAATGTTTGAGGTAAATATCGAACCAACATCACGCTCAAGAGTATTCCCAGTATGTCAATAGAGCCCAACAGATAGTGCAAAGGCCAACTCCACCGATCCTTGGTATGTTCATAGCATTGGTTGATAATTTATAGTCTATTATGTGTTTGTTTTAATTTCGAGGATAAAATTCTTATAAGTTGGGTAGATTGTAAACTCCCTCAACCAAATTTTAGGTCTACCTAGCTTAGATAGAGAGATTATAGTTAGTTTGAAGCCAATTGGAATTTAATGATAGTGTTTTAGATTATTGTGCAATATTTGTATCACTTTGTGTACCTTACCGTTACTTCGATATTTGGAGCACTATACTAGCTTTTGCCTTCCAACAAATTTCACACACTTTTTCTAAACGTGCCAGCCTTCCATTTTGATCTTTGTGTAACTCATAAATACCCTCTCCTGTTCTTCATTTTAGTCGTACAATATTCGTTATAAATGTCCGTTCTTAAATCAATATAAATCCAACTTTGCATCTTTGTTCGTTCCAATCAAAATTGGAGACACAACCTCGACCCATTTTGTGCAACCCAAATTATGATAATATTCTATTCTGAATCTACTATGTCCATGATACTTGTTTCCTACCCAATTTTAACCATATGTATTTCCAATTAATTAAAGAGTACCACTTATACTAATTTTAATTAAATTGGTGTAAGGACCCAACTTAACCCAAAACTAGATCCAACACTAAACCAAACCCCCATTCACACCCTCAAGACTCATAAATTGGTGTAAGTAATGTTTTGCCACATGCTTACTCAGTGTTGGTTTCAAGGAGTGTTGCTTCTGTTTGTTTATTTTATACTCACCAGTACTTTCTCCAAAGTGCTGACCCACCAACAGTTTGCTTGTTCTCAGGTGCTGGATCGTCCGAGGAAGCGATAGCCGAGCCTCATCCCAAGGACCCGGAAATCTAGAGTTGATGTCTTGAGCCATATCGAGATTGCTTTGAGCTGCTTTTGTATAAATGTATGTAATATATAGAAGATGTCATTATAATCGAGAGAAAGAGAGCTTGAGAGAATTATATCTCGGTCAAGCGCTGCTTGTATCACATCTTGATTATCAATAAAGTACTTATTTTCTTATGCCATTGTGTTATTTACTTTTCTGCAATATTTTGCCACTGTCCGCTGCTCCCGTCTTGAATAGCTTACTTGTTGGATTTTCAAATCATTTGTGACTCGTCAAAAAATTATTCAGTTTGAAGAAACTGATTTATGCGTTCGTAATATTCTGCCTAGTGCCATACATCAATTCGTTGTGTCCAAGCAGTTACTGGGACGTGAAAACAGTCAAACTATAAGATTTGAAGAGGAAAGAAAAGAAAATCGAGCTATATGGCTCGCGCAGTACTCGTGCGAGCCGATGAAGGGAGCCGGGAGGCCGACGAGCAGAGATGGAGGAGGGGGGGAGGGGGCACGGTGGAGTGGGGGGTGGTTGAGGCTTGAAGCATCCTTCATAACCTATTAATTATAATTGTAGTTATGTTCCAAAAAAAAATCTAATTTTTAAGAATTAGAAGTAGTGTTAATTAAAATAGAAATAGAAATAGAAATATGATTATTAATTTGGAGAGTAATTATAAATAACTCAGAAAAAGAACAAACACCGACTTTGCGTCTGTCACAGACGCGGTTGAGTGAAACACAAGTTATTCGGAGATAAATTGGACCAAAAAGTTAATGGAGATGGAGAGTGCAACTATAATAAGCTGCTTTTGAAAAGGACACACCAATGCCAGTTGACATGTGTATCCACATCAATATAATAAAATATCCCCACTAGAAAGACTCTTTATAAAGACACTACAAAAAAGACTCAGAACAGTCCAAATTTTTTCTATTGATAATTACAAGTTTACCACGCCCAAAAATTACTCACCGGTATGCCCACTTCCAACTTATTTTTTTTTATAATCAGGACTGTCAAAATTTTGACAGTCCTACCAATTGGAAGGACTCTCAAAATTTTGACAATCCTAAAAATTGGAAGGACTGTCAAAATTTTGACAGTCCTAAAAAAATATGTTAATTTTTTAGGACTGTCAAAATTTTGACAGTCCGGAGGGGAGGGCTATGCGAGGTGACACGAGGGCGGGGCTGCATGGAGGCCGAAAGGGGAGGAGGACGAGGCTAAAGAGGAGGAGAAGAAGGTGGAGGAGGCGCGCGCGCGGGGGCAACGACGAGTCGTAGGAGCACGCGCTCGCCTCCTCTGTTGCTGTTGCTGCTACCGCTTCTACTATTGTTGCCACCGCCGTCGTCGTCGACGCGAGGCGTAGCCACAGCCCCCCTAGAGCGTGTGCCTCCGCCGCGTACAACCCCCCGCACGCTGCTTATTCTTCTTCATCGCCTTCGTGACGGAGCCGACGAGAAAGTGCTTTTGAGGTACGGTACAACGGCGGCGATGCGGTTGATGGAGAGGTCGACGATACGAAGAGGCAGAAAATTGTGAGAGGAAGAAGGAGGAGAGGCCGGAGGGAGATGGGGGTGGGGGAGGAGGAGGGAGGTGAAGAGGGTGGGCAGTCATAGTAAAATTTGGACTAGCCTGAGTAAAAATTCTTTCTAACTATGTTAGCACCATTACTGGACTAGTCCCGAGTCATTTTTGTAGTGCCTTTAGCAACAACAACTAGAAAAAAGTCACCACATCAAGGTGCATGCGTAACAGATGGGGCGATCAAAAATTTGCTCCGCTTCAGACCTAGCCCAGTCAAATTTGGACTGGGTCAGGCCCACTCTTATACTTGGTTTGGATTGGTGTTAGCCTCCGAAGCCTGCAGGCAATGATCAAATTTTTTCCTTCATGTTAGCAGGCTCGCCCTGGTTACAAGTCCGGTAAGAATATGGGTCATATACAAATATATTTATTATTTCTTTTATTTATTTGGTAGAAGTTGGGAGCAATGGATCCAAAAAGCATGTAATATATCGTGCACAAAGTTTCGAACATTACGTCGAACATCTCAAAAATAAAAAAAAATAAAAAATAATATATATATATATATATATATATATATATATATATATATATATATATATATATATATATACACTTTTAAAAAAAGTAATATAGATAGGGTAATTTAAACCCTCAACCTTGGGGAAGGTTAAAGTTTTCCCGCTAACCATTATGTCTAATGCTTTGGTGTTGTAAGTACATTTACATAGTTAACTTTAATATATATTTTAAACTGAATGGCCCGTGGGCCGTCCTGGCCCACCCTAAATTTAGCTTGGACCCAATCGAACCAAAGCTACTCGGTCCATGTAGGACTTGGAATTTTAATCTAAAGCCCAGTCCGATGTCAAGTTCCAGTTCCGTAGAACAGAAAATCGTCACTAAATGTGACGCCGTACGTACAAGCCAAAATTATACTTGTACAAAGCTATCTATAGAAACACGTCAATAGAATATCTCAAAAACAAAGTTTAGTTCATAGAAAAATAACTAGAAAACTTGATAGACACAAGATATATGAAAAATAAATCTATTTATTGATAATTGCAGCATTATTACAACAGCTTTAAGCCAAAATGAACAACTCGATTATAACATTGGTTATTTTTACACTCAACAATTTCACAAGATTTAGAACTCAAGAACTATTACAATTGAACATGTCTTTGAGGATATGCGACATCAATATTGCATGTAACAAATATTGAAGAAAGTTTCTGAAAAAGGTGGAGGTGCTTTGAATGCAAACAAGAAGCTTCATAAATAATTAATAAAAAAATGATAATTCGAAAATAATTGAAGAGTTTGATTCTAGTTGGAATGTTATTATCAACGAATATGGATTAAAAAATAATAGAGTAATGCTACAGTTACAACCAAATGCTTACAACCAAAGTCACTGACAGGTGGGGCCGGGTGGGACCCACCTATCAGGGTGGGGGAGAGAGGTTGTAAGAGGGTTGTAAGCATTTGGTTGTAAGCTTAGCATTATTCAAAATAATAAATGGTTTCATGATATGTATGGACTCTGAGACAACTGGAGTACTAACTTTTTTAATGATATTATTTTGGTTGTAATGAGAACTACACAACGTTTTGAGAGTATGAATAATTTTTTCGGTCATTTTACTTCTGAAAAAATAATTTAATTGAATTTTATTTCCAATTTAAAAGGGTCATATCAAGACACAGGAGTTGAAAACGAAAAAGACCATGCCACAATTCACAGAACACCAACCATTATGTTTTGTACTCCTATGGAGATTCAGATGAGTAAAATATATACTAATAATATCTTTTATGATTTTCAGAAAGACCTTTCTGAAAACTTTTTGGTTTGCGGAACGAAAGAGATTATAAACAATTTATAAAAATATGGTTTTAAAAAGGTGAAAATAAATCAAGGAATGTTTTCGTACTCCTATGGATATTCATATGAGTAAAATATATACTCATAGTATCTTTTATGATTTTTAGAAATAACTTTCTGAAAACTTTTTGGTTTGCAGGACGAAGGAGATTAGAACTCCTGGTAAAAATATGATGTATGTTGCCACAGAACGTTGAAAGAAATCAAAAAAAATATATTTATAATCTGATTAAAAGATTTACATCGTACTCGTGTATGTTATTCGAGTGTGAGGTAAAAATCTTGTAGACACATTCTAATTGTATTAAAAAATGACGAAGTTGATAAGCTTCCTTCAATATTAGTAAGAGAGAGAGACCAAATACGTTCCGAGCATTCCTATTTTTTATAATGCTGAAAATAAATTGTATAAATTTTTTGAGAACAAGGAAGAAGTAAATATTTTTAACTTATGAAAAGTTTGGTTTGACATTATACGTCAACCTAGCATATCATAGAAAATGTATTTGAAGGTGAAAAAAAAATATGATGGTCCAAACATATGGACCGCGAGCATTAATCCATTCTGAAGTCGAATTGTATATGGGCGTGTCGGATCGATCCGTTGGCTGGTCCAAGTCAACTTAACTCGAATTTGACTGTACCAAATCTGAACCGGCTTCAGACCGACCGTCCGGCCAATACACACCTTGAGTTGGAGGTGTACGTACATCCTGAGCACGTGAAAATAAGAATTGAAACTATATATGCATGGTCAACTATGTTGACTATATTGTTTCTTGAGTATCGCTCAATTTAAACATGAATATGAATATTGGGGGTTAGGTAGAACATATCCTGAGCACGTGAACATACAAACTGAAGTAGCTGTGTGTGCTTCATATATATATATATATATATATATATATATATATATATATATTTTGCCAGTTGACAATAAAGTATTTAAACCCTTAAAAGCCATACAAACTGAGGTAGCAGGTTTGGAATATATATATATAATTTGTCCCAAGGTTTACAAATTCAGTTTGAAATTACATTCCGGTCCAAGGTCCATATTCCTGTTCGAAGGTCCCGCACCACACCGTATGTGATGTGCGTCACCTCCGCACCGACCGGGCCGTACATCCCGGGCCGCACCGCATCCTCCTCGTATAGTTTTTCTTTCCCACAAGAAAATTAATATGCTTTCTCCGTTGCTGGAACCCGCACGCCTCACTTTAGCCACTTGAACTAGAAATCCTTGACTTATATATATATATATATATATATATATATATATATATATATATATATATATATATATATGTGTGTGTGTGTGTGTATATAAACGGGATATGAGCCGTAGACTCATATTCTTACATGATTCAGACATATGTGGACCAATATGAATTGACTGCTATATCCCATGTGCACCCATGTGCTGCACTAGTACACTCCATTTTTATTGGTTCATGTGGACCAATACGAATGAACTTCTATATATATATATATATATATATATATATATATATATGAAAAAAGAGAGATGAGCCATAGGCTCATATTTCTACATGAGCCAATGCACATGTGGACCAATAGGAATTGAGTGTACTAGTGCATATGGATGCATATGGGATGTAGGAATCCATTACTATTGGTCCACGTGTGCATGACTCATGTAAGAATATGAGCCTATGGCTCATATCCCGTTTACCCTATATATATATATATATATATATATATATATATATATATATATATATATTATGATTCAGATCAAAAATTTCGCTTATAAAGCTCCCAAAAAGTTTTGTTACTGTGGTCCGTTGGATGGTGCTTTAAGTTATAAAATCTTGACCGTTGATCAAAACAACGGTCAACATTAGATGACTTAAAGCCGATCCAAGGGCTAGAAATGACGAAACTTTTTTGGGGACTTTATAAGCGGGATTCTTGATCCGTATATATATATATATATATATATATATATATATATATATATATATATATATATATATTATTAATATTTTAATTTTAATTTTAATTTTAATTTTACTTTTAATTTTAATTCTAATTCTAATTCTAATTCTAATTCTAATTTTAATTTTAGTTTTAATTTTAATTTTAATTTTAACATTAAAAATAAAAATAAAATTATCACTCAAATTAAAATTAACATTTGTCTTCTTTTTTTCCCTTCTAAATCACTTAATTTCTATTGATCCATGTTGGGGTCATAGGTTCATATTCCTACGTATGGACCAATGCACATGTGAACCAATAGTACACCCATATGCACTAGTACACTCATATGACTCATATCTCGTTTACCCTATATATACTAGTTACTTTCACGTGTGTGTTGTGAGACCCGTCTCACTATTTTAGTATTATTGTATTTTATCTGATATATATGTGTTATAGCTGTATAATTGCTTTTCGAGTAATTTATGAATTTTTTAGCTGCTTTCATGTTACTTCTAGGTTGGTGCTTGGTGACTCTTCCTTACTATATATAGCCTTCCCTTTCTCTCTCCTCCTCATTCTTCTTTCTTTCCTTCTCTTTCTTTATTTTCTTCTTCCTCTTCCCTCTTCTCTCCCTAGCCGAGAGAAGCCCGAGGCTGACCTCCCCATTCCCTTTGGTGGTAGTAGTAGTAGCTTAGTAGTGGGTTTAGAGAAATATATCTTGTCAATGAGAAAAAACTTGCACTTTTGGCCACTCTTTTATTTTATTAGTCTATATTGTGCTCTATGAAATACTTTTTATATTTACTTCTTGTTATTTTCAGTTTTGATGCCTTGGTTGGAGTAGATCTAAGTTTCAAGTTTGGAGCTTCCATGAGTTTACTTGGTTTTGATCTCTTAATACTTAATATTTTTCAAAAACTAGTAGTTCCATGTTGAGGAGCACTTCATTTTATGCCGTTTTGAACTTTACTTTGCTGGATTCAGACTTAAAATAAGAATTTCATGAAGAAAATAAGTTTTCAGACTTTGAGTTTTTTCATGGTTGAAACTTGCTATTCTGGGACGAAGGAGTTCCATGCGGCCCGCTTGGCATGCGGCCTGGACTCCTCGCTCCAAGTCAGCATACGACCATCTTGTTGGACGCATGACTGAAATTTGCATATGCGCCCTGTCACGTCCCAGTCCCAAAATATCGAGGGACTTGCCGCGTGGCAATGGCCAACAGCACAACTCCAATGGGCAAATCCAATTTAATGGACCCGTTAGAGTGCACTTAAGCTGTAATACATAAAAATGATCTTCGAATACCTGTCACAGTTTATATATCTAATCTCATCCACAAATAGTAACGAAATCACAAGAGACAAGTCCAGTCACAATAATATAAAATGATCTATCCAACCAAGCAATAAAAAATGTCACGGGGAACAATCCGTCATCAAAATGGAAAGAAAAATAAATTCAAGTACAATATCCAGAAGTCACTACAAGATCAAATATCCAAGAACACTAAGCATAAATAAGAATGGTAAGAATACTGTGTGCTTAAGAGAAGTCCTCCGGAATAACCTCGTTCTCTGCAACCTGTACGTCTCCAATAGTAGCATCTGCCCCATAAACCTCAGGATTGCTCTCATCGTCTACACCTGGGGACATAATCCGAATCCAGGTCCTCAGGGGACATAGCAAGGTACAATAAACACTCAAGCCAAATAAAATACAACAAGTAAATATAAACATATACTCAGGGCAAACTATGTAACCAGCTAAGTAAAATATAAATGAGAGCATCACTAGTACTCAGGCTGAAACCACTACAAGTTCTATGTCGGGAAGTCGATTGCAGGCATATCAAGTAATGGGCCAAGATCTGGAACAGAGGCTAAAGCACCGCAATAATAAATATATATGTATGTAATCAGCCTGTAGCCTGTGTGTCTCTCCCCATCCAATGTAACATCATGTCTCATGTCCATGATATCTCATGTCCATAACACGCAAGATCATGACCTCTAGCTAGTACAAAGAGTCATAGTAATATCTATGTAATATGCAAGTCTCATGTCACGAATCCTGTAAGCCTATACAGAATTACCATGAATATCTCAGAAAAGATTCTGTCACATGAAATAGTATCAAGTGTTCTATGGTATGACGTACTTGGTAAAACAAGCATGTAAAAATATAGGATCGCGGAATCAAACTCTCTAAGTGACGTTGCACGACTTCGCGTACGACGTCGACACCCGAATCTTGTTCGGACGCTAAGCAATGTCTCACGATCATAGGTTGAACATGATACATCACAGAATATATATAATAAAAGAACACAAGTAAGTAATATAACATGATCTATGCAGGTTTGGCAAGGTACACTTGCTAGAATTTTGAAATCCGTCAACTGCTCCTGGGGAAGTGGAATCGTCACGTACACCTCCGGATGCTGAAACAAATATCACCAATATTCTTAGAATACTTGAAGTAGCTAGGATTGACTACCCATAAGCCTAATTTGGACACAGGGACAAAATTGACAGTTTTGGGTCAAAGTGGGTCCTCATGTGGCCCACTTCGCACCGTAAAATGTGCCAAAGACAAAGTTCTCTAAATTCATAAAACTTAGTGTCTATGAGTCCAAAATGACGATACGAACTAAATGAAATATCCAAAACTGGATTTCGATGAGCCGATCATAAAATCGTCCGTTATATGGAACCGTGGGGCCCACAAAATAATATTTTATCAACGTTCTCACAATTGAACCAAACTTGGGTCACAAGACCAGCGTAGTGCTGCGAATCCGATGGCACAAGTTTTTTTATGAAACGATAAGCATACACAAAGTTATGGCGAGTGTTAGAACATGTCGATATGGTATTTTTTAGCGGTTACGCGTTGATTCCGGTGTGCACGCACATCCAAATCAAGTTCTGCGAAAGCCCACACGTCCACGTTCATGTTACGCATATTTCGATATAGCTCGCGCTTGACGACGTCGTCTCGTTTGGCAGGACGCACCCCGTATCGCAAGATTTTCGGTATTTTAGAAACAAGTTTTTGGTCATTTTGGAACAAGAATAATTTAACTATTATAGCAAACTAATAAAAACTAAAAGAACAGTAAAAATCTTGGTTATATTGTGAAGAATTTCCTTCAATTATATTTTAAAAATAATTAACGATTTGGTGGGAAATTGGACATGAACATGGGGGTTTGGATCAAAATTCTGGACTGTTTTTAAAATTTTTCGGCCAACTTTCGATCGATATTTCGATCAAACCGGGGTGCCTAAATTCTTTCAACTTAAAGAAAATTATAGAGGGTTAGGTTGTGAACATACCAGAAAAGACGGAACGCAAATCAGATGAGCGAGAAGGGCGGTGGCTGTGCGCGAAGGAGGGGCCACAACTGCTGCTTTTGTGCGCGCGGGGGGCGGGGGGGAAGGGCGGAGACGACAGTGCGGTCGGCGCGGTGCGGCGGCGTGACTGCGTGCGGTAGAAGGTCGGTCGGAGGCGGCAACGGAGGTCTGGTATGGGATTAGGGTTATGGATTTGGTATTTTTATTGTGTTCACATGCATATATATGTGTATGTATATATATATAGAAGAGGGGTGGGGGGGGGGGGGGTTGAAACCTGTGCGTGGAAAAAAGGGGGGGTTGGTTTAAGTTAGGATTATTGGGTTTTGGGTAGGGTTTGGGTTATTGGGTTTAGATTAATGGGTTTGGGTATTAATTTCTATTTTTTCTTCTTTTGTTTTATTTCTTTTATTTATCCAATAATTAAATGGAAAAAATTTCCAAAAATAGTTAGGCACTTATAAAAATTCTAGAAAATTTATATTTCCTCCAATAAATAATCTACAACTAATTTATATTAATTAAACAATATATTTACTAATATTAATAAATATTAAAATAATTAAATAAATCTTTAAATTTTATTTTTTATATAATATTAAATTGGGAGCGTTCAGGGGGTTCGAATGACGCAACTCGAGTGTCATGTGCGTAATAGGACCCCTTAGGCTCATAACATAGATTTAGTTGGGATCAATGGGTTGGTGTGGCGTGTTAAAATCGTACGCCATGGTAAAAAGGTTAATTAATCATCGTTTTCTCGTAATTGTGTCGCAAAAGTTGTGCGACCAAAATAAGGTATGTGATTGCGAATTTGTGAGGGACAACCATTGTATGAGCCTAATTTGACTCTTCTAAGTCGAGCATGCTAGGTTGGTTGAAAGAAAAAGGCTAGTGTTGCACTCAAGATCTTAAAACCATGGGGGTTGATTTCAAAAGTTTAATTAAATTATCGAATAAATATTAAAATAAAAAACATAATTATTAATTACCGAACTAACCCTATAAAAAATCATGGTGCTCACAATCTACCCACCTTAAAAGAATTGCGTTCTCGCAATTAAAAAAATAAAATATAACCGGTCAGGAAAGGTTTGCTCCAGAAGAGATGACGCAGTTGCATGATATTTGTTAAAGTATTACACAAAGGATAAAGGACCATGAGCAAGGAAAAAATTGAGAGGAAGGGTGAGGGTTTTGTTCAAGCAGAACATGTAGGAAAGCAATAAAAACTTCTCTTTGGCAATGAGAGATAAGTAACTCAAGAGTAAATGAGTCTGATTAGAGTGAGGATCAATTAAAACTTATAAAAACTTGGGTACCACTTACATATTACTACTCTAGTCCAACAAGTTCATGCTAACATAATACTAGGTATAGGCTAGGGAATGGAACTAACAAGCACATGCTAAAGTACTACCAGGAATATTCGTTACTATAGCTAGCTATGATAAGACTAAATCTTACACATATTCGCTACTCCTCGAGTCCGTGCCTCTTCCACTGTCATCGCAAAAGTCTGACCACGTCCCTGTGGTGGTGCCCTCTGCTGTTGCTGGACCTGTTGGAAGAGTGCTGCCTGTGGTGCCAAGGGTGGCCTCGGCTGATATCCTCCCGGTGTTGGTGGTCTGAATCTTCCATCTTTCGCTTGTGATGCTCCTGGTGCTGGATAAGCTGGTCGATGTGGCTGCTGGATTGACTCCGGTGCTGGTAAAGCTAGTCAGTGAACCATTGGTGTTCTTTCCCGGCGCTCAGGGCAATCCCTGGATGAATGCTGACTGAATCCGCAAGCTAAACATAGTACCTATTTGCGTCTGCTGTAAACTCCCTCGACCAAATTTCAGTAATTTAGGAATATTTTTGACAAAGTAGAATTATTCAACTTTTTTTTTTTAAATTTATTTTGCTTACATATCCTATTGATTTGTGCACCTGTCCCTCACACAATTAATTAGAGCATTACACTAGCTGTTATTCCCAAACAAAGTTCACATACCTGCCCTAGACATATTAGACTATTTTCCTAAATTTTGTGCAACTCCCAGATGCTTTGTTTTGAGCCTCGTTTGAGACGCACAAATATTGTTACAAACGTCCGTATTTATTTCCTATTTAATTTCCTGCTCTATACCCATCTCTGTACCCCTAGAGATTTGAGGCCCAACATGCACCTGTTTTGCCCAAACTAAAATACGTTAATATTCTACTTTGAATATACTATAATTAGTATATTGACACAGTATATATATATATACAATGTATATATATATTATTATGTAATATAATATGTTTTTCTTTATATATATATATATATATATATATATATATATATACATATATATATATATATATTTATTTATGTATTATACATATATAATTATATATCATATAAGTATATTATAATATATAAATATATATGTATATATATACATATACCTTTCATTTTAATTATATATATGTATATATATATCTTTTATTTATATATGTATATATATATATATATATATGTATGCCTTTCTCTTTTTTTTTTATATATTTTCATGTATATACATATATATTCCATATATATGTAAATATATATTATAATATATTCTATGTATATATATATAAATGCATTTTATTTTTTTATTATATATATGTATATATATATTTATTACATATATATATGTATATATATATATATTATAATATATTCTATATGTATGCATTTCATTTTTATTATATATATATGTATATATATACATACTTATACTATTACATATATTATATATGTCTTTTATTTTTATTTTTATTATTTATATATATATGCTTATATATACATATTCATAATTATTACTTATATATGTATATATATTATATATACTATAAGTATTTGTATACTTATATTTATGCATTCATTTTTTTTCTTATTATAACATATGCAACTTATATATATGTCTATATACATATAACATCTGCAACTTATATATATGTCTATGTACTTATATTATGTATATGTTTATAATTATATTAAGTATATAAATACTATATTTATATACTTATATGTATATATATATTATTTATGTATTGTATTAATATCTTTATAAGTATATATATATCCTATACTTTTAATACGCATCATTTATATTATATTTATGAGCCCTGTAATGTCCTAAACAGAGTACCCCTACGACGCAGTCAGTGACCCCGAGTCACAGGACCCCTTAGGCTTGACTGCAAGTACATGTTTTTGGCACTTCCAGCACAGAGAAGTAGGCAAGTATACCTTGCCAAGTTTACTGTTTAAATTCAAATGTTGTTATATGTTATTTCTCCTGAATTTCATATGACTGTGAGTATCCGAGATTGCCTCGGGTACAGTCAACAGATATGTTGACACGTAGTGTAATTAACTTAGTCTTTACAGACTTACCAACAGCCACTACTAGAATAAGCGGTATTAGCGACGTATTTTAGCGACTCTAAGTTAAAACGTCGCTAAATTAGCGACTCTGTAAAAAGTGTCGCTAGGCGTCGCTAAATGGCGACATTTAGCGACGTTTAGCGACTTTTATTAAGAATTTAAAAGAATAGTCGCTATAAGTTCAATTAAGGTCGCTAAACGTCGCTAATATATCTAATTTAGCGACGTTTAGCGTCGTAATTCGCGACGTATATATAAAAAAAATTTAGCAACGTATTTAGCGACTTCTTTGGCGTCGCTAATTTGAATTTTAGCGACGTTTTTATGTGACGTCGCTAAACGTCGCTAAATTTTGTTTAATTAGGGCTCGGTTTTCTTTTCTCCATCTGTCGAAAATTTCGAAATGTTTCGATTTCCCCCGCCCCCCCTCTCCGGCGACTGGGTATCCACGGCTGCGGCTACTCCGATATCCCCCTCCTCCTCCTCGACCTCTAGGTAATCTCTCTCTCTCTCTCTCTCATGTGACACTGACACAAGACACACTTGACAGACACGACACACGCACACAGACACGACACACGCACACAGACACACACGACACACACACACAGACGCAGACACACACACACGACACACATACACGACGCACACACAGACACAGACACACACACAGACGCAGGGGTTAGGTTTAGGGTTAGGTTTAGGGTTAGGGTTAGGTTTTTTTACCTGGGGTTACGGTTAGGGTTAGGGTTAGGTTCAGGGTTTTTGAGCAGGGGTTAGGTTTAGGGTGTCACATTAAAGTTTTCAATGACAACATGTTTAGATTTAGGTTTAGGGTGTCACATTAGGATGCATAATTGCTTGGTAGGACAGTGAGGAGTGGGCTGCTTGATTGCTTGGTAGGACACAATAAAGAGAAGTATGAGTAGCTTTGAGTGAGTGCAAGTGTCTATGTGTTTTAGGGTAGATGTAGATTTTTCAGAGGATTTGTGCAGAACTCGGATTCATGGAGTATCAGATATTGGGGAGGTTGCTTGAGTGTATCAGTAACTGCAAGTATGCAGTAGGGTCATTGGGTAAGAATGTTGGGACATGCCTATGTTGTTGCACACTAGGGTAGTGGTACTGCATTTGTAGTGAGTAGATGTGCATCACTATCAATAGGTGTCTGTTTTGGGTATTTGTTGCTTACTTTCAAGCAGTGGTCATGTATTACTGATACATGTTGTATCAGTAAGTACACCTGTGTGCTATTAGATTAGTTGAGCTGGTGTTGGCAAGGGGTACCTGCTGTATAGGCAGGTAATGGTTTTGAAGTGCACTTTCAGCACTGATAACTAGAGTTTCAGTGAGGATGTGTGTTTGTGAACTGAATTAGTGAACTTATTGCATATTAGAATATGGTCTTGCCTAATGCACAGTGGTATCCAGTGGGAGGGGTTTTGAGTGTGCTAATGTGCAGTGTTGTGCTTTAGAGGTGAATGAGGTGTGATGGGGATATATGGCTGACCATGGGATATAAGTATAGTTCAGGTCGTGTGGTTGTGTGTATGCTATGTGTATTAATTGCTTGTTGTGTGCATTAGGTATGTGAGGTATGTGTGTGTGTGTGTAGACTTTTACTAAATCTCATAAAATGCCAAATTTTCAATTTCTACTATGTCTACTGTGTCTTCCAAATTTTACTAGATCTATACTGCTACATAATCATCTAATTCTTCCGTTCTGGTCCAATAGCTAATTCTTTGCTAATTTTTTGTTTTTATCTACCTTACCAGATGGCACCCAAGAGAGCGACACCTCCTACTGTTAAGGAGGAAGTGATGTCTCCTACTGTTAAGGAGAAAGTGATGCCTCCTACTGTTAAGGAGGAAGAGATACCACCTGCGGGGAGTTCCAGTCACCCAGCACCTATCGCGGCTGTATCTCAGACGGGGAGTTCCAGTCACCCAGCACCCATAGCGGAGCTTGGTAACATAAACGATGTTTATGCGCAGTATTTGAGGGACTGGTATCTGCCCCATTTTGGAAATCCTCGAGATTGATACTATAATGTTTCATATACTTATATATTATGCATTTTGTGTTACTGTGATACTCTGATACTTATATCTAATGTGATGCTATTTATGTCCATTTTGTGTGACTGTGATGCTTTTTATGCCCATTTTGTGTTACTGTGATGCTGTTTATGCCCATTTTTTGTGACTGTGATACTTTTATTGTTTGTCTATACTATTTGTGTGTATTAATTGTATGACTGTGATACTTTTATTCATATTAAATATTGTTAATCCGGTGTTGAGTGTTCCACCGAAGGGGTCGGCGAACCCATAGAATTCAACGGAGGGTTGCTCCGGGTATATTTTTAATTAGAAATTTATAAATTACAGGAATAATAGTTTGGAACAATTCAGTTTTTTTTTAATTTTTTTTGTAACTTTAGCGATGTATTTAGCGACGTTTAGCGACGTCTAGCGACGTTTTTATAAGTCGCTAAACAAGTCGCTATTTAGCGATGTGTCATTAGCCGTCGCTAACGACGTCGCTAAACGTCGCTAAATATGTCGCTGTACGTCGCAAATTGCTGACCTGGCAGTACTGCCAGGTCATTAAAGACGTCGCTGTTACGTCGCTATATAAGTCGCTAATTAGCGACGTGTAGCGACTTTAATAAACGTCGCTATTTAGTGACTCGGAGTCGCTAAACGTCGCTAAAGTTAGCGACACATGAAAGTCGCTAAAATACGTCGGCATAGCGACGTTTAGCGACGTTTTTCCTTTCGGCGACTTGGTTTTTTCCGACTGCGTTAAAACGTCGCTAATTACGTCGCTAAACTTGTTTAGCGACGTTTTTTTGTCATTTAGCGACGTTTTTGGGCGTCGCTAATTTGACTTTTTCTGGTAGTGAGCTGTGAGGGTATCCTAATATCCTCCTAGACCCTGTCATGGGAACACGCAACATGGTTGCAATACATATTAGGATGCGAGCTGCGTATTTGATTAGCTACCAGTACGTGTGACGTGCATCACGGCTTAGCATAAAATCAGGAAAACTCAGGAATAATTACGACTTGGCATTAGTTACATTGGACGGGAAAGATAACTAGTAGACGTATGGGATACCCCCTCCTTGAGTCTTTTATCCTTCGTACCATGCTGCTCAGAGATGGTCGATTGCAGAGCTACCCGTGTGTCCGGGGGCATATGACACATATACTAGCCAGTCAACACGATTGGTGAATTAAGTCAGCATATGTCAAGCCTACACTTTCCCATGCGTACAATAAGGTATTTACTTGCATTCACTTAGATGGTTAGCACCCTGTATTTATTTATTCAGTATTTACATACATGGCATGTTGTTTTTCTGTATCTTGTTATGTCCCACTGAGGACCTGGTTCTCTTCCAGATTTAGATGAGGCCTTCTACCCCACGGTATATGGGCCTGGACAGGAGACCAGATATGCTACCGAGGAGGATCTAGAAGAGCTACCCACAGAGTCTGCCTGAACTTTTAGATCACCTGGAGCTGGAGTTACCTACATTGATAGACGATACTCTAGTCTATCTTATTTTCTGCACTATTATTATCTTTTGTAGTGGATTTGTTCCCACAAGATGTGTACTATGACTCTCAGACTCAACATTATATGTATTTCAGCACTTATTCCCATATTCATGATATTTTCTGTGGATGAGATTAGATTTATCTGTGTTAAACTTGTAGTATTTTAGGACATCGTAGCACGTTCCTTTGGGTCCATATAAATGGATTAAACCCTTAGTGACGTGTCAGCTGGCCAATGCCACATGGCCTAGTTTTCTTACATTTTGGGACTGGGACGTGACATAGTTTTATTGGTGGCCCATGCAGGTCAAGTTATTGCTAGTGGTATGATGACATGCCCAGCAAGCCTGCAATAGGATAGAAATACTAGGTCTCATCCATACTGACTTCATCAAAAATTTTGCATTCTTGCTTGGTTATCAATTATTATTTCCTTTT
Source organism: Iris macrosiphon (assembly GCA_036927795.1). NCBI lineage: Eukaryota > Viridiplantae > Streptophyta > Magnoliopsida > Asparagales > Iridaceae > Iris > Iris macrosiphon. Next base: position 319,721,588 of record JAYESA010000005.1, read on the forward strand.
GCTTTTCTAATTATTCTATCTTCTTCAAAAATATGGACATACCCGGTGGACATACGATTGATGGGGCTGACCAAGCAACAGACCCCTCGCCTGATGTCCAAGGAACCCCGACCATCTCGAGAGACCAATCCCCTAGAAGGATGCTAGTCTACCCGGAGACCCCGTACATTCACCAGAATCCTGCCCAGACAGGAACACCAGCCCAGCAAGATGGGCAAACCTCCCAGGTCCCAACACCGCAAGCGGAGACACCTCTGCCGCCACCTCCAGCCCTTCCTACTTTGATGCCACAGCTTGAGGGCCAACCTCAAATGTTTCAGTTCCTCCAAGCCATGTTACAAACTCAGTGGCAACAGACTGAAGCCCTGAGACAGGCTCAGTGGCAACAGACTGAAGCCCTGAAACAAACTTTGATGACGGCCTTGGAGAGAACGACTGCCCGGGCACCAGCACCTGTCCAACCAGTGGGCACAGTCTGAGGCTTCCGCCAAATGAGCCCGAGAACCTTTAAAGGCAGCGAAACCCCAGAGGAGATCTCAGACTGGATCTCCAACACAGAAATGCTGCTGGAAGATTCACAATTTTCCCCCGACCTGTGGATGACCGCCGTGAGAGCTCAAGTCTTAGGCAACGCCCATCACTGGTGGGATTCTATCGAGCGTAGCGTCGGCAAAAACCAGACTTGGGAACAATTTTTGGAGTACTTTCACGCAAAGTACTTCCCAGCAATAGTCCGAGATGCCTTGTACTCCCAGTTCCTACACTTGGAACAGGGAAATATGACCATCGACGCCTACGACGCAGAGTTTAGCAGACTGAGTTGATTCGGTGCCATCTTGATACTGAATGAGCTGGAGAAGGCCAAGAGGTTCCACCACGGCCTCATCTTCGAGCTCCAGAGGTATACGACGACACAGTCAAGGATCTCCTACGAGGAGGTTCTTACAGAAGCGAGGGTGCAAGAAGCTATTGGCCGAGGAGCGAGACGCTCTAATCCAAGCATCCCGACCAAAAACTAGCAAGGAGCAGGAGGACCTATCCGTCGTCCACAAAATCAGACAGCAGACAACGGGACCCTATCAGAAGAAGGAGCTCCCAACTTGTCACTATTGTGGCAAGAAGGGGCATTATATTAAAGACTGCAGAAAGAAGAACGGACTATGCCTAGTATGTGGAGCTAGCCAACATATGGCAAGGGACTGCCCACAACGCAAAGATACAGTGCCTCAGAACGGGCAAAAACCAGGAGCACAACATCCCTCAACATCTGGAGGATATCAGAGGGGAGCACCCCTGGCTACCCAGGAGAGCCAGTTCAACAAGGCCAGACAACAATATGGAGGACAAAGACACGGGCAGGCCTTTGCTTTAGCTGTAGTTGCAGAAGAACCCGAAGGTGAAACCATCACAGGTACCATTTTAGTTGCATCATTACCTGCAACCGTATTATTTGATTCTGGCGCTACCCTGTTATTCATATCTAGTAGTTTCGTAACCATGCACAAACTAGCCACCTCCCCACTGCCTAAATGCTGGAAAATTCTTACCGGATGAGGCATTATTCCAGTTACCAACATTATTGAAACATGCTCGGTAGTCATTTGTAGTAGAGAGCTAAGAGCGCGATTTTTGGTACTCCCAATGCCAAATTTTGACGTCGTCTTAGGCATGGACTGGTTAATCCAGAACAATGCTATCCTAGACTGTCGAAAAGGTAGTGTCACCTTTAGACCACTAGGACATTCGGAGTTCAAATACGTACGAGGTACCATCGAGCAAGGAGTAGGCCAGACTCCTAGAGCTTACATGGCGATGGAGATAGCACCCCCAGCAATCGTTGCAGAATTCGAAGACGTATTCCCGGAGGAATTGCCAGGCCTACCGCCTGACAGAGAAGTAGAGTTCACTTTTGAGCTGATACCCAGAGTTGCACCAGTATCCTCAAATGTGTACCGACTGGCAAAGAAGGAGCTTGACGAGCTGAAGCTACAACTGGAGGAATTGCAAATCAAGGGATTTGTTCGTCCTAGTACATCACCCTGGGGAGCACCAGTGTTGTTTGTACCAAAGAAGGACGGGACATATCGGATGTGTATTGATTACAGAGCCCTCAACGCTTTGACAATAAAAAACAAGTACCCCTTGCCGAGGATCGATGATCTATTCGATCAACTGACGGGAGCAGTGGTATTCTCAAAAATAGACTTGAGATCAGGATATCATCAGGTCAAAGTACGGAGAGAAGATATTCCAAAGACAACATTCAGGACTCGTTATGGTCATTACGAGTTCCTGGTGATGCCTTTTGGACTGACTAATGCACCAGCCGTATTCATGAACCTGATGAATAGAGTCTTCCACCAATATCTGGACCAGTTCGTGGTAGTCTTCATCGACGACATCTTGGTGTATTCAAAGAGCCACGAGGAGCACGAAGAGCACTTGAGACTAGTGCTAGAGATGCTGAGACGGGAGAGCCTTTATGCTAAACTAAGCAAGTGCGAGTTCTTCCTTGATCGTGTCACTTTCCTTGGGCACGTAATCACAGGAGAAGGTATCTCGTTAGACCCAGCAAAGATCTCATCTGTGGAGACATGGCCAACCCCGACCAACGTCTCAGAAGTGAGAAGCTTTCTAGGACTTGCCGGATATTACCGGAGGTTCGTAGAAAACTTTGCAAGAATCGCGGAGCCGATTACCCGTCTTACCCGCAAGGAGCAGGAGTTCATCTGGTCTGAGGAATGCCAGACAGCTTTCGATGAGTTGAAAAAGCGTCTGACTACTGCCCCCATTTTGACCATACCATCTGGATCCGGAGGTTTCGTAATCTATAGCGATGCATCCGAAAAAGGATTGGGTTGTGTCTTAATGCAACATGGGAGGGTTGTAGCTTATGCCTCAAGACAACTGAGGACTCATGAGAAGAATTACCCCACTCACGACCTGGAGCTTGCCGTAGTCATCTTCGCCCTGAAGCTCTGGAGACATTATCTATACGGCAAAAAAGTAAAAATATTCACCGATCATAAGAGCCTGAAATACGTCTACACCCAGAAGGACTTGAATCTGAGACAAAGACGATGGCTCAAAGTGATGACGGATTTCGAGATCGATCTGCAGTACCATCCAGGGAAGGCTAATGTAGTAGCTGATACACTAAGCAGAAGACCCTCGGCATTCTTTATGATTACCCAACCAGGTCTATTGAGAGATCTAGAAAAGTTGGGAATAGAGGTCATTATGCCAAAAATTGACGGCCAATTGTCAAACTACCAGCTACAATCAACATTGGTCGAAAGAATCAAGGCTGCACTGCCAACAGATGCAAGATTTCAGAGGCTTCGACAAAGAACAAATGATGGAATCCAGACAGGATATCGCATACACGAAGATGGGACTCTAAGATGTGGAAATCGTCTTTATGTTCCAAATGGAGAACTTCGTGAGGAGCTGATGTCTGAAGCTCATAGCTCAACATACTCTATACATCCAGGAGGCACAAAGATGTACAGAGACATGCGACAATACTACTGGTGGCATGGAATGAAGCGAGAGATAGCACGCTTTGTGGCAAAATGCCTGGTGTGTCAGCAAGTCAAGGCTGAATATCAGAGATCTACCGGTCTACTTCAACCCCTTCCAATACCCGAGTGGAAATGGGAACACATTACGATGGACTTTGTTACGGGCTTCCGAAGAAGTCCCAGTGGTCGTAATGCCGTATGGGTGATCGTAGACAGACTCACCAAGGCTGCTCATTTCTTACCTTTCAGAGTCGGACAATCTACAAAAGTCTTGGCGGACATGTACATGAAGGAGATAGTACGTCTGCATGGAGTACCAGTCAGCATAGTGTCTGACAGAGATACGAGATTTACATCTTACTTTTGGTGAAGTATGCAAGAAAGTCTTGGTACCCGCCTCAAGTTCAGCATCTCTTATCACCCGCAGACAGATGGCCAATTAGAGCGCACCATCCAGATACTAGAAGATATGCTGAGAGCCTGCATGCTTGATTTCAGCGGATCATGGGAAGATCATTTACACCTGGTAGAATTTTTCTACAACAATAGCTATCAAGCGAGCATTCAAATGGCTCCCTTTGAAGATTTGTATGGCAGAAAATATCGTTCTCCAGTATGCTGGAGCGATGTTGGCGAAAGACAGATCTTGGGACCAGAACTGGTTGTTCGTACGGTAAAGAAAGTAAAGAAAATCCAAGGACACCTGCGAGCTGCACAAGACAGACAGAAGCACTGGGCCAACGTTCATCGACGACCTCTAGAGTTCCAAGTGGGAGAGCATATGTTTTTGAAGATCTCACGTACCCGAGGAACTATCAGATTTGGAGGAAGAGGAAAACTGAGTCCAAGGTACATTGGACCCTTCGATGTATTAGAACGCATCGGAGAAGTTGCTTACAAGCTAGCCCTACCTTAGACCTTGGAAGGAGTACATGAAGTCTTCCATATATCTCAGCTGAGGAGGTACATTCCAGACCCAGGTCATGTACTGGACCATTCAGAGATCACCGTCGGCCTAAGCCTATCGTACCAGAAAGAACCTGTAGAGATCCTAGATCGTAGCGAGAAGGTGTTGCGAGGCCAGACTATCCCTCTAGTTCGTATTGCATGGAGACATCATGCACCAGGTGAATCAATCTGGGAACGAGAAGAGAATATTCGACAGCGTTTCCCCCATCTATTTCCAAACCAGGGTATGTCCTAATATTTCAAATAAATTTATCGGTCATGTGATTACAGGAGACGTGATCTTAGTAGATCCGAAGAAGATATTAGCAGTCGAGTCATGGTCTACCCCGAGTTCAGTGGCAGAGATCAGGAGCTTTCTTGGATTGGTAAGCTATTATCAGAGATTTGTTCAGGATTTTTTCAGAATTGTGGAGCCAATGACTAGACTAACCCGGAAGGACGTAGAGTTCGTCAAGGAGAGCCAGTCTGCTTTTGAGGAGCTAAAAAAGAGGTTGACTACAGCTCCAGTGTTGACGTTGCCATCGGGGATATAAGGATTTTTTATATATAGTGATGCTTTGGGTAAGGGTTTGGGTTGTATATTGCAGCAGAACGAGAAGGTGATTGCCAATGCTTCCAAGCAATTACGCCCGCATGAGAAGAATTATCCTAACCATGACTTGGAGTTGGCAGCAGTTATTTTTGCTCTAAAGCTGTAGAAAAACAACTTGTATGAAGAGCGTTTGGAGATCTTTACAGACCATAAGAGCTTGAAATATGTGTTTACACAGAAGGAGCTCAACATAAGGCAGATGAGGTGGTTGGAGCTGATGAAGGACTTCTGTCACGCCCCAGTCCCAAAATACCGAGGGACCGGACGCGTGATAATGGCCACCAGCACACACTGATGAACAAACCCAATTTAATGGATCCATCAGGTTGTACTTAAGCTGTAAAAATAAGTCTACGATAACATGGCACAACTAATCTCATCCACACAAGATATAAAATATGATCCACAGAATAAATAAGGAATGTAAATCATCAGCTAGTCTCAACAAATTACTTCGGGGAACAACCCGATAAACATCTGATACAATGGTTCAACAGACTAGAATGTAAATGACAGAATAAATAAATACTGAGCATGAAACGTGGATGCTCAAGAAAAGTCTTCGGCTAACACCTCGTCCTCGGATGGCGGTACAGCTCCTGGATCAGCTCCTGCTCCGGTCCCGTATACCTCGGGATAGATCTCGTCCTCAAATCCTGGGAACATAATCCGGATCCAGGTCCTCAGGGGACATAGCAAGGTACATGAAAGCTCATGCCAAAATAAATGCAGTGCAGCAGATAATGTAAACCCCCTCACCCAAAATAGATATTTTGTGTATATTTTATATTATTATAGATATTGAATTTTGTAGAGTATTTTGTTATTTATTTAGCAAATGAATTTCTTGATATATTTACTTATATAAATATTTATTTAGAATCATTTTTAGGTTATTTTAGATTTTTGAAATTAATTAGAATTTATTTGGATATATATAGTCTTAATAATAGATAGATGCTAATTTAGTGTTAATAGGTATTAATAAGATTTTATAAATTATTTGTATTATATTTAATTATATTCAAGATTATAAATTATTGAGATAGATTCAAAGTTTACTTTAAATTAATTCAAATCCTGAACCTACTAGGAAAGCAACTTAATGTATATCATATCCTTATTTAAATTCATCATAATCCTATCCAAATTAACCAATCCTAGTTGTATTTAATTAAGTAGTCTCCACCATTATAAATACCTCATCCTTCATATTTTTCTTCCCCAAATTCCTCTCTTTTTCGTCCAGAAATAGTCAAAATTCGTCATAAATACAGCCTCATTTTCTACTAGTTATGACGAATTAAAAAGACGATATCTCCTAGCTCCGGACTCCAAACGCACTCCAATTTTTTTTGTTAGAACGATAATTAGGTTAGCTTTCTGATTATATAAATTGTTTTTCTAAATTATGAGTATTAAATTCTGGAAAATTAGTAGAGCACAGCATGTCCGAAAATAGACGTGTTTCGATGTTTTCGCGATTCCGGGAGAACCAGGAATCAGAATCATGAACCGTTTAAAGTTTCGGAAAGCTAATGTTGAGATCATCGACATATATTTTTCCCAGAATTTATTTCGAAGTATTATATACTGTTAATTCTGTAAAACTTATAGGTTAGAATTTAACCATCGGTGCACAATACAAAATTTGTATGTGCCATAATTCCCAAAACAATTTGAATTCGGACGAGCTGTAAATTCCAACATATTTTTGACGCTGAAATCTACAGAAAATCATGCATAAAAGTTGAGTTTGTGTCGGTTGACTTTTTGGTCAACAGATCGCCTCGATTTGCGTGCCATGAGTCTCGAGTTGATAAAATTCAGTTTCTTTGGACAAAATTTAGGAATTAACATAAAAAATTAGAATAATAAGATTAAAATAGAATTTTAGAGTAATTATTCCAGAATTAAATAAATTAAAATAAATTATCTTTTGACGTGATAAATTTGTAATACATAGGCTATTTGGACTGTGACTTGGACTCTGATTCATACCAGCAGGACCCTAGGCAAGATACCTTGCCAAATTGTTATAGTATTTTACATGCTTAGTATATTTCTGTATAATTATTTCATTCTGTTTATTTATTGCATGTGTAGTTCCTTTCAGTCATTACTATATAGTAGATATGTTGACACACACTTGACACTTAGTATCATAGAGGACAATCATTAGGCGTATGGGCTTTTAACCACTCTGGTAACACCGTAGTCACTAGCACGCACTATGGTGGATCGTGTCCGATGGTCGCTACCCCCGCGGTATGTCGATTGATGGAGTCCGAGGGTCGCTACCCCCGCGGTATGTCGGCTGATGATGTCCACTAACGAGCGTGAGGTTGTGAGGATTAGATCGAGTAGCCTACCCTTGCCCATACGTCGAAAAGTTATCCTCATTTGCATTCATATAGATGGTCTTGTACAGCGTACTTATTTATTTTCAAATTATATGCATGTTTACTGTATTCAAATTGGCTCGTATTTTCTGTATCTTGTTACGTCCCTCTGAGGACCTGGTCCGCTGCCAGGTGTATCTTTTCTTGAGTATTTGTAGGAGCACAGATTTGGATGGTTACATGTGATCCGAGGATGTCTTCTCTTCGAGCTGTGATGGATAGCTGGTATTCTTATATTGTGTTGTGGTGTTGTACTTATATTGTATTTACCTCTCCATTCGAGTTGGTAGTGGATTTATCTCCATCCAACTATCATCCTTAGATACTCCTTATTGAGATCTAGTTTCATAGATACTGGTCATTTATTTCTATATGATTTTGGTGGATGAGATTTAGATTTTACCCTGTGACTTGTATTATATTTTATACCACTTGTGGATTTTATATTCATATTACAGCGTACGTATGGATTTGGTTTCCATATATTGGAGTTGACATATCCATGCGGCTGGCATGCTTACGTGTCCTAGTCCTACATATTTTTGGGACTGGGGCGTGACAGATAATGAAATAAATAGGGCAAGTAAGTAACCATCTAAGTGAAAATGCAAGTGAGAGCATCACGAGTACTCAGACTGAGCCACTACAAGCTCTGTGTCGGGGAGCCGGTAGTGGTAATAACACGTAATGTGCCTAGCTCTGCTACGAGAGTCTACGGCCTCACAATAGTAGTAGATATATATAGAAAATAGCCTGTAGCCTGTATGTCTCTCCCCACCCCATGTAACTACGCATATCATGACCATAACGTCTCATGTTCATGTCAAGCGGGATCATCACTAATGCAACAAGTCATATGTATCTATAAATATAGTATCTCTGTCAAGTCCTGTATCCTATACAGAATTACCACGAATATCTCAGGAATATTCTGTCTCATGAACAGTGTCAAGTGTCCTGGGTCATATGGTACTTGATAAGACAAGTACGAGAATATAAAGTGTCACGAATGTCCATCTCTAAATGACAGTACCCAACACTGCGTACAGTGTTGGCACCCGACTGATAATCGGACGCTAAGTACGTCATACGGTACTAGGTTGAGCATGCACAGCAATATAATGAAACAAGAAAAATAAATAACAATACTGCAGAGTTTGGCAAGGTACACTTGCCTGATGTTTGAATATCCACAATCGTCCCGGTATTAGTGAATCCTGTGGGTACTCCTCCAAAAGCTGTATTAAACATCACCAACTGTCTCAGAAGATATCAAATAGCTAGAAATGCCTGTCCTTACGTCCAATTTGGACACAGGGGCAAAAAGAACATTTCCGGGCTAAAGCGGGGTCCACATGTGGGCCACTTTGCACCGAAAAGTGGGTCAGGGTCAAAGGTCTCCAAATTCCTCAAACTCAGTATCTACAAGTCAGGAACGATGATACGAACCCAACAGAACTTCCAGAATTGGATTCTGATGAGCCGATCACAAAATCGACCGTCGAGTAGAGCTTGTGGGGCCCACGATACACGATTTTGTCAACGTTCTCAGAATCAGACCAAACTTGGGTCACAGGACCAGCGTATTACTACGAGTCCGATGGCGTAAGTTTCGTCTCGATCCGACGTGTGTACACAAAGTTACAGCATGTTCCAGAAAAGTCGGATACGGGGTGTTGTTTGCGGATACTCGTTGATTCCGGGGTGCACGCACCTCCGAATCGACTTCTGCGAAATTCCACACGACCGTATCAACGACGCGCACGTATCTGTGAAGACCGCACGCGACCAAGTCGTCCCGTTTGGCGGGGCACACTCAGTTCCGGGGTGAATCGGGACATTGCTTTTTTCTGTTTTTGGATCGCGGTGTACGATCACCACAGGACGCGATGCACCGAGCGGGTTGCACGGGCACCAAGAGGGTTATACTGTCTACCGTAGCAACTGACAAAAACTAAAATGGAGTTACGATGAGGAAGAAAATGGTACCTGAACAGGGCCCCGTGAATCTGTTTTTCACGTGTCCGAGAGTCCAATTTGTGTCCTGGTCGAGGATCTACCGTGTCCGGTCTACACAGAATCCGTGTCCAGGCTAGGGCTGTGCTCGGAGATGGAGGGGTCGACTCGCCGGTGGAGGGCGTCTCGGCCTAGGGCGGCTGGGGGCTGCGAGTCGGCGGCGTCGAGCGGCTGGACGGAGCGGAGGTCGACGGCTCCTGTTCCCAGCGGCGAGTCGGGGTCGAGGGGAGTTGGGATCGGCAGTGAGTAGCAGCGCCGAAGTCGGGCTGCGGGTGGGGAGGTCGACGGTGGACTGAAGCTCGGCGAGGGCTGCTCGCGGTGCGGCGTCGATCAGGGTACGGCGGACGCGGGCGGAGGTAGGTTCGAGCAAAAAAAGGGGTCGGGTCAGGCGCTGCTCGGTGTAGGGGTCGGCGGGGTTGATCGACGGTGAGGGGGTCGATCCGGCGGCGGCGTCTCGAGGCGGGGTTGAGGGGATGCGGTGGTGAGTGAAAGAGGGTAGCGCCGACGTCGAGGCGGCCTCTTATAGGCTGCTACAGTACTCTGCGGCTAGGGTTTCCATCTGATTTCGGGTCTGGGTCGGGTTTGGCTCGGATCAGACCCGACCCATCAAGTTGGTTTGGTTCACGTAGTGGTCCGGTTCAGGGTTGGTTTAACTTGAGTTTGGTTTAATTTGAGTTCGGTTCACTCTTCCAATAGTTTTTAAGGATTTAAACGTGTCTCCGGTGTCCAATAAATACACCAAAAAATACCACATGTCCGGCTTTCTATTTTACACCATAAAATATTATTTCTATAATATTTTAACACCAATAAACTGTATTTAAAAATCCTTAAATACCTTGGTTCTTTTCTAAAAATTACCAAAAATTCGGGAATATTATTTCAAAATTTTATTCTAAAAATCAGAGTGTTTACAATCTTCCCAACTTAAAAGGATTGCGTCCTCGCAATCAAAGAGTAAGCTACAAAAGAAAGAATTATGGAAATACAAGGTTGCTTAGTTTACAACTGCCTCCTCGAACAAGTGGGGGTAACGCTGGCGCATACTATCTTCTCGTTCCCAAGTCGATTCTCCAGGGGAATGATGTTTCCATGCTACACGAACCAGTCTGATTGTCTGTCCCCGCAATGTCTTCTCACTGACGTCGAGGATGCCAACTGGTTGTTCTTCATATCTCAAGCTTGGGCCCACTGCGATCTCTGAATGATCGACTACGTGACTTGGGTCGGTCACGTACCTTCGCAACTGTGAGACATGGAATATGTCATGCACTCCCTCTAAAGATAGAGGTAATGCAAGGCGGTAGGCCACCTCACCAACTCGCTCTAGAATGTCAAATGGTCCAAAATACCTTGGGCTCAACTTGCCTCTGCTCCCGAATCTGATAGTGCCACGAGTGGGCAAAATCCTCAAGAATACGTGCTCTCCTTCTTTAAACTCTAGGGGACGTCTGTGCGTATCTGCCCAATGCTTCTGTCTGTCCTGAGCTGCTCGTAGATGATTCTGAATCTGTTTCACTTTTTTCACTGTCTGCGTTACTAATTCTGGATCCAGTATTTGACGTTCACCAATGTCACTCCAACATATAGGCGATCTGGACTTCATTCCGTATAAAGCTTCAAATGGTGCCATCTGGATGCTGGCCTGATAACTGTTGTTGTAGGAGAACTCCACTAAGTGCAAATGGTCTTCCCAAGATCCTCCAAAGTCTAGCATACATGATCGCAACATATCCTCCAAGATCTGAATGGTGCGTTCCGATTGGCCATCTGTCTGTGGGTGGTAAGCCGTGCTGAATTTGAGTCTGGTGCCCAGACTCTCTTGCATGCTTCTCCAGAAGTGAGAGGTAAATCTCGATTCTCGATCCGATACAATACTAACAGGCACTCCATATAATTTGATAATTTGTCGCATATACATGTCGGCTAGTACCTCTGTGGACTGTCCGACTCTAAATGGCAAGAAGTGTGCCGATTTAGTGAGTCTATCCACGATAACCCATACTGCGTCTCTTCCGCTGGGGCTCCTCAAAAATCCTGTGACAAAATCCATCGTGATATGCTCCCACTTCCATTCTGGTATAGGAAGCGGCTGTAACATACCTGCAGTCCTCTGATGTTCGGCCTTCACCTGCTGGCAGACTAAGCATTTGGCCACAAATCTTGCAATCTCACTTTTCATTCCATGCCACCAGTAATACTGTCTCAAGTCTCGGTACATCTTTGTTCCTCCTGGATGAACAGAGTACATAGAGCTATGTGCTTCCGTCATTAACTCCTGTCTCAATTCTCCATTTGGAACATATAGGCGATTTCCAAACCTCAATGTCCTGTCTTCGTGTATGCGAAGTCCTGTCTGCATGCCTACTTCTGTCCTCTCTTTCAACCTTCTAAATCTATCATCGGTGGGCAATGCCTCCTTAATCTTCTCCACGAGTGATGACTTAATTTCAAGATTAGCTATCAAGCCATTCTGTCCTGGTAAGACAACCTCTATCTGAAGCTCCTGTAGATCTTTCAATAACTCGGGCTGCATCGTCAAGAAATAAGCCGTAGGCTTCCTGCTTAGTGCATTTGCAACGACGTTCGCCTTTCCCGGATGATATTGCAGATTGATGTCAAAATCTACCATCAATTCAAGCCAACGCCTCTGCCTCATGTTAAGCTCCTTCTGAGTATATACATACTTCAGACTTTTGTGATCTGTAAAGATGTCTACTTTCTCCCCATAAAGATAGTGCCTCCAAATCTTCAATGCAAATATCACTGCTGCTAACTCCAGATCGTGTGTTGGGTAGTTCTTCTCGTGGACCTTTAACTGTCTCGATGCATAAGCAATGACTTTGCCATGTTGCATCAAAACACATCCCAGTCCACTACCTGACGCATCGCTGTAAACAACAAAACCTCCTGACCCTGAAGGAAGAGTCAAGACAGGTGCTGTTGTTAATCTTCTCTTCAACTCTTCGAAGGCCTTCTGGTACTCTTCTGTCCATATAAACTCCTGATCTTTACGTGTCAGCTTCGTCATCGGTTCTGCAATTCTCGAGAAATTTTCTACAAACCTTCGGTAATATCCTGCAAGTCCGAGAAAACTTCTCACCTCTGCAACTGATGTGGGTGTAGGCCAAGTCTCTATTGCCGCAACTTTCTCTGAATCCACTGAAAGTCCTTCTCCTGAGATAATATGTCCCAAGAAAGGTACTTTGTCCATACAGAACTCACACTTACTGAGTTTGGCGTATAACTTCTCCTGTCTTAAGGTCTCTAACACGATTCTGAGATGCTCCTCGTGCTCTTCGTGGTTCTTGAAATATATGAGAATGTCGTCAATGAACACCACCATGAATTTATCCAAGAACTGATAAAAGACTTTGTTCATTAAACTCATAAACACTGTTGGCACGTTGGTTAAACCAAACGGCATTACCAAGAACTCATAATGTCCATACTTAGTCCTGAAAGCTGTCTTCGGGATGTCTTCCTTCCTTACTTTGATCTGATGATATCCGGATCGAAGGTCAATCTTCGAGAATACCCTTGCACCACTCAATTGATCAAATAGGTCATCAATGCGTGGCAAGGGATACCTGTTCTTGATGGTCACAGCATTCAGTGCCCTGTAGTCAATGCATAACAGTACTGTTCCATCCTTCTTTGGCACAAATAATATGGGTGCTCCCCAAGGTGAAACACTGGGCCGAATGAAACCCTTCTCCAGAAGGTCGTCAACCTGTTCTTTCAGCTCCACTAACTCCTTAGGTGCTAGCCGATATACTGATGAAGTGATAGGCTCTGCTCCTGGAGTTAAGTCTATTGTGAATTCTATTTCCCGATCAGGTGGTAAACCTGGAAGATCATCAGAAAATACATCCACAAATTCTGATATGACTCTTGGGTAACCTGTCTCTACTTCTACAGATAGTACCCTAAAAGTAGGCTGAACTTCTTGCTCTACTGCTCCTCGGAGAAACTCGAATTCTGGATGTCCAGGCGGTCTAAATATAACCTTTCCCAGCCGACAATCAAGAGTCGCATGGTACTGACTTAACCGGTCCATACCAAGTACAACATCATAGTCAGGCATAGAAAAGATCAAAAATTGAGCTCGCATCTCTCTTCCACAAACTACTACAGAATATGATCTACAGACGTCACTAACCAGAATAATTTCACCTCCGGTAAGAATTCTCTTCATCTTCGGAAGGGGTGCGATAGCTACTCTATGGGTGGCTACAAAGCTAGCTGCTATAAATGAATGCGATGCTCCAAAATCAAATAATGCTACAGTTGGTAATGAAGCTACTAAAATAGTACCTGCGATGACCTCGCCTGCAGTAGCTTCCTGCTCAACAGCTAATGTGAATGCCTGGCCTCTTCCCTGAGCTGGACCTCTCTGCTGCTGCTGCTGCTGAAATAGGGCTGCCTATGGAGCCAGTGGTGGTCTCTGCTGGTTTCCTCCTGGGGCTGGTGGCCTGATGCCTCCAACTCCTGTCTGCTGTGCTCCTACTGCTGGATAAGCTGGTCGTGGTGCAGGCAAGGCCAGTCTCGGTGCTTCGTCTCTATGTTTAGTGCAGTCTCTGGATAGATGCTGGTCTGATCCACAAAGCAGGCATAGTCCTAATTTACGCCTGCACTCTCTCTCAATGTGTCCTACCTTGCCACAGTGGTGACAGGTAGGAAGAGATATGGCCCTGTGTGCTGCTCTCTCCGGTATACTCCTCTGGAATCATTTTGCAGAATCTCCAGGTGCTGTCTTGGTTGGTGCGGATGTGGTTGGCCTCTTCAGATTCGATTCCCTTCTAGTGACGCGCTCCATGCGTCGTGCTGCTGCAAGGACCTCGGTATAAGATGTAGGTGCGACCGAGCCAATCAATCTCTGAAGCTCGAACTTCAGTCCATCAAAGAACTTTTCAGCTTTCTCTTCCTCTGTCGAGATCAATGTTGGAGCGAAGCGACTTAGGCGAATAAATTCTGCGTTGTATTCTTCCACTGTCATACTACTTTGGATGAGGCGGTTGAACTTGTCTCTGAGCTCTGACCGTGCAACTGCTGGAATGTACATCTCTTGGAAGAGTCTGGAGAACTCTTCCCATGTGACTCGGTCCTGTTCGAGCCTCCTTTCTTCTGCTAGCCACCAGTGATGCGCATTCTCAGTTAACTGCATTCTGACTGTAGTCATCCACTTCTCTCTCGGAAGTTCAGCGACTTCCAACTGATGCTGTATGTTAGTGAGCCATTCATGAACTTCTGTTGGCCCTTCTTTACCAGAAAATGTACGAGGCTTAAGATAACAAAAATTGGTGATAGATTCCGTCGCTGTTCGCCTCGTTGGTGGATTTGCCTGCTCCAATGCGGATACCAGGCTGGTCCTCAGATACTCTGTCTCCTGGCGATGGGCCTCTTGCTGAATCTGCTGTTAGGCTTGCATCATGGCATACATCATCTGGAACATCTGTTGCCCGTCCATGGCTTGTTCGGGCAGAAAAACTGGCATCTGGAGAGTGAACTGTGGTGGAGGTGGGATGTCATCTCTCCGGAACCTTGGATTAGGCTGACCAGTTTGATCGCTCTGCGAAGCTTGTCCTCCATTCCCTGGAGTCACTCCGTCTGTGTAAGTAAACACATCGTCGTGTAGCGTATCCAAAGTAATCTCGTCTCTGTTCCTGGGATCCATTTCTCTGCAACCAAAAGATAAACTGTAAGAAGGCACCAAGGAATCAACACAGGATGCAGTTCAAGTAACAATTTCGAGTTCGATATAGAGTTCAATAATGGTTTAAATAATGGATGAGATCCTACAATCTATCCTATCCTTTGGGCAGGCTGGTTCGGTCCCTAAGTTGAAACCGAACTATTTAGTCGTAGACCTGCATGGGCCACCACAAAAACTATGTCACGCCCCAGTTCCAAAATACCGAGGGACCGGACGCGTGATAATGGCCAGCAGCACACACTGATGGAAAAACCCAATTTAATGGATCCATCAGGTTATACTTAAGCTGTAAAAACAAGTCTACAACAACATGGCACAACTAATCTCATCCACATAAGATATAAAATATGATCCACAGAATAAATAAGGAATGTAAATCATCAGCTAGTCTCAACAAATCGCTTTGGGGAACAACCCGATAAAATCTGATACAATGGTTCAACAGACCAGAATATAAATGACAGAATAAATAAATACTGAGCATGAAACGTGGATGCTCAAGAAAAGTCTTCGGCTAACACCTCGTCCTCGGATGGCGGTACAGCTCCTGGATCAGCTCCTGCTCCGGTCCCGTATACTTCGGGATATATCTCGTCCTCAAATCCTGGGAACATAATCCGGATCCAGGTCCTCAGGGGACATAGCAAGGTACAAGAAAGCTTATGCCAAAATAAATGCAGTGCAGCAGATAATGAAATAAATAGGGCAAGTAAGTAACCATCTAAGTGAAAATGCAAGTGAGAGCAGCACTAGTACTCAGGCTGAGCCACTACAAGCTCTGTGTCGGGGAGCCGGTAGTGGTAATAACACGTAATATGCCTAGCTCTGCTACGAGAGTCTACGGCCTCACAATAGTAGTAGATATATTTAGAAAATAGCCTGTAGCCTGTGTGTCTCTCCCCACCCCATGTAACCACGCATATCATGACCATAACGTCTCATGTTCATGTCAAGCGGGATCATCACTAATGCAACAAGTCATATGTATCTATAAATATAGTATCTCTGTCAAGTCCTGTATCCTATACAGAATTACCACGAATATCTCGGGAATATTCTGTCTCATGAACAGTGTCAAGTGTCCTGGGTCATATGGTACTTGATAAGACAAGTATGAGAATATAAAGTGTTACGAATGTCCATCTCTAAATGACAGTACCCAACACTGCGTACAGTGTTGGCACCCGACTGATAATCGGACGCTAAGTACGTCACAAGGTACTAGGTTGAGCATGCACAGCAATATAATGAAACAAGGAAAATAAATAACAATACTGCAGAGTTTGGCAAGGTACACTTGCCTGATGTTTGAATATCCACAATCGTCCCGGTATTAGTGAATTCTGTGGGTACTCCTCCAAAAGCTGTATTAAACATCACCAACCGTCTCAGAAGATATCAAATAGCTAGAAATGTCTGTCCTTACGTCTAATTTGGACACAGGGGCAAAAAGGACATTTCTGGGCCAAAGCGGGGTCCACATGTGGGCCACTTTGCACCGAAAAGCGGGTCAGGGTCAAAGGTCTCCAAATTCCTCAAACTCAGTGTCTACAAGTCAGGAACGATGATACGAACCCAAGGAACTTCCAGAATTGGATTTCGATTAGCCGATCACAAAATCGCCCGTCGAGTGGAGCCTGTGGGGCCCACGATACACGATTTTGTCAACATTCTCAGAATCGGACCAAACTTGGGTCACAGGACCAGCATATTGCTACGAGTCCGATGGTGCAAGTTTTGTCTCGATCCGACGTGTGTACCCAAAGTTACAGCATGTTCCAGAAAATTTGGATACGGGGTGTTGTTCGCGAATTCTCGTTGATTCCGGGGTGCACGCACCTCCGAATCGACTTCTGTGAAATCCTACATGACCGTATCAACGACGCGCACGTATCTGTAAAGATCGCACGAGACCAAGTCGTCCCGTTTGGCGGGGCGCACTCAGTTCCGGGGTGAATCGGGACGTTATTTTTTCTTGTTTTTGGATCGTGGTGTACGATCACCACAGGACGCGATGTACCGAGCGGGTTGTACGGACACCGAGAGGGTTATACTGTCTACGCGTAAAAACTGACGAAAACTAAAATGGAGTTACGATGAGAGAGAAAACGGTACCTGAACAGGGTCCCGTGAATCTGTTTTTCATGTGTCCAAGAGTCCAATTTGTGTCCTGGTCGAGGATCTACCGTGTCCGGTCTACACAGAATCCGTGTCTAGGCTAGGGCTGTGCCCGAAGACGGAGGGGTCGACTCGTCGACCGAGGGCGTCTCGGCCTAGGGCGGCTGGGGGCTGCGAGTCGGCGGCGTCGAGCGGCTGGACGGAGCGGAGGTCGACGGCTGCTGTTCCCAGCGGCGAGTCGGGGTCGAGGGGAGTTGGGATCGACGGTGAGTAACAGCGCCGAAGTCGGGCTACGGGTGGGGAGGTCGACGGTGGACTGGAGCTCGGCGAGGGCTGCTCGCGGCGCAGCGTCGATCAGGGTACGACGGACGCGGGCGGAGGTAGGTTCGAGCAAAAAAAGGGGTCGGGTCAGGCGCTGCTCGGTGTAGGGGTCGGCGGGGTTGATCGACGGTGAGGGGGTCGATCCGGCGGCGGCGTCTCGAGGCGGGGTTGAGGGGATGCGGCGGTGAGTAAAAGAGGGTAGCGCCGACGTCGAGACGGCCTCTTATAGGCTGCTACAGTACTCTGCGGCTAGGGTTTCCATCTGATTTTGGGTCCGGGTCAGGTTTGGCTCGGATACGACCCGACCCGACCCATCAAGTTGGTTTGGTTCACGCAGTGGTCCGGTTCAGGGTTGGTTTAACTTGGGTTTGGTTTAATTTGAGTTCGGTTCACTCTTCCAATAGTTTTTAAGGCTTTAAACGCGTCTCCGGTGTCCAATAAATATACCGAAAAATACCACATGTCCGGCTTTTCATTTTATACCATAAAATATTATTTTCATAATATTTTAACACCAATAAACTGTATTTAAAAATCCTTAAATACCTTGGTTCTTTTCCAGAAATTACCAAAAATTCGGGAATATTATTTCAAAATTTTATTCTGAAAATCAGGGTGTTTACAACTTCGATATTTTTTTGTAGTATCATCCAAGGAAGGCCAACGTAGTCACGGATGCCTTGAACATATATCCAGTGGCTATGTACTTGACAAGAGACAGACACTTGTTGTCCGATCTAGATAGCTTGGGTATTGAGGTGTTAGTTCATGGAGTTGTGACATAAATGTGGGGATTCCAGGTATAGTCAGAGTTAATAGACCTGATCAGGGCTGCACAGTTCGAGGATGAGTCTCTAAGAAGCATCAGAGCACATGTCCGGATGGGATTGGCAGAGGATTTCAGTATTGCAGAGGATGGATCATTGCGGCACTATACCAGATTGTGTGTGCTGAGTGGAGCATTACGTGAGGAGGTTCTTCAAGAGGCGCATTAATCTCAGTACTCTATGCATCCAGGTACCAACAAGATGTATATAGACTTGAGAGAGCATGTTTGCTGATTTGGTATAAAGTGGGAGGTGGCTAGCTTCGTATCCAGATGCTTGGTATGCCAGCAGGTAAAGGCAGAGAGATAGAGGCTAGGTGGATTGCTTCAGCTTTTACCTATTCCAGAGTGAAAATGGGAACATGTGATGATAAACTTTGTATTGGGGCTTCCGTGTTCTCCAGGAGGTAAAGACACGATTTGGGTCATCGTTGACAGGTTGACCAAGTCAGCCCACTTTTTGCTATTCAAAGTGGGTACGTCTACGGAGAAGCTCGCAAAGATGTATGTATGTCAGATAATCAGATTGTAAGGAGTTTCTGTGAGCATAGTCTTGGATCAGGATAGTCGCTTCATATCCCACTTCTGAAGGAGTTTGCAGGCTAGCTTGGGCACCCAGCTCAAGTTTAGTACCGTATACCACCTCAGACGGACAGTCAGAGAGGACCATCTAGACTCTCAAGGATATGCTATGCACTTATATTTTAGACTTTGGGGACTCTTGAAAGGATCACCTTCACTTGGTAGAGTTTGCTTATAACAACAGGTACCATACCGGTATCGAGATATCACCATTTGAGGCATTGTGTAGACGGAGATATCGTACTCCATTATCTTGGGATAATGTTAGTGAGAGAGGCTTATTGGGATCAGAGATGGTTATGGATGAAGCTGAGAATATGAAGCTTATTAGAGATAGACTTTGGGTGGCGCAGGACAGACAATGGCATTGGATTGATAGCCACCGGAGACCATTGGAGTTTGAGGTATATATTTTGTTTTGTATTGCTTATGATTGCTTGTTATTGTTAGAGTTCTAAGGCTATATTTTGTGCTAGGTTGGCGATCTGGTGTTCTTAAGGATTTTTCTAATATGGGGCATGATTCACTTTGGTGGAGGCGAGAAGCTTAGTCCACGGTACATCGGACCCTTTGGTGTTCTTGAGAGGGTCGGTGCAGTGGCTTACAGACTAGACTTGCCGTCTGTATTAGAGAGAGTGAATAACGTGTTCTACGTATCGTAACTGGGACGGTATGTAGCAGATCCCAGCTATATATTAGATTACTCAAAAATCGAGGTTGGTCCTACTCTCAACTACCCAGAGCTTCCTGTGGAGATTCTGGATCGCAGGAAGAAGGTGCTTTGGAACAAGACGATTCTTTTGGTACGTGTCACATGGAGGCATCACTCGCCAGGAGAGAGTAGCTGGGAGCGAGAGTCTGAGATGCACGAGTGATATCCTTATTTGTTTGAGCCGTGAGGTATAATTATTTATTGCTTGCATTGATTGATGTTGGTAGTTAGTTTCTTCCTTAAATTTCGAGGACAAAATTTTTCTAAGGTGGGTAGGATTGTCACCCTTAATTTTTCAACTAGGGATAGTTTAGTAATTTGACATGGGTAAATAATTTTAGGAATAAATATTAATATTAGTGTGTTATAGTATTTATTTGATATTTGTATTAATTATTTAATTATTAGTGAGCTATAAATTATTTGTAACTTGTATTATTTATTTTTAGTTAGGAGACTAGTCCACTAGTTAGAATTATCACTTGTAAGCCCAATTAGACTTGTCATGACAACTAGTGAGCCTAGCTTGGACCCAAACCCATTAGACCATTCTCATTAATTAAGAAGAATTAGCTTAATTATAATTTATTAAAAACTACCCAAATAGCCCTCCCTAATTATTTCTCTATAATACATCATGGAGGGGTATATTGGATATTTACAAGTATCTTAGAAAAGGGGAAAGGGGCCGGCCACTACTATAGGGGGTTCTCCTCTCTCTCTCTCTCCTCTCATTTATATTCAATTAGATCTCAAATTCTAGATCCCCAATTGTTTTCATTTTTCTCCATTATTTTTTCTCTTAATTCACTTCTATTTCCTTCCACTTTCACCATTATAAGAGCTTTGGAGCTTGAAGAAGCAAGGAGCACAAGAAGGAGGAGCATTGGTAGAGAGATCATGTCCGGATCATGTCCAATTATGTTTTCATTGAGAATCCATCTCACAATTGGTAAATTCTAAATTTCTCTTCATTCTAGCTCCCAAATCATGCATTTGACCATTAAAAATGACCCCATGGCATATGGCTATCTATAGGAACAAGTTCTAGGCTAATTGGTGGTGTATTGTGTTTCATACATGTTATTTTGTGTGTATTTTGGGGGAAATATGAGATTGACACATCAATTATGTGTCATGAGACCAATTAGATCTAATTATATATAGATCAGAGTTGTGGAACTAGGTACGTGTCCATAATTGGATACGGTTGGACCGTATCATGGTAATTTGGTGATGCGGGTTGATTTGTGAGTTTTTTCTTCGACACGGGGGTTTACACATGTCATATTTTGACACAAGCACGTAGGTGAGTATCTAAAACTTAATATTGCTTGTAATTGTGATTCTAGACTTGATCGTATCCTTCGTGATACGTTTGGTGATATGTTGGAGCCATATCGAAAGCGTATCATAGATTGAACATGATACGGGTGCGGTGCATTCTACGTATTTGTGTTTTTGTATTCTATTTCAATTAGACTTGTGTGTAGCTATTTGAGTATTGCATATGAGTTGTATATATGATAAATATATCTATATTTGGTTATATATATCTAACTAGGTTTATACTTGTTTTGGAGTGTATTAGATGTATATATGTGAAGGAGATTACATTATGGACTATTTTTGGTGTATTTACTATTCTGACAGTGAGTGTGTACTAATTTAAGTAAGTGAGGACTATTTTGATTCCACGTAGGGACTGTGCATTAGTATAATTGATATAGTTAGTAGTTGGGAGACTGATGGAGAGGAGTAGGCACTGTGGTTATTCTTAGAAAGGGGTTCATTTTAGGCATTTATGAACAGTTGAAGGGGGACTATTTTATTACAAGGGGCAGCAGTGGCTATCGCGTTGTGGCATGGGGCCTGTACACGAGTGGTGCACAGCAGTAGGTGGGCTTGTGGCCAACTTTATTGAGCAACAACAACAGAGTGAAGCTGTGCACTGTGCATAGTAAAGGTCTAAGAGAACAATAGCAAGTGCTGCATGTGGGCAGCAGTTGGGGGTCATTAGGAGGGGGCAGCTGCTCAGTAAGAAGATGGATGGAATGGGGGCTGTGATAGGTTGTTAAGTTAGTATTTTGAGTGATTAGATAGGTATATGCAGTGGTTAGTATTTATGTTGTATGTAGCAACTGATATATATATATATATATATATATGGTTAGTTAGCTAAGTACTTAGCTAGTTTAGTATTACCTTGAGTTAGTGCACAGGGTAATGTTAAGGTAATTGGTTTATTCACTAGGTATTGAGTCTTGGGAGTCAATAGGTGTGTTTAGCTAGTTTGATACCGTGTTGGCTCAAAGCCAAGGCATCCATTAGTGTTAGTTTAGCTAGGGATACTATATATATATATTTATTATATAGTATTTTCATTAATAATATTTTACGTATAGTACGATACGATATAGTGTTGATACTCCAGTGTCCTAGTATAGATAGTATAGCATAAATACATATTATATGGACCCAATAATCTAGTGATAGACTCATACAACCTAGAAATAACTAGTTTGACCTAGAGTTGACCTAGTTGACTATTTTGACTTAGAATTAGCCTAATGACCTAGAAATTTACTAGTTTATTTATTTATCATTTTAAAACCATGTGTTGATATAACTATCCATATTTAGGTCTTCGGAGCACCATTCCGGATACGGGTTGATACTTTACTCCAGATTTCAGGCGAGTACATCTCTCTGCTAGTTTTTATTTCATGATAGTGTATATATTGCATGTTCTAGAACTTTATACTTGATTCTGACACAGTGGTTACACAGACTGGTACTATATGGATTCTGTCATGGGATGTTATCCCCTAACATGTTCAATGGGTACTATTTTATATGTATTTTATTGTGTATATTGGGTATTGATTATCGTGTAGTTCATGTTCATATACTGCTCGTGTTCAGTATGCTTATATTCGTGTTCCTAACGTATCGTGATTGGATCTATTAGTATTGGTTAGGGATAGGGGAGTAGGAGTTGGTTATGTGATCAAGACCAAGTGTATTCGTGTATATATCGATTACATATCACACGTGTATTCGAGTTTCCATATTGTATTCAGTTTTAACCTAAATCGATCACATAATAAACTTTTACTCTATGGCAAATTAGCTAGTTTTATTTATTTTACATTTAAATTATAGTTATTCATATTGTCTGTTTTTTATTCTAGTACATTACTTGTTCACTCTAGTTTATTCCATTTCTTATGGCTAGTTATCATGTATCCTTTTCTATTATATGTTATATATACTCGATTATGTATTTGAACTATTTTCAGAGGTATGTACTTTGCTCCAATCCTGACTGGATATATTTTTTAGATGATTGGCTTGTGGACCAATGTCCCACTTACTACGGCCCGCAGGACGATATACCATTCGAGGATACTACTTTAGAGTAGGAGGACCTAGTGCTAGATACTTAGAAGGCTTAGACTTATTGTTTAGACTTGTATTTTACTTTTATTGAGACTTTTGGCATGTATATATTATTGTGGACTTGTGATTGTATTGTGATTCCTATTTCATCTTCTTTATTCTATATCATGCTTTATCTTTGTTAGTTTGATATTGTGATTGAGTATGGATATCATTATCATGTCATTATATTTGCTCCTCCGTTTGGAGTGATGATGACATTAACTTGTACCTTACATATATTGTATGAGATATTTAGTAAGTATTGTTGACCTAGACAGCGTTCTACCCCGATGTTGTGGCGTAGGCTGGGCGTTGCTCACTACTCATGCGGGTGCAGATCGTGACAGTACATGAGATAGATTATAAGACTACATAGTGTGCCAGTTAGCATAGTGTCAGATAGAGATTATAGTTTTACTTCTTATTTTTGTCAAACCCTTCAGGAGAACTTAGGTACCCGTCTAAAGTTCAGTACAACCTACCACCCACAGACATATGGTCAGTCAAAGCATACCATCCAGACTCTAGAAGATATGCTTTGTTCATGTATTCTTGACTTTGGTGGTTTGTGGGAGGATCATTTGTACTTAGTCAAATTTTTCTACAACAACAGTTTCCAAGCAAGTATCAAGATGGCACCGTTCGAGGAATTATATGGTCAAAAGTGCAGATCCCCTGTAGCTTGGAATGATATTGGCTAGAGGCAATCTCTCAGTCCCAAAATAATAGCTCCGACAGTTGAAGTATTCACGCAAGTCAAAAAATATATCAAAATAGCCTAAGATCGTCAGCATCATTGGGCCGATTTGCATCGGTAACCTCTTGAGTTTTCTGTCGGCGACCATGTATTCTTTCAGATTTTTCCTACCCGAGGGGTCATTAGATTCGATGTGGGAGAAAAAATTAGTCCTCGGTATATAGGACCGTTCGATATTCTCGAGCGAGTAGGAGATATTTTTTATCGTCTTGCTCTTCCACCGTCGGTTAGTGAGATACATAATATTTTTCATGTATCCTAGTTACGATGATATATACCGGATACGATTCATGTCCTGGATCATTCATAATTTTTTGTTGGTACCAACCTTTCTTATGAGAAAATACCTGTATCAATTTTGGACCGGAGAAAGAAGATTCTCAAGAACTGGGCTATTTGTTTAGTCCGAGTTGTTTGGGGGCATTACTCATCGGGCAAGTCAACTTGGGAGTGCAAGGATGATATCCGAGCTAGATATCCATATTTTTTTGACTCGTAAGGTATATTTGTTCGTATATCTCGTACCCTGATCGGGTCTTGTGCATGCTTGTCTTATTCTAGGTATTTTGTAACATGTGATTGATATTCATATGGTCTTGCTTATTTTATTACCCGCCTGATCTGATATTTTGATATACGAACAAATGCCTTGTTGAAATTCTGAGGACACAATTTTTCTAAGGACGTGAGGGTTGTGAGACACATCTAACTATTTT
This sequence comes from Iris macrosiphon, assembly GCA_036927795.1. Classification (NCBI taxonomy): domain Eukaryota; kingdom Viridiplantae; phylum Streptophyta; class Magnoliopsida; order Asparagales; family Iridaceae; genus Iris; species Iris macrosiphon. Next base: position 319,746,283 of record JAYESA010000005.1, read on the forward strand.
AGTATTATTATATTTTATCTTGTATATGTGTGTTATAGCTGTATAATTGTTTTTCATGTAATTTATGGATTTCTCTAGCTATTTTTATGTAAATTCTAGATTGGTGCTTGGTGAGTCTTCCTTACTATATATAGCCTTCCCTTTCTCTCTCATCCTCATACTTCTTTCTTTCTTTCCTTTCTTTCTTTCTCTTTCTTTATTTTTTTCTTCCTCTTCCCTCTCCTCTCCCTAGCCGAGAGCAGCCCGAGGCCGGCCTCCTCATTCTTTTGGTGGTAGTAGTAGTAGCTTAGTAGTGGATTTAGGCAAGTACATCTTGCCAATGAGAAAGAACTTGCACTTTCGGTCACTCTTGCATTTTATTAGTCTATATTGTGCTCTATGAACTGCTCTTCATGTTTACTTCTTGTTATGTTCAATTTTGATGCCTTGGTTGGATTAGATCTAAGTTTCAACTTTGGAGCTTCCATGAGTTTACTTGGTTTTGATCTCTTAAAACTTGATATTTTTAAAAACTAGTAGTTCTATGTTGATGAGCACTTGATTTTATGCCGTTTTGAACTTTACTTTGCTGGATTCAAATTTAAAATAAGGATTTTATGTTGAAAACAAGTTTTTAGACTTGGACCTTTTCTATGGCTGAAACTTGTTGTTCTGCGACGAAGGATTTCCATGCGGCCCGCTTGGCATGAGGCCTGGACTCCCGTTGTCACTACCATATTTTCTAGGAAATGGTATTTTAGTAATTTCATAATTAATTAAATATTGTGCATATAAATAATTATTTGTTGTATTATTTAATTATTGTTAGATATTATTTATTTATTTTGGACTTGTGTTAGTGGATCTAACTAGTTTAGTTTAGACTCATGGACCAACATGTATTAATTGTTAGATTTTAGCCTAATTAGAAAGTCCATTGATTAGGAGAATAATTAATTTAATTAAACCATTAGACTACAAGCTTTCCTCCTTAATTATTTCTTTATGAGAGGCCCCAAGGGGTATTTTGGATATTACATAGTAGCTTGAGGGAGGGGAGAAGTGAGGCCTATAAAAAGAGGGGGAAAAAGTTTCTCTCACCTCTTTTTATTTGAAAACTTGATCTAAAATTTCCCTCAACAAAATTCCTTCATTTCTATATCATTTTTTTACCAAATTTTATCCCAATTCTTTTCTAAATCACCATTGGAGGCTAGTAAAACAAGAACCTAGAAGGAGAAAGCAAGGATCTACAAAGAGGAGCAAGGATCTACAATTTGGAGGCCAATTTCATCACATTTAGAGTTTTTATTGAGAATACATCTTCTAAAAGGTACAATTCAGTTTTATCTCTTAATTTAGGTTCTAAATTTGATATTTAACCATTAGAAACCAACCCATATGCATAGGCTACCCATAGGATTTGGTTTTGTGTTCATATGAGGTCTATTAAGATAGTTATGGTACTTTTTTTGTCAATTTTGGGGAAATTTTGAGATTGACATTTGTCGTGTGTATCAATTAGTCCTATAGATCAATTTGACATGTGCTTGTGTATTTGGGGCTAGTGTCATATCCACAATTAGGTATGTGTAGGTCGTATCCCAACAATTTGGTGATACATGTTGATTTGGGGGTTTTTCCTCCAACACGATACTTTGTGTCACTACCCCATTTCCAGAGCCGGATTTTTTTTATTTTTAATTTGGTTAATTGTGTATTTATTTATAATTAATTATATTTATATTTAATTACTGGTTGTATTATTTTTATATTGATTGTTTTAGGATTTTGGCTAGCTTGGACCTATGTCAGACCCTAGTGGACCCATGTCCGACCCACCCCACACCCCTGTGAGACCTATTTTTAGGGTTTAGAATATTTATTATATTTTTAGTGGGTTAGTTGGAGAGACTTGGAGTTAGTTTGAGTGCTTTTGGAACCCCGAAACCCAAAACCCAAGTTAGGAGGGCATTTTGGGTATTTTGGAACTTTGGAAACCCTTATTAGTGTAGTGGCCGACCCCTAATTCATTCCCAGACCCCTACCCGACCAGCACACAGCAGCTCCCCCTCTTCATTTTCATCTTCTTCTCTTCTTCTTCTTCTTCTTCTTCTTCTTCTCCACTCATTTTTCTTCTTCCTTTCTCCTTCCCACTTCAAGTAAGTACCTATTTCTCTTCTTTCTTCTTCTATTCTCCATGAATGATTAACCCTAACCTTAATTCTTCCCCAACCTAGGTGGGTAGAGCTTAGATTTGGTGTTGGAGCTAGATTTGGGAGCTTGAAAGCTTGGTTTGGTGGATTTGGAGCTTTTTGGAGATTTTGGCTTGGGATTCCAACTCCCAAGAGGTAAACCCTGATTTCCCCCTTGTAATTACTCTTATATAGTATAATTAATAGTTTAAAAACTTCCTAGATCCTTAGGCTACCCGTGGGAGGAAGTTGAAACTAGTTTGGTTGAGTTTAGAGACTTTAACACTAGGTTTTGTGTCAATTTCGGGTGGAATCCGAATTTGGCCCAATTTTGGGTGATATCCTAGGTTAGACAGACCTAGGTAGACATTGTCGGGTGTCTTGAGGGTGAGTGCTTATCTCCGTTCGGACACGGGAAGCCGTGTCGCGAAGAAACGGACGTTTCGGACGAATTTGGGGGTTTCGTCATCGTCGATTCTAAGTGCGTGCGCATTTTCGCCACGGACCTAGAATCGATGTGGTAGTATTTTTCTAGGATCTAGACATCGTTTAGGACCCGTGGATAAATTTTGGATCAATTCCGAGTTGGTTTGGTGTGCATTTTAGGAGGTTTTCCGAACCACACACCGCGTGTTCGTCGAAATGATCGAACGGCCATTTCGGCGTGGTTTCTTAGTTTCGGGCTTGTGCGCACGTTGAGTTAGCTTCGGGGAGTATGTGCTAGAATTCTCGGACTATATTTATATATTTATAGATGTTTGTGCGTGTCGGGATCGTTGGACGTGCGTTGGTGAGTGTTGTGGGCGTTGTGTTGTGTGTTGCGTGTGTGTTGTGTTTATATATATATATATATATATATGTATATATATATTTGTGTATGTTTCTATATATATATATTTATATATGTATGTGTTTTTATGTATATGTGAGTGTGTTAGTGAGTGCTTGTGTAAGTGTGTGTTGGTGCTAGTGTATGTGTAGGTGAGTGTGTGTGTGAGTGAGTGTTTAGATATATATATATATGTATATGAGTTTGTGTGTGTATATATATATATATATATATATATATATATATATATATATATATATATATATATATATATATATATATGTATTATGTGTATATGTATATATATATGTAGGAGTGTTTGTGTGTGTGGTTGTGTATTAGTGAGTGTGTGTTAGTGTGTGTGAGAGTGAGTGTGTGTGAGTGAGGGTTTATATATATATATATATATATATATATATATATATATATATATATATATATATATATATATATATATATATATATATATATATATATATATATATATATATATATATATGAGGAGTGTGTGTGTGTGTATGTATATAGATATTAGTGTATGTATATATATAGATATATGTGTGTGTATATATATAGATATGTGTTTGTGTATATAAGTGTGTGTGTTTGTGCATATGAGTGTGTGTGTTAATATGTGTGTATAAGTATATATGTTAGTATGTGTATGAATATATATAAGTTAGTGTGTATATATATCTATAGAGTTATATATATATGTATATATATGTATGATTATATATATATATATATATATATATATATATATATATATATATATGTGTGTGTGTGTGTGTGTGTGTATGTGTGTGTGTGTGTGAGAATGAGTGAGGGGGGGGGGGGGACTGAACAGAGCAGCTGCTGCTGCTGCTGCACAGCAGCAGCAGCAGCAAACAGGGCAGCAGCAGCAGTATTTTGCTGCATCAGCAGCAGCAGTATATAGCAGCAAGAGCAGCAGCAGATGCAGCATGAACAGCAGGGCAGCAGCAGCAAATGCGAGGGAGAGAGAGTGGTATATATATATATATATATATATATATATATATATATATATATATATATATATATATATATATATATATAGTTAGATAGATAGATTTATGCATAGATAGATGGATAGTAGATAGATAGGTAGAGGAATAGAAAGATAGATAGATATATAGTTATATAGCTAGATAGATATATAGATTAATACATAGATAGCTAGGTAAATAGATAGATACATAGATAAATAGATAGATAGATAGATTCATAGATAGGTAGATATCTAGATCGATAGATATTAGATATCTAGATACCTAGCTATAAATAGATAGATAGATTTATGGATATATAGATATATAGGTAGATAGATAAATAGATATATGGATAGATAGATACATGGATAGCTAGATGATAGATAGATGATTATATAGATAGATAGATAGATAGACATATAGTTAGATGGATATGAGGATAAATAGATACTTAGATAGATATCTAAATAGATAGATACATAGATAGATTGATAGTTAGATAACTAGATAGATAGTTAGATGGATACATAGATAAATAAATAGGTATATATATATATATATATATATATATATATATATATATATATATAGATAGATAGACATATAGATAGGTAAAGGGATAATTCGATATCTATATCTATATGCATAGATATATATACCTATAGCTAGATAGATAGTTAGATATCTAGATATAGATATAAATATATGTATAGGTAAGGTAAGATATAAGGTATGTGTGTATGTGAGATATATATATATATATGTAGATACCTAGGTATATGCCTATATATATTAGATATCTATATTTTAGCCTAGATTATAGCTAGATATATATGTTTATGCATAGTTAGTTAGCTAGAGGGGTAGTCGGGTTGAGTTTAGAGCGGTATCTCAATACCTTGAGATATCGAGGTATCTCAATACCTTGAGATAACCAAGGTATTGAGTTTCGAGCGGAGTATTTGAGCAATAGCCTAGGAATAGTATTGGAGTAATTTTTATATGCTTATGTGTATATATTTACGCGTGCTAGCATAGGTTTTAGCGGGTTTAGGCGGGGTGTGTAGCGTAGGGTGAGGTATCGGATACCGAGGGTATCCCGGTATCTCAAGGAGGCGAGTTTGAGAGTTTTCTAGCTTAATGAGCTCGGTTTAACCTAGAATTTCAGGAGCACCCTAGTTTGACCTAGACTTGACCGTACTTGACTCGGTTGACCGCCAAAGTCAACTTTTGACCTAGTTTTGATCCAGAGTTGACTTTTGGACCTAGAGTTGACTTTTTGACCCAGATTTTACCGGTTTGACCCGTTTGACCTAGAACGACCCTAGAAGCCTATTTTTAGTTATTTTATATCTGTTTAACTCATTAGAAACCTGTTTAACCTTGTTTTTTGCAATAGGTTCTTGTGACACCAGTTTGGATCGCCAGTTGCTCAGGACGTCAGGAGAGTACATTCTCTGATAGTTTTTATTATCTGATGATTATTATGATTCAGCTTCTAGTATAGTATCATCTGATTATTCTGGCACAACACGGGACACTGACTGGTATTTTTGGATTCATTTACTTGCGACACGTACATTTTATGTTTCTGGCTTCTATTCTGGAATCACTACTGGCATCACTACTGGCATCACCTACAGGCATCACTCATGTTTCAGGCTGGACTCATCTTGATTTATGTGTCGGGTCTTGGATTCACTTGTATTAGTCGTGGCGGGGAAATACTCGAGTAGACATGTAAAAATTCCCATCTGGAATCATCAGGAATCACTCCCTCTGGTCTAATATGGAATGATAGCAGCCGCGCACCCAGTGCGCGGTGAGCCGTACTTACCCCTAGCCGTTTATATGTCGAAACAAGTATTTCAAAGACACCGAGTTCATTCTTTATAGTCTGAAATCTCTTGCATTTCTTGCTGGTCTTACTTACATGTTTCTGGACTTGACTCACTACATGTATTTTATGCTGGACTCACTACACGTTCATGTGCACAGACTTACTCTTAGTTTAGATTTCTTGTATCTTATAGTTATTACTATCTTATTTCTGATATTTCTGCATCTTTACCTTTATGCACCAGTGATTCATATATATTCTTTGTTTCATACTTGCTTTATTCTTCTTGCTACTTGCTATAACTGTTTTATAGTTTTTATCATTTAAATGGAACTGCTGTTAGAGATGTACTTGCTCCAGTCCTGACTAGACATATTTTTCCAGAGTATCCGGAGGATTGGTGTCCGACGTTTTATGGACCTGAGCCTTTCGATGGTGCAGACAGGGACCCTCTAGTTTAGGAGTGATTTTCGGGTTGGTAGCCGGGATCACTAGGACCTTGTTATTGATTTTATTAGCTTTTAGTACCGAATTTGTCTTCGGTTTTGGATTGAGACATTGTATTGTATATTATTTTGGATGATGTATTATTATTATTGATGTTGTGGTTGTTGTTGGTTAGACTTATAGTTGTTAGTCTTCTTTGTTATCTTATCGTGCTTAGATTCGTGATTGAGTACTTGGTTATCATTATGATATTGCTCCTCCGTTTGGAGTTGAGATCTTGACAGGTTTATATTGATTGTGTGAGATTGATAGTTTGACCTAGACAGCGTTCTACCGTCGATACTGCGGCGTAGGCTGGACGTACCCACGACTCATGCTCGATTTTTCGGGTGCGGGTCGTGACACTTTGTGCATGTCACATTTTGACACGGACACATAGATTTGTGTTTGACTCTTCGTATTGTTCATAAATAATATATTAGATTTTTCGTGTCCTTCGGGGTACGTTTGGTTGTGTTGTGGACTCGTGTGGCAAGCGTATCATAGATCTAGTGTGATGCGGGTGTGATGCACTCCACGTGTTTGCTATGATGCATTTCTAGATCTAAATTCTATTACTCTTAGTCATGGATAATATATTTATTCATCTATATTTATTGTTAGGTGTATCTATATTTATTGTCTTAGTGTATCATATACCTATATACCTATGTATCATATATGTACGTAGTGATACTACCATATACATAATAGCTACTTGTATATATATATATATATATATATATATATATATATATATATATATATGGAGATTGTTGGGATCTATGGGATACATATATGTGAGGGTTTTGTAGTGTGGTTGGGTGTGCGTGTATGATTGTATATATATGAGAGGGGGGCTCGGGTCAGCTCAACAGAGCAGCAGCTGCTGCAAGTAGTAAAGAAGCCAGCAGCAGCAGTAAAATGAGCCAGTAATCAGCAGCAGTAGTAAAATGAAGTATAGCAGCAGCGGCAGCAGATTGGTAGTAGCAGCGGCAGCAGATTGGTAACAGCAGCAGCGACTACATGAAGTGCAGCAGCAGCAACGATCTGAAGTATAGCAGCAACAACAATGTGATGGTTAGATAATTAGTAGTTAGTTTTAATAGATGGTTAGTTAACTAGTTATCCAACAACCTAGTTAAATAGTTACCTATGTAGATACTTGTTATATTTAGTAGTTAGATAGATGTATATATTTAGATATCTTCAAATATCTCTAAATTATCTATATAGTGTAGATACGTGTACTTGTGTATATATATATTAGTAGTAATTAGTATCTAGTAAGTAGTAGTATCTAGTTAGTTAGTATTTATGTAGTTATACCTCTTATGTATATATCTAAGTTATATATATATGTATTTGTGTGTGTATATATATATATATATATATATATGTCTATGTTTTAATTGTATTGATAGTTAAATATAGCATGAGAGTTAATGCTTAAATTCATATTGGGGGATACTAGTAATTGATATTAGAGTACTAGAATTATATTTGGGATGTTGGTTAGATATATACTAAATATCACTTTTACCTTGAGATACCAAGGTAAGAGTCAAGGTATTAAGGATAATCAAGGTATTGGGTTCGAGCATCAAGTTGGAGGTTTAGTGGTGCGATACCGAGTTGGTTCAAAACCAAGGTATCCCTTTAATATTTATATTAGGATCTTATATACTTAATATTTCTTGATATGTACATAAATGATAATTATCTATTGTTTTACGTATCCTGAGATACGGTATCCTAATATATAGCTTTTATGACCTAGACTCTTAGTGTTTGAACCAATATCCTTGATTATATTCATGCAACCTAGAAATAGATAGTTTGACATAATTGACCATAGTTTGATCATAGTTGACCATTTTGACTTAGAGTTGACCTAGTTTGACTTTTGACTTAGAGATGACTTGTTGACCTAGAAGTTGACTAGTTTAACTTATTTTCTTTTTGAAACCTTGTATTGATGTTATATTCCATATCTAGTTCTTCGAGGCACCGTATCAGACATCTGTGAGGCTATTCATTGGACTTCAGGACAGTACATTCTCTGATAGTTTCTTATTTATGATATCCTCTATGTTCATTGTATCTAGTGTAGATATCCATATTTTTTGACACGATGGTTACACGGATTGGTATATCTGGATCTCGTCATGAGATGTTATTCCTTGTATATGGTGTATCTTATGCAAGTCTTGTTTCATTGATTATCTTGTGCATGTACATATACAGATTCTCGGGGAGATTTGCTACCTTCCTAGAGAATTTTATGCCATAGCATACCATGGTTGGATCTATTATACCAGTCGGGGTGGGGAGTATTTAGTGTAGATATGTGATCATACCCTCCTTATGCATGTCTTGTTCCTTGTGAGTGTTGATCATACACCGCACGTATGATCAACCAGGCCATTATACTCTTGTGCAAGTTCCCAAGCCAATCACATGTTAAGCTAGTACTCACACACTTAGTCATTAATATTCTTGTTCATTGACATATTATTCATTATTATATTATTCCAGTATTTCCTTATTGTGTATCTCTATATTTACTGTTACATAGTTTTTATCATTGATTAGAACTGTTGTTAGAGATGTACTCTGCTCCTTTCCTGACTGGATATATTTTTCTCAGATGAATCACGCCCCGATCTTCCGCAGGCAAATCGGCCGTTCCCGCTAGGCGAGAATCACCCTCGCCAGCGCTCCCGCAGAACGATCGCTTTGACCCATCCGGGCGTGATGCCGCACGAGCGTGAGCCACGCCCGTACAAGGCCATGGTTCATTAGCTGGCGGCAAGAGTTCTAAGCCACAGAGTCGCACAGATTATCCGAGTGCAGCGGAGTCATAAACGCATAGCGATTTGGTAACAACTGAGAAGTGGTACCCTACACATTATGGACCTCAAGATATTATGGGATTAGAGTCAGAGACCCTGGCTCAGGAGGGACTTATCCCGACTGAGATAGATGACCCGGGACTATTAGCTTCTTAGTATTCTTTTGTACTGAAATTGTCTCCAGCTTATTTTGTTAGTATTCTTTCAGACTCATTGATGTATTATTTTAGACTCATGAGTTGTATGTAACTATTCTATTTTTTTATCATATTCATGCTCTTTTCCATCATAGATATGTGATTAAGTATATTGTTATTATTGGTGGTTCATTATATTGATAGATAGATTATCCAAACAACGTTCTACCGTCGATTCTGCGGCGTAGGCTGGGCGTTGTTTTCGACTTGCATCCCTACATCGGGTACGGGTCGTGACACCTGTAAAGTCCCTAATTTTTAATTTTTAATTTTAATATTTTAATATTTTTATTAAATTATTAATTTTTTTGGCTATTTTGTTGGTTAATTAGAAAATAACTTCTTTGATTTAATTACTTATATAAATAATTATTTAGAATCATTTTTAGGCTATTTTAGAATTTCTTGGATTTTTTAGAATGTTTGGATATTTAAAACCTAGAAAACGTAATTTTTTAGTGCTTTCATAATTTATTGTGAGACCATACTTGCATATTTTTCTACCAAAAATTTATTTTAGGGTTAAAATACTTAAATATATTTTCTATAATTTCTTTAGAATTTTTGAAAATTATTTGAATTTATTTGGATTTATTTGGTTTTAAAATAGGCTAATAACTAATTTTCTAGGACATTTAGAATTTACTTTAGAATTATATGACCATAAAATGGCTCCAAGTATTTTTTTAGGGTTTATAATGGTATTTTATATTTTTTGGAATTTTCTAATTTTTTACATATTTATTTGGAGTTAATTAGGTAACAATTACTTAATAAATGATTTTTTGGATATTAAAACCTATTTAAATACCCAGTCTGCATACACAGCCAACCCTAACACACCCGTAAGCTTCTGCCTATATATATGTATAGAGGTGTTTAGGGTTTCTTATTTCCGCCAAATTTAAGAGAGGAGAGAGAGAGAGAGAGAGAGAGAGAGAGAGAGAGAGAGAGAGAGATTTGTGGTGGTTTTCATCTAGGGTCTACTTTAACTTCGAGAAGCCATATCTCCTAGCTCCTAGTCTAAACGCATCCTCATTCCTTGCATTAGAACCGCCTTGAGGTTAATTCCAGAATATATAATTTATTTTCAATAATTATGTACAAAAAATTCTGTAAAATTCGTGGAGTGCCGGTTATCCGAAATCTAACATATTTCGGTATTTTCGAGATTCTGAGAGATCCCAAACTTGGAATCACGATCCGTTTAAATTTTTGGAAAACTGACACGATAAACCAAGATATTTTTTTCAGAATTAAATATGCTAGTTTAATATTCTAAAAAATTTATGCAACCTAAAAGTTACTAGAAAATAAGCAAAAACTGTTATTTGTGCGCCATATTGGCCATAACTCTTTACAGGCTTATGATTTTGTGAAATCGTCGATTCCAAAATTCATGTAGCACTAAAATCTACATGATTCCACACAAAATCTAGGATTTGAGTTGGTTGACTTTTTAGTCAACGAAATGCCTTAATTTGCGTGCCACAAATCCTAAACTTGCAAACAAGATTTATGTTTAGGTATAACTTATAATTCCAAATTTTAATAATAAATATTGATTATAGAGACTAATTTGACTTAGTTCTAGGTGTCATAACTAATAAATGGCTTAGGTGACATAGATGATAGACGACTTACATTAAATCCACTTTTCTACTTAGTAGTGGTTGTTTGTAATTATATTTGTGTATGATATTTAGTTGTATGTTCTTTGGACTTGGTAGACTTTCTTGATGGTCATAGATTGTTGGTTCATGGATAGATCTTGGTAAAACTTTGGGATTGCAACTCAGCATGGACATAACAGACAAGTATACCTTGCCACTATTACTGTTTATTTACATCCACATATGCATGTCTTATTTCTGCCATTTATTTTTTTATTTATGTATATTGTTAAACTGTGCGTCCAAGAATGACTTGGATGCAACGATGATTACGTCGTTCTTTGTCTTATATTTATATTATGCATGTTGATATAGTTTTACGAGACCACCCATTGAGTTGAGGCATCATTATATTTCATATGGACCTGACACAGGTGTTACACGAGTTGTGAGTCTCATGTAGATCACGGACTTGCATATTGATTGGCCATCGATGTCACATCCCGATCTTCCACGGAATCGGCTGTCCCCGCTAGTGCGAATCACCGCGCTAATGCTCCCCCAGGACGATCGTTCCCTTCTGGACATGATGCCACACGAGCACAAGCTGCTGTAAACCCCCTCAAAATTTTTTAGGTAGACTGGGTATGGTGAGAATTTTGGTTTAGCATCAGGTTGTTTAAGGATTAGAAATTAGGGATTATCAAGACTGGTTATTTAATTTAAAATCTTGGTGCACCTTACCATTGCTACCATATTTGGAGCACAACAATAGCCTTTATCTTCCAACAAATTTTTGTACTCTTGACCTGACGAGCCAACCTAGCCACTGGACATTTCTTTCACTCACAAACATACTCCCCTATGCTCTATTTTAATTGTACAACTTTCAAGTCACAAAAATTAATTTAATTTCTATGCCTTGTACCTATGTCGTTGCCATTAATTTTTAGGAAACAAACTTAACCCGTTTCGCCTAACCAATTAAAGGGCCCACGACTAATACCAAGCTTACAACGTCCATGATATTTGTGTCACTCCTAATTGGGACCCCATGTACTCCCATTTTATTTAATAACACCTATGACACAATATTTATTTAATTTGGTGAAAATAACTTAACTTAACCCCAACTAAACCCTCACACCAAATCTTGAGACTCATATAAAACACCCAACATCCACTCCATCCTACAAAATATCAAACACCATTTTTTCACATAAACTCCTGGCCTTGGCTTGAATTGGGCGGGGAACTGAAATCAAGGAGAATAACATCCTTAGAAAGAAGACTTTCTTTTTTAACGGAGGGGGGAAGCACTAGCTGACCCTCACTTCTAAAATCAAAGAGCATATAGACTCATCGGACTCTCACTCTACTCATAGCACTAACTCGCCTTAGCAACTATAACTCTTAACTGAGAAGATAGGCCTTTTTTTCCTTCATTTGTAAACCCCAAACTCTTAAGGACCCAAATGCAAAAGTAATACAAGGTGTCAACCTCCTATTGTGTAATTCAAATAAAGAAGACCACCCTTGGCCATGTGACCGGTCATGACCAAATTTCTTCCCCCATTTTTATTATACTTTTCATTCTCATCCACTCACACTTAATCCTAGCCTTTGATTCATTACTCCATCAACCACAATGACCCATTCTCCCTATTTAAGGACACACATACACACACACACACACACATCCCTAGGTAGCCGGCCCTAATCCCAAGAGAACCCCCATCATCACTCTCTCACCTCACTCCCCTCTATCTCCTCTCTACATCCAAAATTTCTTCTTCTTCTTTTTCTTCTTCTTCTTCCTCTCCTCTCTCCTTGGAACCCTAAAATAGCAGACACCTATACACCACCACCACCGCCATCACTATTCTATCAACACCTGATACTGTTATCACCGACCATCTCTGCCTCCTTCCTCCACTTCATAGCCACTACCACCACCGTCAGCAACCACCACCGTCGACACCACCACCACCGTCAACACTACCACCACTGCCGCCACCGTCAACACCACCACCACTGCCACCACCGTCAATACCACCACAGCCGACACCAACACCAACACAACCATAACATCACCACCACTTTCACCACCATCAACACCACCACCACTTCCACCACTGTCAATACCAATAACACAACCGACACTAACACCACCACAACGACAACCTCACCACCACTGTTACCACCTTACGACACCACTACCACCGCTGCTACCACCAGCAACTACCACTATCTCATCCCCCCGTTCGATACCACAACTATAATATCCCCACCATGGCCAACCAGCAGTTAGGACACCACCGAACGCCCCCTCTGGTATAACTCCTCTCTTCTTCTACTTTTTTATTTATTTTTGCAACTCTTTTAATTCGTTAAAAACCCTAGTTAGGTTATAGGTTCCTTTGAGCACTACTTGTTAACACTTTTTTAAATACCCATGTTTAGTTTGTATCCAAGAATAATAACATTCATTGTTTGGGGTTATATATATATATATATATATATATATATATATATATATATATATATATATATATATATATATATATATATATATAATGCATGAGTAGATGAGGATATTTTTCAACTAAATTTCTGTTAGGTAGTATTGATGGTATAATTGAAAGATGAAGATGTGATCATTTTGCGTATTAAGAGGTGACAACGAATTTATGACTGATGCACTTGTGTTTATGGTTACATTGTTGAGATGGGTTAAGGATGAACATTGTTCGTAGTTGATCCAATCTACACTTGATGAATACTAGTATTTGAGGATAGTTTTTGAGGACGTTATGCAATTTAATGATAATATATTTATTATAATGATTCCCTTGTCAACTTTGGTCAACACCCTAGTTAGTATGCTTAGTCGTGAGTTATGTACTATGAAAAAACCTAGTTTAAGTTCTCAATGACACATTTTCAATAATAAATAGACTTTGTGTTAATTATTAATTAGTTTTAATTACTCCTCTAGGTACTTTGGGATCCTCAAACTTGGACGTTGTACTAGAGTCCCGTCTTCAGCATTCGGACTTAGACAAGTGTACCTTGCCATACTGTAACTCAGTTCCAATTTTACTTATTTATTTTATCTATATATTGTGTGCGCATTGAATCAAAATTGTTACTTAGCGTCCGGGTCATATCCGGGTGCAGAAGTTCGTCGGTAATGTCTAGTATTAATTGTTAGATGTTTTTTGATACCTTTATGTACCTACTTGGTTACATCGGAATCCTATAACATATTCAGACACTATCATCGTGCCAGACTTCCTGTATCTTGATAGTGTCAGCATGACCGAAATCTGTGATGACAATAGGATCGTGATTAGTGCTAGTTACTTCAGTATGACAAGACTGTTTAGATAGAGGTTCAGGCTCAGCGAGCTGCGAATGCGTCTCATTGAGCGCATTGGGAGGGAAAGACAGTTACTAGATGCTTGGGCTACTTCGCATACACTGTATATATATATATATATATATATATATATATATATATATATATATATATATATATATATATATATATATATCCTTATTTACGTAGAGATCCTGTATCCAAAGTCGTAGTACTTACTTACTGTGTGTCTCTGTGCTCGAAGCTACGGGTACGCACCGTGTGTCTCTGTGCCTCGGAGCTACGGATTTATATTTGGAAAGTCCATGTATCGAATATTGTCTTCATGTTGTGTCTCACTTAGGTGGTTATTCTAGATTACACCGGCGTATCACATGTTTCCTTTATGTTTTACTATGACATGCTATTTTTGTACCTTGTTACGTCCCTCTGAGGACCTGATTTCCTTCCAGGCATAGGCGAGGAGGACTACCCGAAGGAGAACGAACCGGGTGTATATCTAGGAGCATGACTTATAGCAAAGGACGAGATCCTTCCCGAGGACTTCGCTTGATCACCGGTAGTGACTTCACCATGGGTCCGATATCATTATCTAGTTAGTAGATATCGGCCCTAATTATCTTATTGCTTCCTTTTATTCAGTACTTGTATTAGTGGGTTTATTCCTGTGTGACTCTATCCATATTGTATTATGATATATTTCTATACTTATTTTTCTTTTTACACATTAGTAGACTTGTTTTCTCTATGTGATTTATATTCTTATATCTGTGGATGAGATTAGTAACACTGCTTATGTTTTAAATGTTGGGTTATGTCATTGTACTTTATAACTTAGGTGCACTCTATCGGGTCCATTAGATTGGGATGCCCGTCGGAGTGTACCCGCTGGCCAATGCCACGTGGCTCAGTTCCTTATATTTGGAACTGGGACATGATATAGTTTTTGTGGTGGCCCATGCAGGTCCGATTTAAATTATTTTGGTTACTTGACTGTGCCAAGCAAGCCTATAATTAGGAATATATATTAGGATCTCATCTACATGCTTGAGTACTTCACATAATACCTCTATTTCGATTTTATTTTGCAAAATTTGTATCATGTTTAATTCCAAAACGCTGATCTTAAACATGCCTTTTTCTCAGAGTTATGAATTTTTGTAGCGAACGTGTCGCACAGCCGGGCGATGTCCCTCGTGACGTCGGGTCATCTAGGGAACCGACACTGGGGCAGGTTTCTCTGTTGACCCCAGCTCCCTAGGGACAATCATCTAGGAAGCTAGAGGTGCATCCGGACAGGCACCAGTCTTCGCACCGGGCAGATCATGAGGGACAACAGTTCGCAGGACATGAGGAGCAACAGTTGCCCCCACTACCTCTATTTCTTCCACAGATGCCATACATGCCTTCCCACCAGGGCAACCCATGGATGGGCCGTAGATGTTCCAGATGATCTACGCTATGATGCAGGCCCAACAACAGGTCCAACAATAGGCCCAGCAGCGCCAGACTGAGTCTTTGAGAGAGATTATTGTGACGACTTTGGGAAAGGTGCCACTACCAGCTCGGCAGTCGATGATGGGGTCAGTCATTGACTTCTTGTAAAACTCCTAATCCTGAAAACCGTATTATTATTATTTTTATTAATTATTTTAATTTATTTATAGTAGTTATGAGCTAAATAGAGAAAAAAAAATTTATTTAATTTTTAGTTGAGGTGTTTGTGCATTTAGAGAATTTATGGAGCCATTAAAATTTTTCCCTAATTTATTCCTTATAGGAGACCAGGTGGACAGTTGATAGCTTAATGGTATGCACAAATATAATTTATAGTATTTTTTAGGTATATATGTATATATATATAGTTAATTAGAAAAAGAAAGAAAAAGAAATAAAATAGGAAATAGGAATAAAGAAAAAAAAAGAAAAAGAAAAAGAAAATAGGTTTGAATCCATTAAAACCCAAAAACCCAAACCTGCATACCCGCACCCGTTAAGCCAAAGAAAGAAACAGCAGCAGCAGCGGTTTACAGAAACAGCGCGCGGTTTCTTTTCCCCCCCCCCGCGCCGCCTCTCTCTCTCTCTATAAATTCTCACTTTTCCAAACCCTAACCCTAGAACATCTCTCCCCCCATCCACCCAGAGACGCGCCGTCCAGCCTCGACCACCGCTGGAGTTCAGGCCGCCATCGGAGAACCAACCCCGGTCGACCGCACAACCGCGACCCCGCGCGCGACAGAATTGAATGCAACGTACCTGTGTTCAAGCCCTATTTTCTGTCTCCTCGGTCGACCAAACTCGACTCCGTCTTCACCGGTACGTTCACCACCTATCCCTCTATAAATCCTGTGCATTAGTTTACATAGTTCAGCGTGTAAATCTAAACAAAAATAGCGTCCAAGTTGACAAAAAAAGACAACTTTTGGGAACACAAAAAACTGCGGTAACTACCCATGTTTACGGACTCGTATCTCCCACCACAGAGATCCAAATTTAGTTTTTCTTTTTGGTATGCGAAGACCACCTAACTAGTTTAATTTCTGTAATTTAAAATATTTTATTTGTTGATGTATATTAAAATAAATTAGGTAGAAAAACCCAAAAACTTAGTTTTTCTAAATTCTAAAATTTGTGATACGGAGCGCGCCCCGCCAAACGGGACAGCCCCGTCGTGTACCAAGTGTATCAAAAGGTGCGTACAGTATAACCAGACTTGTGGACTTTCGTGGAAACTGATTTGGACGCGTGTGCGCGTTGGAATCAGCCCGTATCAACAAAAAAATTTTGTGTCATGACTTTTACAAAAGCCCTGCACATTTAGTGCACGCTCGTCAGAATACGACAAAACTTGTGCCACTAGACTCATGGTATCGCGCTGGTCCTGTGACCCAATTTTTACGCAATTATGAGACAGTTGACCAAGTCTCTTATTGGCGGGCCATACGGTTGACTTTTTGGGCAAAATTATGTTCGGCTCACCGAAATCCATATTTGGACATACCGTTGAGTTCGTACTGACATTTAGATTTTTTTGACCTATAATTTGTCCCTTTTAGAGACCTTTACCCTTGGCACACTTTTTGGTGCAAAGTGGGCCACACGTGGACCCCACTTTGACCCAAAATGACTGTTTTGCGCCCTGTGTCCAAATTGGACAAAAGGGTAGTATTTTTTAGCTTTTTTGCTTATTCTAGAAATATTGATAATATTTATTTCAGCATTCGAAGTCGTTTATTCTGAGGCCATAGTTTCTGACTCTTGGTGTTTAACATCTAGACGTTACATTTTACAACTCTCTTGTCAGGCAAGTATACCTTGTCTTATTGTACTATTTTAATTCTGTATTATTAGTTGTATTTTTATATTATATAACTGTGCGCATCCGAGAGAGACTCGGGTACAGTCAACGAAGGTGTTGACGATAGGACTTGTGTCTGACCTAGTGTCTAGTAGACCCACCTAAAATTGTGGAGTTATTGGTATGACTCCCTAGGCCTTGACACGTATCATTACACGTCACAGAGTGAGTTCATGTAGGGACGCGTGCCTCATGCTCGACTGGCCATCGGTATGAGCAACACGTGTAACGGTATTTAGCTTAGTTGTTTATTTCTATAGAGACTTGCATCATAGTACGAGGTATCCACGTCGTGTTCATGACTTGTATATCTAAATTGGGCGGGAAGGATGACTAGTAGGCGTATGGAATACCCACCTCCTTCATACAGATACCGCACTCGACGGAGTGATACAAACGTATATATATTGCAGATACCACGTTCTTTAGAGTATTGGATGTTACTTGGTAATTTTGCTGATACCACACTCTAAAGAACGTTGGACGTTATACTATTTCAGATACCATGCTCCTCGGAGATGGATGTTATTTTATTGTAGAGTGCCCATGTTCTGGGGGCATATGTGGCATATACTAGTCAATCATGACGATTGGCAAATTACGTCAGCATATGTCTAGCCTACACTTTTCCTATGCACTAAGCTTTCCTCAAATTGCATTCACTTAGATGGTTAGCACACCCCCTTTATTTATTCAGTATTTACTTTATGGCATGCTTCTATGTATCATGTTATGTCCCTCTGAGGACCTGGTCCCTTTCCAGGTGTAGATGTTCATGAGTATTTGCAGGAGCACAGATCAGGACTGGTTACGTATATTTCGAGGAGGTCTTCTCTTCGAGCCTCATGATTGATAGATGTTGTACCTATATTATATTTATCTTATTTATTTTATATTCTAGTTCGGCAGTAGATTTGTTTCCATCCGACGATCATCTCTAGATACTTTATATTGAGATCTAGTTACATGATTATTGGTTATTCATTTATATTTAATTTCTGTGGATGAGATTTAGATTATACCCTGTGACTTGTGATAGTTTTATCACTTACAAATTATTGTTCATTATACAGTGTACGTATGTATTATGGTTTTCATATATTAGAGTTGCCATATACATGCGGCAGGCATGCTTACGTGTCCTAGTCCTACGTATTTTGGGACTGGGGCGTGATATATATTTAGTGGTGGCTCATGCAGGTCAGAGCATATTATTTTGGTTACGTTACTATACCGAGCAAGCCTGCAAATAGGATTAGAGTATATGATCTCATCCATAATTGACTATGACTTATCTTCCTTCCAGTCTGTTCTATTTAAATAATTGTATCCTGCTTGATTCACGTGCTTCCCTAATAATTCCTTGAGTATAGCCCCTGCTAGAATATAGGAATCCCTGTTGATGGGATGATACTTAGGGTAACATTCCTATTAAGAATACAACTAGGGCATTGACACATCACTAAGTTTAGGATACTTAATGAACCCTATCCTTCCTTATTACCTAATGAACCCTAGCGTCACTTACCTATAGATTAATTTAACATTATCCCTTGATGTATTATGTATGACTTGAGAGTAGTATAAACACTACTAGGATTAATTTGAAATTTGACCATAGTGTTTGACCCTAGTATTGAGGAACCAATAGAATCCAAGGTTAAACATTAGGACTGAACCTAGATTTTTATGGTAAGATAGTACTAGAGACCTACAACTTTAGCACCTTATCTTATAGTAGCCAAAAAATGCCTTAGGAAGCCAAGAGGAATGGATATACTATTCCCTTGATCATACCTCGAACACAGAGATTAGCATACCACCTTCCCCTTAGAAAAACTATGACATTATCTAGAGTTCCTCTCTTTTAATTTCGTATCTTGTTTCCTTGCAACTTTAACACTTGCTAGTTGTGCGACGACTAATTATGTTCTTCTATTCTTCATCTACTAATTCGTGCCACTTGACACCTCTGGTTATAGACCAAGTACTTTTATTCTATGTTAGGATATATCGCTTGCTAGGATTATAATTGTAATCTTGAACTTAGAATTATGTACTTGGTAGTTAGAACTTGATAGTTTGAGTTGTTCCTTTAGATTGTGATCTGATTATTCTTAGTTTTAAATCATGTAACTTGTACCATACCTCGATACGAGTTATATCCCCTTTTTCCTTGAAGACCAGTAACTTTTCCTTTTTTTTTTTACTATTGACACCTTGTTATATAATCACTACGACTAAGACTTAAGATGACCATTACCTATATAATGCAATAGGAGACCTTAATGAGTACCAAGATCTTTTCCTCGGGTACCCTAATAAGAGTTCTACTTTATTTACCAGGACCAGGTTATTTTGTAGGATCTCCTTTAAGGCAGTTACAGTATTAGTTTATTATTTTAAGTTGCGTAGTATGCCTCACAACCTAGTAACAGATAGTCCTCTTGATTCATTATTGTAGTATATGTCACTACCCAATTCTAGAAAAATAGGATTATTTTTTTTTATTTGGTAAATTGTGTATTATATTTAATTAATTATATTTATATTTAAATAGTGATTGTATTATTTTTATTTGATTGTTTTAGGGTTTTGGCTAGCTTGGACCCATGTCAGACACTAGTGGACCCATGTCCGACCCAGCTCACACCCTTGTGAGAATTATTTTAGGGCTTAGAAATATTTATTATATTTTTAGTGGGTTAATTGGAGAGATTTGGAGTTAGTTTGAGTGCTTTTGGAAGCCGGAACCCAAAACCAAGTGTGTGGAGGGCATTTTGGACTTTTGGACATGTAAACCCCCTTTAATTTAGCTTGGCCGGCCCCTACCTACCCACACACACCCGATCATAGCAGCAAGCAGCCCCCTCCTCTTCATATTCTTCTTCTTCTTCACTTCTTCTTCTTCTACACTTCTTCCTTCTTCTTCTTTCTTCTCCCCAAGTAAGTGTTCTTTATTTTTCTTCCTTCTTTATTCCATTCCTTCTTCTTTATGTGAACCCTAACCCTAATTTTTCCTCAACCTAGGTGTGTGGAGCCTAGATTTAGTGTGGAGGCTAAAATTGGTGGCTTGGAGCTTGAGGGAGGTGATTCCAAGTAGATCAGAGACTTTGGCCTTGGGATTTCAACTCCCAAGAAGTAAACCCTAACTTTTCCATTGCTAATTATTTTTATGTAGTGTAATTAGTGTTTTAGAACCTTCCTAGACCCTAAGCCTACCCGTGGGAGGAAGTTGGAACTAGTTTGGTTGAGTTTAGAGACTTTGACATTAGATTTTGTGTCAATTTCGGGTGGAATCCGAATTTGTCCCAATTTTGGGTGATGCCCTAGGTTAGACGGACCTAGGTAGACGTTGTTGGGTGACTTGAGGGTGAGTGTGTGTCTCCGTTCGGACACGGAAAGTCGTGTCGCAAAGAAACGGGCATTTCAGACAAAATTGGGGTTTTCATCGTCGTCGATTCTAAGTGCATGCGCGTTTTCGCCACGGGCCTAGAATCGATGCGGTAGCATTTTTTCTAGGATCTAGACATCGTTTAGAACCCGTGGGTAAATTTTGGGCCGATTTTGAGTTGGTTTGGTGTATGTTTCAGGAGGTTTTCCGAACCGTACACCGCGTGTTCGTCGAAATGATCGAACGGCCATTTTGACTTGGTTTTCTAGTTTCGGGCTTGTGCGCGCGTTGGGTTAGGATCGGGAAGTGTGTGCAGAAGCTAGCAGCAACAGCAGCATTATGAAGCAGCAGCAACAGCATAAGCAAAGGCAGCAGCAGCAAGCACAGGCAAGGGAGCAGCATTCGCGAGGGATAGCTAGATAATAGATAGATAGTTAGATGGTTAGATAGAAATATATAGATAGATGGTTAGATAGATACTAGATAAATAGGTTGTTAGTTAGATTGATTGATATTAGATAGATAATTAATAGATAATAGATTGATTGATAGTTAGGTAGATAACTAGATAGGTAATAGATAGGTAGATAGATAGTTATATCTATCTAAGATATAAATATCTATATACCTATAGTTATATATATGTATAGGTAAGGTATATGGGTATATGTATATGTGTGTGGATATCTATATATATATGTATATAGATACTTAGATGTGTAAATATATGATAGATATATATATTTTCTAGCCTAGATTAATAACTAGGTATATATTTATAAGCCTAATAGCTAGTTAGAGGGGTTTGAGAGCGGTATCTCAATACCTTGAGATATCCAAGGTATTGAGTTTCGAGCGGGGTATTTGAGCAATAGCCTAGGAATAGTATTGGAGTGATTTTTATATGCTTATGTATATATTTACGCGTGCTAGCATAGGTTTTAGCGGGTTTAGGCGAGGTGCGTGGCCTAGGGCGAGGTATCGGATACCGAGGGTATCCCGGTATCTCGAAGAGGCGAGTTTGAGAGTTTTCTAGCTTAATGAGCTCGGTTTGACCTAGAATTTCAGGGGCACCCTAGTTTGGCCTAGCTTTGACCATAATTGTCCCCGTTGACCGTAAAAGTCAATGTTTGACCTAGTTTTGACCTAGAGTTGACTTTTTAGACCAAGGGTTGACTTTTTGACCCGATTTTTACCGGTTTGACCCGTTCGACCTAGAATAGCCCTAGAAGCCTGTTTTTAATTATTTTATATCAGTTTAAATCCTTAGAACCCTGTTTAATTCTGCTTTTTGTAATAGGTTCTTGCGACACCGGTCCGGATCTTGATCCTCATTAGTTGCTCAGGACATCAGGCGAGTACCTACCTCTGATAGTTTTCATTTTATGATAGCATTTATATCACCTGTTCTAGAACTGTGATACTTGATTATGACATATTGTTACACGAGCTGGTACTAGTGGATCCTGTCATGAGATGCTATCCCCCTTACCGTGTTCAGTGGGTACTCTATCACGTATATTTCATCATGTGCTTCGGGTATTGATTCTTATGTGCTATCATGTGCTTCTTGTGCTCTCGCCTTCGTGTGCGCGAGCTATTATCATGTACGTAGCGTGTTGTGGTTGGATCCAAGAGTATTAGTGGGGGAGGGGAGGGAAGTAGGAGTTGGTTATGTGATCAAAGCCAAACAGTATTCATGTGTATGTCGGTTATGCAACTCACGCATAACAGAGTTATCGTAGTATTTTTCATATGCAGCCTAAGCCGATCACATAACGAACTTGTGCTCAAGGCACTTAGCTAGTATTCATGTTTTCTCACCTGTAGTTACTTTTTCACTACTTGTATTGTTCTCCAGTTTATATTGCGGCTACTTCTTGTGCTCCAGCATATATTTATTTCCTGTGCATCTTGTATACTTTTCTATTGCTCGTCATATACACCGTACCATGTATTTGGAGTTGCTTTCAGAGTTATGTACTTCGCTCCAGTCCTGACTGGGCATATTTTTTCCAGAGGATCTTGAGGATTACTGCCCGACGTTCTACGGGCCGGGTGTTGACGAGGGTTGTGACCCCGAGACCGAGGAGGAGTGCGCCGAGGAGACGCCGTTAGCGCCCTAGTTAGCTAGGTGGGTTTCCTGGGTTGTTCTCAGTTGTTTTTTGGATGATTGTACCTATTCTTTTGTTGCTGTGAGATATTGTAGTTATTATGGCCTTGGACTGTATATTTTTGGATATTGTCTTGCTCTCTTTGGTTCTGTTTCTTGTTCATATCATATCGTGCTTTATTTCTTCCCCTAGATTCTGTGATTGAGAGTTCATATATATATTGCGTGGTTGCCCTCCTTTTGGGAGAGGATTATTCATATATATATTGCGTGGTTGCCCTCCTTTTGGAGAGGTCATGGCAGATTTTTTTGTGAGTTATATATAGATTTGGTTGACCTAGAACGGACCTTACAACGTTCTACCGTCGATTCTGCGGCGTAGGCTGGACGTACCCACGACTCATGCCCGATTTTTCGGGTGCAGTTCGTGACACATTTTTGGTGGTGGCCCATGCAGGTCTAGTTTTTAGGTTTACCTGTAATAGGATATAGGATATAGGTTGAGAGAGAGTGTGCTCAATCACAACTAGGACCCCTCCTGATTCCTTTTGCTATCTTCATTTTCCTAAAATTGTTTCTTTTGTAATATTTCTGTCCTTCTTTGATGGTATCGTATCTTGCACCGTTGGTGATGTGATCTCAGGTTCTGTTCTTCTTGATTCCATTCCAGCACTTACTTTATTTGATTCCAGGGCTTCCCATAGCTTTGTGTCTGTATCTTTTGTTGTTAGACACCATCTTGTTGCTGAACCTTTAGCTAGACTCTGCAAGATCACGACCGGGGGTGGCATCATCCTAGTCAGTGATGTCTGCAGAGACCGGAGAGTTACCTTGGGAGGCCGGGAGTTGAGTGTGTGCCTACTCGTAATGCCACTTTCGAGCTACGATATTATACTCGGGATGGATTGGTTGAGTATGCATTGTGCTAGTATAGATTGTCGTGGAGGCAGAGTTTTGTTTAGTCCACCGGGTGAGCCAGAGTTTCAGTTTGCCAGAGGAGCAGCGGAGCAGACCGAGGGAGTCTTCTTTGGAGCCCTGGTGGTAGATCCGAGGTTGCTACATCCACTGATAGAGGAATACATGGATGTCTTTCCGGAGGAGTTGCCAGGGTTACCCTCGGACAGAGACGTGGAGTTCTCTATAGACTTGGTGCCAGGCGCGGAGCCGATATCCCAGCACGTCTATAGAGTCAGCAACAGTGAGCTGATAGAGTTAAAGAAGCAGGTGGATGAGCTTCAGGACAAGGGATTTATCAGATCTAGTTCTTCTCCGTGGGGTGCTTCGGTACTTTTTGTGCCGAAGAAGGATGGGTCGATACGGATGTGTATCGACTACAGGGCTCTGAACAACCTCACAATCAAGAACAAGTATCCGCTGTCGCGTATTGATAATCTTTTTGACCAGTTGAGCGGAGCGAGGGTATTTTCCAGGATTGATCTGAGGACAGGCTACCACCAGGTGAAGGTCAGAAAGGAGGATATTTCGAAGACAGCTTTTTGGACCAGATATGGACAGTATGAGTTCATGGTGATGCCGTTTGGGTTGACTAATGCCCCGGTAGTGTTCATGAATCTGATGAACAAGGTGTTCCATCAGCATCTGGAAAGGTTTGTGGTAGTATTTATAGATGATATCTTGGTGTATTCGAAGACCCCAGAGGAGCACGAGAGCATCTAAGGATAGTGCTGGAGACTCTCAGAAAAGAGAAGCTTTATGAAAAGCTTTCGAAGTGCGAGTTCTTCCTTGACAAGGTGGAATTCCTTGGTCATGTGGTGACTGGAGAGGGTATCTCGGTGGATCCGAGAAAGATCATGGCAGTTGAGGCATGTGAGTGCTCCGAGTTCAGTAGCCGAGGTCAGGAGTTTCCTGGGACTAGCAGGTTACTACAGGAGATTTGTTCAGGATTTTTTCAGGATTGCAGAGCCGTTGTCCAGGCTGACTCGGAAGGACGTGGAGTTTGTTTGGTCAGAGGAGTTCCAGATCGCCTTTGAAGAGCTGAAGAGGAGGTTGACGACAGATCCAGTATTGACGTTGCCATCAGGTTCTGGAGGATTCACTATCTATAGTGATGCATCGGGGAAGGGACTGGGTTGTGTGTTACAGCAGAATAGGAGGGTGATTGCCTATGCTTCCAGGCAATTACGACCTCATAAGAAGAACTACCCTAACTACGATTTAGAGTTAGCAGCGGTCATCTTTGCTCTGAAGTTGTGAAAATACTATTTATACGGAGAGCGTGTGAAGATCTTCACAGACCACAAGAGCTTGAAGTATGTGTTTACCCAAAAAGAGCTGAACATGAGACAGAGGAGATGGTTGGAGTTGATGAAGGACTTCGAGATATTATTGCAGTACCATCCAGGGAAGGAGAACGTAGTTGCGGATGCGTTGAGCAGGTATCCGGTAGCTATGTGCGTGACTACAGATCGTTATCTTCTGGCAGATCTAGAGAGCTTGGGCATTGAGGCGATAGTGCCTGGAGTTGAGATACAGATGTGGGGACTACAGATTCAGTCAGATTTGGTAGACCGGATCAGGGCTACACAGTTTGAGGATGAGTCCCTGAGGAGCATCAGGGAGCAGGTTCAGATGGGATTGTCAGATGACTTCACCATTGCGGATGATGGTTCTTTGCGGCACGGTACCAGGTTGTGTGTGCCGAGTGGGTCATTGCACGAGGAGGTTCTTCAGGAGGTGCATCGATCCCAATATTCTATGCATCCAGGTGCCAACAAGATGTATAGAGATCTGAGACAGCATGTATGGTGGTACGGGATGAAGCGGGAGGTAGCACGCTTTGTATCCCGATGCTTAGTGTGCCAGCAGGTGAAGGCGGAAAGGCAGAGGCCAGGAGGATTACTCCAGCTGCTATCCATTCTGGAGTGGAAATGGGAGCATGTGACCATAGATTTTGTTTCTGGACTTTCCCGTTCTCCAGGCGGGAAGGATGCGATTTGGGTCATCGTGGACAGGTTGACCAAATCGGCCCACTTTCTACCATTCAAAGTGGGTACGTCTACAGAGAGACTAGCAGAGATGTATGTGCGTCAGATAGTCAGACTTCATGGAGTCCCTGTGAGCATAGTATCAGATCGGGACAGTCGCTTTACTTCGTATTTCTGGAGGAGTCTGCAGGCTAGCTTGGGCACCCAGCTCAAGTTTAGTAGTGCGTATCACCCACAGACAGATGGTAAGTCAGAGAGGACCATCCAGACACTTGAGGACATGCTTCGTACTTGTTTTTTGGATTTCAGAGGCTCTTGGGAGGATCACTTGCACTTGGTAGAGTTTGCTTACAACAACAGCTACCAAGCCAGTATCGAGATGTCACTTTTTGAGGCGTTGTATGGACAGGGGGGTGTCGCACTCCGTTATCATGGAATGATGTAGGCGAGAGAGCTTTGCTTGGCTCGGAGATGGTGGTTGATACAGCGGAGAAGGTCAAGATCATTAGAGATAGACTTCGGGTGGCGCAGGACAGGCAGCGGCATTGGGCCGATAGCCACCAGAGACCTTTGGAGTTCGAGGTATAGCTTAGAATCTAGATTTTGTTCTTGTGTTTGCTTGTGATTGCTTGTTTTAGACTAAGTGCAGAGACCTTGTTTGTGCTAGGTTGGAGATCTGGTGTTCCTGAGGATTTCTCCGACGCGGGGCACTATTCGCTTCGGTGGAGGCGGGAAGCTTAGCCTACGTTTCGTCAGACCCTTCCGTATCCTTGAGAGGGTCGGCGCCTTAGCGTATAGGCTTGAGTTGCCGCCTACGCTGGAGGGAGTTTATGATGTGTTCCACGTATCGCAGTTGAGACGGTATGTGGCGGATTCCAGTCACGTATTGGATCACTCAGAGATCGTGGTGGGCCCTACTCTTAGCTATCCAGAGCAGCCGGTGGAGATTCTGGATCGGCGGGAGAAGGTGTTGAGGAACCAGACTATTCTCTTGGTTCGGTCGCGTGGAGGCATCACTCTCCAGGTGAGTCGACCTGGGAGAGGGAGGATGAAATGCGCGAGCGATACCCTATCTTTTCGAGCCCTGAGGTATGGTTCTTTTCCTTGCATTCCTGTCCTAGTTTCGTCTTTTAATTTCGAAGACGAAATTATTTTAAAGAGGGTAGGCTTGTCACTACCCAATTCTAGAAAATAGGGTTATTTTTTATTTTTATTTGGTAAATTGTGTATTGTATTTAATTAATTATATTTATATTTAAATAGTGATTGTATTATTTTTATTTGATTGTTTTATGGTTTTGGCTATCCTGGACCCATGTCAGACCCTAGTGGACCCATGTCCGACCCAGCCCACACCCTTATGAGAATTATTTTGGGGCTTAGAAATATTTATTATATTTTTAGTAGGTTAGTTGGAGAGATTTGGAGTTAGTTTGAGTGATTTTGGAACCCGGAACCCAAAACCAAGTGTGTGGAGGGCATTTTGGACTTTTGGACATGTAAACCCCCTTTAATTTAGCTTGGCCAGCCCCTACCTACCCACACACACCCGATCACAGCAGCAAGCAGCCCCCTCCTCTTCATATTCTTCTTCTTCTTTACTTCTTCTTCTTTTCCACTTCTTCATTCTTCTTGTTTCTTCTTCCCAAGTAAGTGTTCTTCATTTTTCTTCCTTCTTTTTCCATTCCTTCTTCTTTATGTGAAATGTAACCCAACTTTTTCCCTAACCTAGGTGTGTGGAGCCTAGATTTAGTGTGGAGGCTAGAATTGGTGGCTTGGAGCTTGAGGGAGGTGATTCCAAGTAGATCGGAGACTTTGGCCTTGGAATTTCAACTCCCAAGAGGTAAACCCTAACTTTCTCCTTGCTAATTACTTTTATGTAGTGTAAGTGTTTTAGAACCTTTCTAGACCCTAAGCCTACCCGTGGGAGAAAGTTGGAACTAGTTTGGTTGAGTTTAGAGACTTTGACATTAGGTTTTGTGTCAATTTCGGGTGGAATCCGAATTTGGCCCAATTTTGGGTGATGCCCTAGGTTAGACGGACCTAGGTAGACGTTGTTGGGTGACTTGAGGGTGAGTGCGTGTCTCCGTTCGTACACGGGAAGTCGTGTCGCGGAGAAACGGGCGTTTCGGGCAAAATTGGGGTTTTCGTCGTCGCCGATTCTAAGTGCATGCGCATTTTTGCCATGGGCCTAGAATCGACACGGTAGCATTTTTTTCAAGGATCTAGACATCGTTTAGAACTCGTGAGTAAATTTTGGGCCGATTCCGAGTTGGTTTGGTGTGCGTTTCAAGAGGTTTTCGGAACCGCACACCGCGTGTTCGTCGAAATGACCGAACGACCATTTCGACTTGGTTTCCTAGTTTCGGGCTTGTGCGCGCGTTGGGTTAGCATCGGGAAGTGTGTGCTAGAGTTCTTGGGTTATATTTTATATATTTATGGGTGTTTGTGCATGTCGGGGTCGTTGGACGTGAGTGGGGCGTGTTGTTTGTGTGTTGTGTGCGTTGTATTTTGTTTGTGTATTAGTGTCTGTATATATATATATATATTTTTATGTGTGTCTATATATATGTATATATATTTATATATATGTGTGTATTTATATATATGTGCTTGTGTATGTATATGTCTATGTGTATATATATATATATGTATATGTATAAGTGTGCGTGTGTGTGTATATGTATATATATATATATCTGTGTTTGTATATATATATTTGAGTGTGTGTGTGTGTGTGTGTGTGTATATATATATATATATATATATATATATATATATATATATATATATATATATATCTTAGAGTGAGCGTGTTGATATGTATATATAGATATTTGTATGTGTCTATATATATGTATATATATAGTAGTATATATATATATATATGTATATATATGTGTGTCTGTGTATGTGTTTGTGAGTGTGTTAGTATGTGTTAGAGTATATATATAAGTATGTGTATATGTATATATATATATATATATATATATATATATATATATATATATATATATATATATATATATATATATATAGTTGTATATATATATATATAGAGAGAGAGAGATATATGTATGTTTATCTTTTTATGAATTTGAATTATTTTGAAATTTCTCTCATCATAATCTAGCGTACTTATATTTGCTGTACTACCTTGACTTATGCTGCTATTATAGCCTGATTTTGCAAGCTTATTCTTTATCAAGCTTGTTCATGATATATGTATTATTGGAGTACTACACTAGTATATTTCAGAATCAGTGTATTACGGTCTGATCAACCATAGTGCGCTTGGTTTGCCCTTTGTATAACTACTTTACGTGGATTGAGATATATAGTGATTAGTAGACGAATGTACTTTCCCTTTAGATATGTCTGAGCATATCGTATCAGTTACATAACTGTACTGATACGAGCACGTGAATAGGAATTACCAAAATAGGATTTCAATCCACAACTATCTTGACAATTCCTATTGAATTCTTTAAACGCCTTGATCCCCACACTTCTAATCTATTACCTCCCCCTTGAACTCTTAATTATTGTTTTTCATCTTCCCTTATTTTGGAAAGATGAAACCTCGTACTTAGTATAAGTACGAAAAGTATATTGTTTCTATAGCCATTTCTGTTTGTTTCTTGGGAAAATTATCAAACTCTATTATTAGATTTGATTTCAGTTTAAAACTATGCTACCTTTAGAATGATCCTTCACTACCTACCTATATTTTATTTTATTACTTTCCTGATACATGCATCACTATGGCAGCATAAAATTTTTGCCTCGTAACTTTGGCCAAGTTCAGAACTCAAGTGTTACGATGAAGAATGTATCATTTTGCTGTCAGGGGTCTAAATGGATTTTACCTAGATGGATAATCGACTGACTTCTGAATGGATAGCAGCACCTATGACTCGGTTGACTTGTAAGGATCAAGAATTCATATGGACCGACGAGTGTCAAGCCGCTTTCGAAGAGTTGAAGAAGCGACTGACCACAGCACCAGTATTGACTATTCCATCAGGATCATAAGGTTATGTAATCTACAGTAACGTATCAGGGAAAAGCTTAGGATGCGTATTGATGCAGCATGGCAAGGTGATTGCATACGCATCTAGACAGTTATAAGTGCATGAGAAAAATTATCCAACTCATGACTTGGAACTTGTAGCCGTTGTATTTGCTCTGAAGCTATGGAGACATTACTTATATGGGGAACGAGTGAAGATCTATACAGACTACAAAAGCCATAATTAAGTCTTCACGCAGAAGGAGTTAAATATGAGGCAACATCGATGGCTTGAATTGATAAAAGATTTCGAGATAGAGCTATATTATCACCCAGGCAAGGCTAACATTATAGCAGACACGTTAAGCCAGAAGCCAGCAGCTTATTTCTTGACAGCATAGAGAGAATTATTGGAGGACTTGCAAGAACTTGACATTGAAGTGATTTTACCCGGAGTAGATGGGACATTACGATGTGGTGATCGTCTTTATATTCCAAATGGGGAGATTCGACAGGAGCTGATAACAGAATCTCATAGTTCGATATATTTTATTCATCCTGGAGGCACCAAGATGTATCGTGACTTACGGCAGTACTTTTGGTGGCATGGAATAAAAAGAGAGATAGCTCACTTTGTAGCTAAATGCCTGGTATGTCAGCAAGTAAAGGCAGAGCACCAGAGAATAGCAGGATTATGCAACCACTTCCGATTCTAGAGTGGAAGTGGGAGCACATCACTATGGACTTCATCAAGGGTTTTCCCAATAGTCCAAGTGGAAGAGATGCAGTATGGGTAATTGTAGACTGACTCACAAAGTCAGCACATTTCTTACCTTTTAGAGTTAGCCAGTCTACAGAAGCTTTAGCTGACTTATATACAAGGCAGATTGTGAGATTGTACGGCATACCAATCAGCATTGTATCAGACAGGGATTCACATTTTATATCGTACTTTTGAAGGAACATGCAAGAGAGTCTTGGAACTCGTCTGAAGTTTAGTACATCTTATCACCCGCAGACAGATGGGCAGTCAGAGCTTACTATTTAGACATTGGAAGATATGTTGAGGGCTTGTATGTTAGACTTTGGAGGATCATGGGAGGACCACCTACATCTGGTGGAGTTTTCTTACAACAATAGATATCAAGCGAGTATCCAGATGGCTCCGTTGAAGCATTGTATGGAAGAAAGTGTAGGTCTCCTGTGTGTTGAAGTGACATAGGAGAATGTCAGATTCTGGGACTGGAATTGGTGGTCAATACCGTAGAGACAGTTAAGAAAATACAAGGACACTTGCGAGCAGCGCAAGACAGACAGAAGCAGTGGGCAGACCACCATCGTTGTCCCTTGGAGTTCAAAGAGGACGATCATGTCTTCTTGAGGATATCACCTACCAGAGGCACCATTCAATTCGGAGGGCGCGGCAAGTTGGGTCCAAAGTATATTGGACCATTTGACGTGCTAGAGAGTGGGAGAAGTGGCATATCGACGTGCGCTACCACCTTCACTTGAGGGAGTACATGATGTATTCCATGTATCGTAACTCAGGCGATATGTGACAGACAACAGTCATGTTCTCGACCATTCGAAGATCACCATTGGGCCGAGCTTGTCATACCAAGAGCAACCCGTGGAAATCCTTGATCGTCAAGAGAAAGTATTGAGGAACCAGTCTATTCCCTTAGTTCGCGTGGCATGGAAGTATGACGCGCTAGGAGAATCTACTTGGGAACGCGAGGACGACAAACGCAAGCTTTTTCCGAACCTATTCGTTGACCAAGGTATGAAATTACTTTGTTAATTTATATCTTATGCCATCCTTGACTTTCTACCGTAGCTTAGTTTTAATTTCGATGACAAAATTTTATAAGTTGGGTAGAATGTAAAACCCCTAATCCTAAAAATCGTATTATTATTTTTTTATTTTTATTAATTATTTTAATTTATTTATGGTAGTTATGAGCTAAATAGAGGAAAAAAAATTTATTTAATTTTTATTTGAGGTATTTGTGCATTTAGGAGATTTATGGAGCCATTAAAAATTTTCTCTAATTTATTCCATGTAGGAGACCCGGTGGACAGTTGATTGCTTAATGGTATGCACAAATATAATTTCTAGTATTTTCTAGGTATATATATATATATATATATAGTTAATTAGAAAAAGAAAGTAAAAAAAATAAAATAGGAAATAGGAATAAAGAAAGAAAAAGAAAAGAAAATGGGTTTTGAATCCTTAATGGATTCAAACCCAAAAACCCAAACCCGCATACCTGCACCCGTTAAGCCGAAGAAAGAAACAGCAGCAGCAGCCGCGGTTTACAGAAATCGCGCGCGATTTCTTCTTCCCTCTCGGCCTCTCTCTCTCTCTATAAATTCTCACTGTCCCAAACCCTAACCCTAGAACATCTCTCCCCCCATCCACCCAGAGTCGTGCCGCCTAGCCTCGACCGCCACCGGAGGGCAGGCCGCCGCCGGAGAACCAACCCCGGCCGACCGCACAACTGCGACCCCGCGCGCGACAGAATTGAATGCAACGTACCTGTGTTCAACCCTATTTTTTGTCTCCTCGCTCGACCAAACTCGACCCCTTCTTCACCGGTATGTTCACCACCTATCCCTCTATAAATCCTGTGTATTAGTTTACATAGTTTCGTGCGTAAAACTAGGCAAAAATAGCGCACAAGTTGAAAAAAAATGACAACTTTTGGGAACGTAGAAAACTTCGGTAACTATCCATATTCACAGACTCGTATCTCCCACCACAGAGATCCGAATTCGATTTTTCTTTTTGGTATGCGAAGACCACCTAACCTAGTTTAATTTTTGTTATTTATAATATT
Source organism: Iris macrosiphon (assembly GCA_036927795.1). Classification (NCBI taxonomy): domain Eukaryota; kingdom Viridiplantae; phylum Streptophyta; class Magnoliopsida; order Asparagales; family Iridaceae; genus Iris; species Iris macrosiphon. The sequence goes on from JAYESA010000005.1 coordinate 319,779,337, forward strand.
TTATTTGTTGATGTATGTTAAAATAAATTAGGTAGAAAAACCCAAAATTTTACTTTTTACAAATTCCAAAATTTGTTATACGGAGCGCGCCCCGCCAAACGGGACCGCCCCGTCGTGTACCAAAAGGTGCGTGCAGTATAACCAGACATGTGGGCTTTCAAAAAATTAATTTGGACGCATGTGCGTGTCAGAATCAGCCCGTATCCACAAAATTTCTCCATATCGCGACTTTTATAAAAGCCATGTGCATTTAGTGCATGCTCGTCAGAATACAACCAAACTTACGCCACTGGACTCATGGTATCGCGTTGGTCCTGTGACCCAATTTTCACATAATTCTGAGACAGTTGACTAAGTCGTCTATTGGCGGTCCCACGGTTGACTTTTTTGGCAAAATTGTGTTCGGCTCACCGGAATTCATATTTGGACATACCGTTGAGTTTGTACTGACATTTAGAGTTTGTTTATCCTATAATTTGTCCCTTTTAGAGACCTTTACCCTTGGCACCCATTTCGGTACAAAGTGGGCCGGGCCACACATGGACCCCACTTTGACCCAAAATTACTGTTTTGTCCCCTGTGTCCAAATTGGACGAAAGGGTAGTATTTTCTAGCTATTTTACTTATTCTGGAAACGTTGGTGATATTTATTTCAGCATTCGGAGACGTTTATTCTGAGGCCATAGTTTCGGACTCTTGGTGTTTGAAATCTGGACGTTATATTTTACAGCTCTCTTGCCAGGCAAGTATACCTTGCCTTGTTGTACTGTTTTAATTATGTATTATTAGTTGCATGTTTATATTTTATAACTGTGCGCGTCCGAAAGAGACTCGGGTGTAGTCAACGAAGGCGTTGACGTTAGGACTTGTGTCTGACCTAGTGTCTAGTAGACCCACCTAAAGTTGTGGAGTTATTGGTATGACTCCCTAGGCCTTGACACGTATAATTACACATCACAAAGTGAGTTTATGTAAGGACGCGTGCCTCATGCTTGACTGGCCATCGGTGTGAGCAACACGTGTAACGGTATTTGCTTAGTTATTTATTTCTATAGAGACTTGCATCATAGTACGAAATATCCACGTCGTGTTCACGACTTTTATATCTACATTGGGCGGGGAGGATGACTAGTAGGCGTATAGAACACCCACCTCCTTTATACAGATATCGTACTCAACGGAGTGATACAGACGTATATATATTGCAGATACCACGTTCTTTAGAGTATTGGATGTTACTTGGTAATTTTGCTGATACCACACTCTAAAGAACGTTGGACGTTATACTATTTCAGATACCATTCTCCTCGGAGATGGACATTATTTTATTCCAGAGTGCACATGTTCTGGGGGGCATATGTGGCATATACTAGTCAATCACGATGATTGGCAAATTACGTCAGCATATGTCTAGCCTATACTTTCCCTACGCACTAAGTTGTCCTTAAATTGCATTCACTTAGATGGTTAGCACACCCCCTTTATTTATTCAGTATTTACTTTATGGCATGCTTCTATGTATCTTGTTATATCCCTTTGAGGACCTGGTCCCTTTCCAAGTGTAGATGTTCATGAGTATTCGCAGGAGCACAGATCAGGACTGGTTACGTATATTTCGAGGAGGTCTTTTCTTCGAGCCTCATGATTGATAGATGTTGTACCTATATTGTATTCATCTTATTTATTTTATATTCTAGTTCGGCAATGGATTTGTTTCCATCCGACGATCATCTCTAGATACTTTATATTGAGATCTAGTTACATGGTTATTGGTTATTCATTTATATTTGATTTTTGTGGATGAGATTTAGATTATACCCTGTAACTTGTGATAGTTTTATCACTTGTGAATTATTATTCATTATACAGCGTACGCATGTATTATGGTTTCCATATATTGGATCATATACATGCGTCTGGCATGCTTACGTGTCCTAGTCCTATGTATTTTGGGACTGGGGCATGACACTTCCGTAGTATGATACCATTTCCATTTGTTGGCACGGAGGAGCCGACAGAGGTACACGCATGGCTTACCAACATTCAACACCAGTTGGAGGCCACCGATCTCCCAAGACATAGATGGATGATCGTTGTCAGAATGCAGCTTACTGTAAATGCTCATTATTGGTGGCTTTCCGAGGAGGAGTGTTTAGGGCCCGATCGGGTTACTTGGGAGGATTTCTCTAGTCTCTTCAAGGAGATGTTTATTCCTTCCACTGCTAGTACGGAACTTCGGGACAGGTTCCAAAACCTCAGACAGGAAAGTTCGACCATTGAGGAGTACAATGCTGAGTTCCTTCGCTTGAGCCGTTTCTTCCCGTACTTGATTTCGAATAAGGAGAAGAAGGTCGAGAAGTTCTACGAAGGCCTGAGTTTTGACGCACAGAGATTTATTGGATCTATAGCCCCCACATCCTACTCTGAGGTTCTATTAGCATCCCGACTCCAGGATCACATCAACAAGGTAGAGGCCAGTCTGAAGTGCTCCTATGCATCATCATCGTCAGTTCGAGTACCACAGGAAGGACCTGTAAAATATCCTATGGTACCACAATAGCAGAAAGCAACACCCTTACAGGGACCAGTGATTCATATTTGCCATTACTGCGGTAAGAGGGGACATATGTTGAGGGATTATCAACGAAGGTTGGGAGTATGCATGAGATATGGATCGGACCAGCTTGTAATCAGGGATTACCCAGAGTAGAGGGTTCCAGTACCGATGGTTCATTAACCAGCACCAAGGCCCTACCAGCAACCTCCCGGGCCAGTCTTTCCAGGATCGAGGCCGCCCTATACAGGAGTTGGGGCAATGCGACCACCAGCACCAGGAGAAATTTCATAGGAGGCTACCCTTGGATTCACAGGCAGTTAGTTTCTAGCAGGCTCGACACCAGCCGAGGGCACCAGCACCGGGACAGGGCCAGGTCTTTGCGATGACCATTGAGAAGGCAGAGACTGCTGGAGAGGTGATCGCAGGTACTATTTTTGTAGCTTCTTACTGGAAGTAGTATTATTTGATTCTGGTGCTACAAACTTTTTCATAGCTGCTAGTTTCATGGTCACCCATAGAATATCAACTGCACTCCTTCCAAAGATTAAAAAGATTCTCACGGGAGGTAGAATAGTATCGGTTAGCGATACTTGTAGATCTTGTTCAGTAGTTGTTTGCGGACAAGAGATGCATGTTCAATTTCTAGTTTTCTCCATACGAGACTATGACATTGTCCTAGGCATGGATTGGTTGAGACAATACCATACGATGCTAGATTGCTAACGTGGATGCGTTATATTTAGACCAATATATCACCTTGAGTTTGAGTTTCTTAGGGAAGCCCGAGAGCATGGTGTCTACCTACCTTCGCATCACATATTACAGAAGATGAACCAGTGTACCCCCGTATTATATCGAATTTAAGGATATATTTCTCGAGGATCTTCCTGGCCTGGTACCTGACAGGGAGATAGAGTTTATTATAGAGTTGACTCCCGGAGCTGAGCTAGTTACTTTTCACATCTACAGACTAGCACCGAAATGGTTGGTTGAGTTAAAGGTCCAAGTAGATGATCTCTTAGAGAAGGATTTCATTCGGGCTAGTATTTCTCCATGGGGAGAACCCATCTTATTTTTGCTGAAAGAAGGATGGGACGGTACGTTTGTGTATCGATTACGGGACGTTAAATGCTATAACAATAAAGAATAAATATCCACTGCTACGCATCGATAATTTATTTGATCAGCTGAGTGGCGCATGTGTATTCTCGAAGATTGATCTCAGATTCGGCTATCATCAGATCAAGGTGAGAAAGGAGAACATTTCGAGGATAGCTTTTCGGATGAAGTACGAACACTATGAGTTTCTACTCATGCCGTTTGGTTTAACCAATACGCCAGCTGTGTTTATGAGCCTGATGAACAATGTTTTCCACCAGTACTTGGATAAATTATTGGTAGTATTTATCGACGACATCTTGGTATATTCCAAGAGCCAGGAAGAGCACGAGGAGTATCTCAGGATCGTATTGGAGACGTTGAGGCAGGAGAGGCTGTATGCCAAGATCAGCAAGTGGGAGTTTTGCTTGGATAGGAAACATTTCCTTGGTCACATAATCACTGGAGATTGACTATCAGTTGACTCAGAGATGATCGTCGCAGTGGAGACGTGGTCTACCCCTACATTAGTTATGAAGATTAAGAGTTTTCTCTGACTTGCCGGATATTATCGAAGGTTCATAGAAAACTTCTCGAGGATCGCTGCGCCTGTGACGCGATTGACGTTTAAAGACGAGGAGTATATCTGGACTGAGGAGTGTCATATAACTTTCGGTGAGCTGAAGAAGCGTCTGACGACAGCACCGATCCTGACACTTCCTTCTGGATCTGAAGAATTTGTGGTGTATAGCGATACGTCTGTGAGGGAACTAGGATGTTTATTGATACAGAACGATAAGGTAATAGCTTACACATTGAGACAGGTGAGGGTTCATGAGAAAAATTTCTTAATACAAGATCAAGAGCTAGCTGTTGTGATATTTTTACTAAAGCTATGTCGACACTATCTTTATGGAGAGCGGATTAAGATTTACACAGATCAAAAAAGTCTGAAGTATGTCTATACTCAGAAGGAGCTCAACATGAGACAGAGGCGTTGGCTAGAGTTGATGACAGATTATGATATCGAGTTAAAGTACCACCCTGGAAAGGCGAATATTGTAGTAGATTCCTAAAGAAGGAAGCCCATGGCATACTTTTTGATGACTTAACTCCAGTTGTTAGATGAATTTCAGAAGCTCGGGACAGAGTTGTATTACCAGGCATGGATAGACAGTTGTCTAGTCTAGAGGTTCAGTCTATATTGGTTGAGAGGATCAAGGCAGCCTTGCCTACCGATGCGTGATTTCGGCGACTACGAGAGAGAACAGAGGCCGACATGCAGATGGGACTCCGGATTCATGAGGACGAAACATTGAGGTATGGATATCGCCTATATGTTTCGAGTGGCGAGCTACGCCAGGAGTTGATGACCGAGGCCTATAGTTCAATTTATTCTATTCATCCCAGGGGTACGAAGATGTAGCGAGATTTGAGATAACACTACTGGTAGCATGGGATGAAGAGAAAGATTGCTATATTTATGGTGAGATGTTTGGTCTTTCAGCAAGTTAAGGCCAAAAATCAGAGGACTGTAGGACTATTACAGTCGCTTCCCATTCCTGAGTGGAAGTGGAAGCACATTACCATGGACTTCGTCACAGGATTTTTGAGGACCCCTAGCGGGAAGGATGCAGTCTGGATTATCGTGGACCGACTCACCAAGTCGGTGCATTTCTTGCCCTGCAGAGTTGGGCAGTCCACGAAGATATTGGCTGACATATACATTAGACAGATAGTACGACTACATAGAGTGCCTGTCAGCATTGTATCAGATCGTGACTCCAGATTTATGTCACATTTCTGGCAAAATATGCAGGAGAGTCTAGAAACTCGTCTCAAGTTCAACAATGTATATCATCCACAGACTGATGGTCAGTTAGAGCGCAAGATTCAGATATTAGAGGATATGTTGAAAGCGTGCATGATTGACTTTGGAGGATCTTGGGAGAACCATCTACACTTGGTAAAATTCTCCTACAACAACAGCTACCAAGAAAGCATCCAGATGGAACCATTTGAGGCATTGTATGGCAGGAAGTGAAGGTCTTCTATGTGTTGGAGTGATATAGGAGAACACCAGATACTTGTTCAAGAGTTGGTGACTTAGACAGTAGAGAAAGTAAAGAAGATTTAGGGCCATCTTCGTACAGCACAGGACAGGCAAAAATATTGGGCAGATGCGCACCGTAGACCTTTAGAATTCAAGGAATATGATCATGTGTTTTTGAAGATATTGTCTACTCATGGTACCATCAGATTTGGGGACAGAGGAAAGTTGAGTCCGAGGTACATCAGACCTGTTGACATCTTAGAGCGTGTTGGCGAAGTGGCTTATCGTCTTGCATTGCTTCCATCATTAGAAGGTGTGCACGATTATTTTACGTATCATAGTTGAGAAGATACGTGGCACACCCTAGCCACATGCTCGATCATTCAGAGATTACAGTCGGACCTAGTTTATTATTTGTGGAGCAGCCAGTAGGGATACTCGATCATAGTGAGAAGGTTTTGAGGGGGAAGACTATTTGATGGTCAGGTTTGAATGGAAGCATTATTTGTCGGACGAGTCTACCTGGGAGCGCGAGGACTTCGTTCGATAGCGTTTCCCTCATTTATTTGAGGACCAAGGTATGAATTTACGTACTGCATTTCAATTCTATGTTTAACTTTTTAATTCTCGCAACTCTTATTCATGCTTTACTTTTAATATCGTAGAAGAAATTCTTCTAAGTTGGTAAGGATGTAAACTCCCTCAACATTTTTTAGGTAGACTGGGTATGGTGAGAATTTTGGTTTAGCTTCAGGTTGTTTAAGGATTAGAAATTAGGGATTATCAAGACTGATTCTTTAATTTAAACTTTTGGTGCACCTTACCGTTGCTACCATATTTGGAGCACAACCATAGCGTTTTACCTTCCAACAACTTTTTTTACTATTGACCTGATGAGTCAACCTATGCACTAGATATTTCTGTCACTCACAAACATACTCATTTGTGCTCTATTTTAATTGCACAACTTTTAAGTCACAAAAATTAATTTAATTTCTATACCTTGTACCTATGTCGTTGCCATCGATTTTTGGGATACAAACTTAACATGTTTTGCCTAACCAATTAAAGGGTCCAAGACTAATACCAAGCTTACAACGTCCATGACATTTGTGTCACTCCCAATTGAGACCCCATGTACTCTCATTTTATGTAAGAACACATATGGCACAATATTTATTTAATTTGGTGAAATTAACTTAATTTAACCCCAACTAAACTCTCACACCAAATCTTGAGACTCATACAAAACACCCAACACCTACTCCATCCTACAAAATACCAAACACCATTTTTTCTACATCAAATCCTTATTTTTTTCCTTCATTTGTAAATCCCAAACTCTTAAGGATCCAAATAGAAAATTAATGCAAGTTGTCAACCTCCTATTTGTGCAATTCAAATAATGAAGACCACCCTTGGCCATGTGACCGGTCATGACCACATTTACCCCCCCATTTATATTATACTTTTTATCATCATCCACTCACACTTAATCGTAGCCTTTGATTCATTCCTCCATTAATCACAACCACCCAATCTCCCTATTTAAGGACACACACATCCCTAGGTAGTCGGCCCTAATCCCAAGAGAACCCCCATCACCACTCTCTCTCCTCACTCCCCTCCCTCTCCTCTCCATAGCCAAAATTTCTTTTTCTTCTTTTTCTCTCTCTTTGTAACCCTAAAATAGCCGACACCTATACACCACCACCACCGCCATCACCATTCCGTCAATACCCGACACTATCATCACCGACCATCTCAGCCTCCTTCCTGTCCTTCACGACCACTGCCACCACCGTCAAAAACCTAGGTTAAGTTCTCAATGACACATTTTCAATAATAAATAGACTTTGAGCTAATTATTAATTAGTTTTAATTACTCCTCTAGGTACTTTGGGATCCTCGAACTTGGACGTTGTACCAAATCCTCGTCTTCAGCATCCGGACTCAGGCAAGTGTATCTTGACATACTGTAACTCAGTTCCAGTTTTACTTATTTATTTTATCTATAAATTGTGTGCGCTTTGGATCAAAATCATTACTTAGCGTCCGGGTCATATCCGGGTTCAGACGTTCGTCGGTAACGGATAGTATCGATTGTTAGATATTTTATATTACTTTGTGTACCTACTTGGTTACATCGGAATCCTAGGACACATTCAGTCACTGTCATCGTGCCAGACTTTCTATATCCTAATAGTGTCAGCATGACCGGAACCTGTGATGACTGTAGGATCGTGATTTGTGCTAGTTACTTCAGTATGACGAGACTATTTAGATAGAGGTTTAGGCTCAGCGAGCTGATAATGCATCTCGTTGACCGCATTGGGAAGGAAAGACAGTTTCTAGACGCTTAGGCTACTTTGCATACTATATATATATATATATATATATATATATATATATATATATATATATATTTACGTATGTAGAAGCATAAAAAATATGCTGAATAGCTATACGCAGCATTTTAGTGCTGGGCAGCGTAAAAAGATAGCTTTAGAGCCATCGGCGTACAACAGAGCTTTTCGCTAAGTACAGCGTAAAATATAAGCTCAAGGACTATCCGTGTAATACAGTACGTCCTGGCTGCTTCAGCATAAAAAGGTTGCTATATCGCCTTTATGGCGTAAAACTCATCCGCTGTTAATGCAGCATTAAAGTGTACGAGGAACGCTTCGTATTCCTTGAAATAAACCTGTCAAATCATGCAGTGAACCTGACGTCTGACTCCTAACAAAGAGTACTGCACGACTACCCAGACGACGGCTATAATGATGGCGCGACACAGCAACCCAAACTGTCGTTTAGTGATATTTTCTCGACGTAAACTGCTTTTACGCATACAAGGGAATACGCTGCCTAGTTTTACACAGGAAGATAAGAGCTTTCTACGCTCCACAGAAGACAAACAGGCTGCCACATCAAAAGCTGCTCTTCGTACAGGGCTCGAGGCACGTCTCTGCATTTAAAGCGTAGAATGATGGCAGATCCTCGAGGCACGTCTCTGCATTTAATGCGCAGAATGGTGGCAGATCCTCGAGGCACGTCTCTGCATTTAATACGTAGAATGATAGCAGATCTTCTAGACACGCCTCTGCATTCAATGCGCAGGATGATGGCAGATCTCCGCATTTAATGCAAGAGATTTGATTATATCTCCAAAAGCCATAATTTTGACTAAAACGTCCACATCATCACTCTTGCACGTTACGCCATCAGGCTTCTACACCCCCTCGGCTTCTATGCCTACTCGTCTTCTGTGTCTGCTCGGCTTCTACGCCTACCTGGCCTCTATGCCGGTTTGGTAACTCTTTGGCTTCTACGCCATAGTGACAGTTATTGGCCTCTACGCCAACCTTCTCTACGCGAGGGATAACTACCTACGTGGCTTTTATGTCGTGATCTTCGCAGCAGTTATACGCATTGTCTCTTAATGAGACATGCGTCACACGCTCATTCAGGAGATCATTTATACGTGGGCAACGGTTATTGTAACCATCACATAAAAGGTGCCATACTTTCCACTGCTCGGCTTCTACGCCGACTGGATGGTTACTGTCACTAAAACTCTATAAATAGATACCTCTATCGACAGAGGTCAAGGTCAAAAAATTGAAGGTCAGAACCGAGGTGAAAGATTCCAAGATCAAGGGAGAAGGTCAAGGAACTAAGAGTCGAAGAGTCTTTGAGAGAGAAGAATCCAGAGCTCAGGCAAATAGTAGTGATCGACGACTTTGGCATCGAGCATCCACTCTCTTTTGTAACCTTCGAAGCTGCTTTCCGTCTTCTATGGCACTTCTTCATCATCGTGTGGTCCAAGGGACAAAGTGATCGACTGCAGGTCAGACTCCTATAGCAATATTTACCCAGATTAAAATTTGTACTTGACATCCTCGTATAGGATTAATTATACTTCTTGTTTGTAAACCAAAGAGCGGATTTCGTATAAACCTTGTCTTATTTCTTTCGTTTATTATCAAACACAAGATGGCGACTCTGTTGGGGATGTCTTTCTCTTCTGATGAGAAAGCAATTGCTCAACACGATGCGGTATTCGTAGGATCCTTGAAGAAGACCCTGGTCTTCCAGTTCGACCAGTCTGCCTACGAAGATATGCTTCGAATAGGGGGTAGCTCTCACTCTCTCTCTGTCCAAGACAACAGGAAGCTGCGTAAGGTTTGGATGCCCAAGACATCCCCTACCATTCTTGCCGACTCTCCGACTTCTCCGACCAGCCAGGTTGTAGCTGCACAACCTTCGCGCTCTGCGCGTAAAACTCTGTCTCCCGTCACTGACGGAATAGACACAACTTCTGGCAATGCCTCAGTGCTAGTCCAGAAGTCTACTCCGTGCTCTGCGCGTAAAACTTAGTCTCCTGTCGCTGACAGGGCAGTCAAAACTTCTTACGAAGCCTCAGTGCTAGTCCAGAAGTCTATCCCGCGCTCTGCGCGTAAAATCCAGTCTCCCATCGGTGATGCGGCAGCCAGAATTTCTGACGATGCCTTAGCGCCAAATCAGAAATTCTAAACGCGCTCCGCGCGCAAAACTGTATCTGCCCTCCATGGAGAAGCAGATGATCCCTGCAATCTACGCAAGGGAAAGCAAGTGGCGGACTGCTCAACTTCTCGGCCTTTACGCCAACAAGGAAAGAATTTGCCCGTCCTCCGGATTACGCGAGGAGCTGATAGCCGACTGAGGACCTCCTCAGCTTTACGCCAGCCTGAGAAGAGCTCCAAATTATGCCAGATGAAGTCCCTCAGTGTAAAGAAGGCTCAATTTATGGAAAGACACACTCCTCGGGGATTATCCGCTACTCAGATGGCCAACCTGTTGTATACGGGTGGCACAGGGAGAACTATGGTTCCCAACATCCGCATGCCCACTGAGGTGAACAGAAGGGACAAGCCATCTTCTTCTTCTTCTTTTGTAAATCCTCCTGACCTGCGTGCGTATCTGATCCAGAAACGCAAAGATAGGGGATCTTCTAACATGTCTATTACGCCTCCTAGGGAGCACTATTGTAATAGTCATAGGATTGTAGTTAATTATTGCTTTTCTGAAGCAAAATGGTCAGTTTTCGACCAGTTGGGCTACTCTCCGTCTTTCTAGAAAGAAGAGACCACACATGCATCAGTGAACATGGCTTCACACATACCTAGAGGAAGATCGAACTCAAGACGTCATCCCTCTAGAACTCTGAGCCGAAGGAGATTCAACAAGCTCCTTAGGAACACTGAAGCTGGGGTGTTCCGAAACACCCATTCGAGGTCACGACAACCGGCTTCGTACTCTTCTGATTTCGATGCTGGGGGTCACCAGTCTCCCGAATCAGATGCTGAAAGTATAGAGTCAACTTCTACAGAGACCTATACTAACCGTTCAATGACACCTAGGGAGATGGGAGTCTATGCCATTGCAGATGAACGCGAGAAAGTTTCCCCGCCGGGGAGCACTGAGCAATGCATTACTGTACTGGAGACATCTCTGAAAGAGATGCAATCCATGATGGAGAACATGCACCAGATGATACTGACCCAACACACAACTGCTATGGCTCAAGCATCGGTCCCTCCAACTCAGATACGTGTGGGGGTGGACTTACCACCATCCAACGCGATCCAAGAGCCTGCTCTAGATCAGGAGTCAGCAGTTCCTCCGCTTCCTCACTCGGAGAATGTATTACCTCCTGTTGGAGTCGCGATACACCCGATTCCGCACCACTCCGTGGTCTTGCTACCGGCTGAAAATCCGATGCAGGCAGTACGGGAGTTGAAAGCCCAATTTGATGCCTTGAAGCACAAAGATCAGCTCAAGAAACTGGAAATCAACCAGCCTTACACAGCTATCTGGGATGAGGTCCCTTTCCCTCCGAGATACAAACCACAAACTATAGCTTTGTTCGAGGAAAAAATATCACCGAGTCAGTACATGAACTACTTCAGTATGATGACGGTGTTATTACAGGGAAATGACGCCCTCCTCACTCGGGTGTTCAAGGGCTGTCTCTCAGGAGTGGCTTATCAGTGGTACCGTAGCCTGGCGGACAACTGCATTACCTCCTTCAAAGACTTCAAGGCTTTATACTTCGCACGATTCTACGAGGGAGGGATAGACATGTCTATGTCCTCTCTTATCGAAGTAAAGCAGAATAAAAAAGAGGACGTTCGCACTTCATCGAATGTTTTCGTCAAGCCACTTTGCAGATGCCTCCCGGAGTTCCAAACTCAGCATTGGTGGACATTTGCAGGAAGAACCTTCTTTCTATAATCTCGATGTTCACAGGACCATATCAGTTCCATGATTGGCCCTCGTTCATAATCTCAGCGGTAGCCGCCGAGGACAACAGTCGGAAGGCGCGTGATAATGGCATCATGATCTCTGCCTCCGATAGAGGCAAGAGGTCATCCTCCAACAGCGACCATCCTCACGGTGCCAAAGTAAAAGAAGCTCTGGTGATCAATACGTCTAAGCAAAAGACTACGACAACCACACAGACAAAACCTGGGACTTCCTGGCCCATTGAAGTATACTCTTTCGACGACGATAATATTCCGAGAATATTCGAGTGTCTCGTCAAAAGCGGCAAGATTACCCTTCCTGAGGAGAAGCGGCCTAATGAAGTCGGCAGTACTAATAACCCCAAGTACTGCATCTTTCATAGATACATACACCACCCTACAAAAGCGTGTTATGTACTGAAGAGGAAGATCCAGGAGCTGATCGATGCTAAGGCCATCACTCTGCGCAACAGCGAGAAGACGGTCACGGCCAACATGATCTCTCTACAGTTTGGCAATCTGCCTCCCCGAGAAGTCCAGGACGGTGTTACACCTATTTCCCGGACAACGATGAACATCGTTAATCTTCCTCCAGCTAGGGGTCAAAATCATGACCTGGTCCCCTAACTACCCAGCAAGGCGAGATTATGTGGGTTCATCCAGATCTGGTGTCAGAGATCGAGAAAGAGGCTCAAGGTGCTAAGACTAAGTCTAAGAAAAACTCGAAGTGTAAACCGTGTCACATGGTTACGGTACACTCGGCATCAGAAGACGAGGTTTTGGCTACAGGAACCCGTTCAGGGAAAGCTTACCTCAAGGACTACGGAACAAGTCAAGAAGATGCACCGACAGACGCTTCAGCTGCCACGCCTTCAGAACCAGAACCCGCCATACCAGAGGCCGGTCCTTCGAGACCAACTTCGACGGACAATGGGAAGCAAAAAGAAGTGCGCTTCGATAAACCTTTGAAAAACATTCAAAACAAAGGTTTAGAGAAGCCATACAACTTTGACATCCTGGCCCAATTGGCCAATACACCAGTCAGGTTGTCCATCTTCGAACTACTCAGGCTCTCTCAAGACACTCGTCAAGCCCTGAGTGAAGCATTAATGCAGGCGGATGCATAATTGACCCAGCTCAAGTCCCCTGACGAAGAACCCGTGGCATGTCCGCAATGCCACAGTGTGATGGAGGTGGTCCCGAATATCACTTTTACTCAAGATGAAATGTTGTTAAAACATAACAGGCATGAAAGACCCCTCTATTACACCGGATACGTCGGTTCCATGGAGGTCGACCGAATTCACATAGATCCAGGATCATCAATCAGCATCATTCCTCATAGTCTGCTCAGACCGCTGAGGATTCCTACCAGCGAATTGGCTTACACCACCACTACAATCGTGGGTTTCAACACCAGGAAAATTAAACCGTTGGGGAAAATTCGTCTGAGGATCCAGATCGGTGACCTCAGATCAGTGGCTACATGTTATGTCATTAATTCAGAGGTGTCCTACAACATTCTACTGGGTAGATCTTGGATCCACGACTACAACATCGTTCCTTCGACTCAATATTAATGCTTTAAATATGTAGATGCCCAAGGAACAGTACAAACAGAGTTTGTGGACCTGAACCCGTTTAAAGGGGTAGAATCCTACAACTCTGATGCCATATTTTACTCTCAAGACTACATGGAAGAGGTGTCAGGCGAAGCAGAGAAGGAATCCCATCGGGAGCCAGAAGAACCCTCTGCCGAACGACCTCTGTCAATCAAGGTGAAAGGGCGAACTACTCTTCCAAAAACCATGGAGCCTATGGCTATCCACCTGAACAAAACCAGATCAGGAAGATGAGGTAATCCTCTAGTGATCACTTTGAACCAGAAGCCTCCATCCTTGGTCATCAACTTTCGGCACAACAGGCAGCCGATTGATGTAAATACAACCAGGAACGCTGTTGATGATGATAATAAAGATCCTCTTTTCCAGTATATTGACGCTCAAATTCTAAATCATGAATCCTCTCCCCATGACGATATAGAACCTATAGCACAAAAATTCTTGGAAGCTATAGATTCCTATCATCCATATGTATGAAAAGTAGCGTCATCATCCAATGTCATCACGACATATGGGCCGCACGAGGATTCTATCTTCACTATCCCGCCTACTGGCAACAGTCAGCGTTCAATAATCTTCGGCCGCATGCGCAATGAACTGACTGTACAAGAAGATTCTCTCGATGACGATGCTAGTAAAATACAAGTTCACAAATATAGCCCGCAAGCTTTGAAGATCATGCAAAGTATGGGTTACGACTTGAAGCTGGAACCAGGTCTCAACTACGGAAAAGGCAGACGAATGCCGCTGTACGGCGATCCCTACTGTCAACGAACTCGTTTTGGGTTAGGGTATACCACCTCCCTTGCAACTTCTGAGTCGAATGAGGATATCTTTTTCTCTTTTTAAAATGGCTCGTCGCCCTCCGACTCATCTGATGCTCTCGAACGAACATTATCAGTGAATACGGTAGTGGCAGATTCCTTCGAAGCAGACGAACAAGAATCTGAACCGTTTGAGAATGACTCTTGGTCTCAACAAATGGATACACAATGGGAATTCCGGTTCGAGCAGAGAGAAACTCCCACTGAAGATAAAGTTATCCAGATTGATGTTGGGGATGAACTTTCGCCAAAACCGATATTTATCAGTAATAATCTTTTCGAAGAAGAAAGGAAAGAAGTTATCCAGCTGATAAAAGAATATATCGACGTCTTTGCATAGAATTATAAGGATATGCCGGGACTTGATCCAAAGGTGGCTACTCATAAACTCAACATATTGCCCGATTCAAAGCCTGTGAAGTAGCACCAACGCCGATTCCGTCCGGATATGATGGACGCCATTGAAGCTGAAATCAAGAAGTTGATAGCCTGTGGTTTCATCCGGGAAGAACAACATCCTGACTTGGTCGCCAATGTTGTCCCGGTCATGAAGAAAAATGGGAAAGTACACGTCTGCATCGATTACTGAGATCTGAATGCAGCCTGCCCCAAGGATGAGTTTTCTCTTCCTATTACGGATGTCATGATTGACAATACATGCGGTTTTGAACGTATGTCTTTCATGGACGGATTTTTAGGATACAATCAAATCAAGATGCATCCTGAAGACGAGAAGCATACTGCCTTCCGGACACCATTGGGGGTATATTGCTATACAGTCATGCCCTTCGGATTGAAGAACGCCGGGGCTACGTACCAACGGGCTATGAGTAACATATTCCATGAGCATTTATGCAAAATAGTAGAATATTACGTGGACGATGTAGCTGTCAAAAGCCGCCTCAAGGATAATCATATCTAAGACTTGAAGACAGTATTTGAGTTGATGCGCCAACATCAACTCAAAATGAATCCTACAAATTCCTTTCTGGGTGTATCTAGTAGCAAATTCTTGGGATTTGTCATTACCGCTAAAGGCATTCAAGTGGACCCTGATAAAGTCAAGTCCATCTTAGAAATGCGACCGCCCCGTAATCTGAGAGAACTCAGAAGATTTCAAGGTCGTCTGGCTTATATCCGGAGATTCATGTCCAACCTCTCTGGGAGATATCAGCCCTTTTCTTGTCTCATGAAGAAAGGTGTATCCTTCGTATGGGACGAAGCCTGTCAGCAAGCGTTTAACGATATCAAACGCTACCTCACTCATCCTCCAGTTCTGGTGCCTTCCATCATAGGAAGACCATTCTTGTTGTACGTTCGAGCGATGGATCATTCTCTGGGAGCTCTTCTCGTACGGAAGAATGATATGGATCATGAACAGGCTATCTACTATCTAAGCAGGATGATGATCGGAGTTGAACACCGGCACAGTCCAGTGGAAAAAGAATGCTTGGCTCTGATGTTCGCTATTCAGAAAATGCGACACTATGCCACAGGCCAGACTATTTATATCATCTCCAGGATCAATCCTCTTCGGGTACTGATGAACAAGCCAAGTGTTCTTAATTTTTGACTCGCGACTTGGGCGATGTTATTAACACCGTATGACATGGTGTACGTCCCTCAGAAGTCCATCAAAGGCCAAGCGTTGACTGATTTTCTAGCTGCTCATCCGATCCCGGAGGCCTCCAAACTATACGAGGACATTCCCAACAAAGTTGCAGAATGTAATTCCGTAATGGAAAGTGATGCATGGCAACTATTCTTCGATGGTGCCTCCAGGACTGGTCCCAGGGGAAGCATAGTTTTAAGAGTAGGAATTGTCCTGGTTACTCCTGATAAACTCATCATCTATCGAGTATATTCTCTTAGCGAGCCCTGTTCCAATAATGTGGCGGAGTATAACGCTCTACTAATCGGGCTCCAAGTCGCTAAAGAATTGGGCGTCGAATCTCTGGAAGCTTTCAGTGATTCTCTGTTGATCGTCAATCAAGTCAGAGGAATATATGAAGTCCAGAATCCATACCTCATCCCCTATCACCGAGCAACGGTCGAGATAGCCATGATATTTAAAGGATTCTTCCTAGAACATGTGCCTCGATCTCAGAATCTGGAAGCTGATGCCGTAGCCAGTCTAGCTGCAGATTTAGCTACTCCTATAAGAAGGCAGAATTCGGTGATCCTTCTTAACAGAGATTTATTCTGTATGAAAAATAACTTTCACATAGAACGCAGCTACGCTGTGAACACCGATCCTCCTACGAGAGACTGGAGAAGTCCCTTTATAGATTTCGTGGCATACAGAATCTTGCCGGAGGACCCTAAAGAAGCAGTATCCGTCAAAAGACGATCATTACGCTTCTACTTTGATGCGTCTTCACAGTGCCTATATCGCCGGACCTACGATGGACTGCTATTGAGATGTTTCTCCGATGACGAGGCGCAGCGGATTATCCGTGAAGCTCACGACGGCGTATGCGGAGCGCATCAACCCGGTCCTAAGCTACAGGATCGTATCAGGAGAATGGGCTATTACTGGCCTAATATGATCGCAGATGCAATAAAGTATGCAAGACAATACAGAGCCTGTCAGGTTCATGCAGACTTCATACATCAACCTTTTGAACATCTACATCCTACGGTTGCATCCTGGCCTTTCGAAGTATGGGGTATAGATATCATTGGTTCTATTCACCCGTCTTCTTCCAGAGGTCACCGGTTCATACTGGCCATCACGGATTATTTCTCCAAATGGGCAGAGGCGATCCCTCTTGCTGAGGTGAAGGCATCTAATGTGATCAGCTTCATCAAGCATCATGTCATTTATCGCTTTGGGATACCCTGGAGGATAATTTATGACAATGGGCCTCAATTCATCAGCCAAGCGTTTCATCGATTTTGCGATAAAAATCAGATACAAAATGTGGCCTCTACGATATATTATCCTGCTGCTAATGGTTTGGCGGAAGCGTTCAACAAACCATTATCAAACTCTTGAAGAAGTTCGTCTCTTCGAACAAGAGAGATTGGAATGAGAAGCTAGGTGAATGTCTCTGGGCATACCGCACAACTGTACGGGCACCGACAGATTGTACCCTATTCTCACTGGTTTATGGGAGGGAAGCAGTTCTCCCCATCGAAGTCCAAATTCCGTCACTCAGGATAGCAGTGGCTAATGAGTTGACTCAAGAAAAGAATGACCTGTTAAGGCTTTAAGAGCTAGAAGGATTAGACGAGAAATGCCTTCAAGCTCAACAGCGCATCGCATTCTACCAGGCATGCATTTCCAGAGCTTTTAATCAAAGAGTAAAGGAAAGAGTGTTCAAAGTTGGCGAGCTAGTTCTAGCCGTAAGAAGGCCAATGATCATTACTCACAAGAGTAAGGGTAAATTCCAACCCAAATGGGAAGGCCCTTATGTGATCGAGACCACGTTCTCAAACGGCGTTTACAGGTTAGCCAAGCCTAATGGAGACTTGTTGATGGCTCCTATCAACGGCAAATTCCTGAAAAGGTACTATACTTAACCTCCTTTGCTCAAATGGAGTATGGTGAAGATCTCATTCTGACAATACTACTTCCAAAACGAAACTAGTTGGATCATATTCTATCATGTCCATATAAGCTCTGAATAGATATGTTTAACTAATTTGGAACTTCAAGACCTATCACGTCCATATTACCTCTGATAGTATTTTGTGTACAAATTTTAGTCGGAGCATATTCTATCACGTCCATATAACCTCTGAATAGATATGTCCTACTAAAGCTTACCGAGAGTATATCACGTCCATACTACCTCTGATATCACTTTCACCCAAACCTATCATTTATATTCCAAAATGATGGGTCCACAAAGTCAGATAAAAAACCTCTTTACTATTCCCAGAAAGAGCAAAATTATATTGAAAAGCAAAAAAGTACATCATTTGGGGGGAGCGGTTAGGTCGCGAATCTGCCGTGCCAGAGCAGCCATTCTCTCATCTTTGGAGTTCAAGACGTCGGCGCGAGCCCGTTCCAACCTTGCCGTATCGTTGTTCAAAGCATCTAGCTCAGACCGAGTACGTACAAAACCTGCGTGGATGACACCCACATGTGTCAGGTTCTGCTGAGCAGTCTCCCGTTGATCCTTCAGCACATCTCGGGTGGCCGACAAAGTAAGAGCCTTCGCCTCTGATTGAGCGAGCTCATCTCTCAATCTGCGGGCCCTCGCTGTCTCTCCCTCGTATTCGACTTCGCACTGAGTCACCTAAGGAACGACATACTCCAATTCGGTACGCTCATGATCCATCTCCTGCTGCTGAGCCTCGATGGACTTATTCAGAGATTCCATTTACCCAGCAAGCTCTGCAGTCAAGGAGTCATACCTAGCTTGAACGAGACCGTCAATGCTGCCTCGAGATAGCTGCAAATAGTCGTTAATGGATTGCTCCAAACCATTAACTATCTCCTCCAGTGTGTCAGCTACCCCAGTGTCGTTGAATTCTCTGATCGGCACTATCGCTAACCGAGAGGACCTCCTCAGAGCCTCGAAGCTTAGATTCTTCTCCAACACCATTGATATTAGCGTTTTCAAGGTGGTGTAGAATATACTAGTATACTGCTCAGTCAGCCTAGCTAGATCCGAATGGAAGCTGGGAGTGGCTGCAATGTTGGCGAACCTCCCTCCTGGAACGACCGCAGACAATGTTGCCACAGTCTTCGCCTCAACAGATGGTGCGACAAAAGAAGATGCGCCAACAACGGACGAAGTGACCGACGTACTCAAAGGAGGCAATGTCGCAATGACAGGCTCATTCTCTTCTTGAGATATCGGGACCACTTCGGGCGAGCCGGCACCCAAAAATGTTTCCTCTTCGAAGTCGGGCACCTCCATGTCATCGCCGGGAGCTGAAACAGAGCCAAAAGGCACATCAATACTGCCCTCCCCGTAGTTGTCTTCCCCTGAAAAGAAGATAAGAAAGTTAATATCGACATAATGTTAATTTTTTTAAAAAGAGGCGTAAAGACGACATTTACCCATAGTCGATGGTACATATGTCGCGTCTGCAGCCAGTACAGCTAAATCATTTCTTAATGATGCTAAGCGAGCTGTCATACCTGGAGAAGGGGTGTGCTAACTGACATCGGCAGGTACTCTTTCGAATCTTCACCCAGATCCAATCGAGGTTCACCAGGTGGAATCTCGCTGGGTATACTTACAGACACGGTAGGGGTTTCTCCCATTGCTGGTCTGGATAAAGATATCCTCATTTGGCTCGGCCTCGTAGGCGATCTCGTACCACTACCTGAAGCGGTAGCAGCGACAGCAGCCTCAAGCAGGAATTCTCCGGTACCGCCAGCCGGAACTGTGGAGGTTCCCTCTCTAAAAGGCGAGGAACCTCTAATCGAAGAATCATCCCCAACAGGGGAGACAGCAGGTTCACTTCTAGGAACCTCGGGGTGGAAAGTCCTGACAGGACGACTAACCGTCTTCTTCTTCTTGCGAGAGGGAGTCTCCTTCAGAACAGAAGCCCTTCGCTTACCAGAGATAACAAGAGGCCCTACAGGCGGAGGTATGTCACCCCTCGGTACTGCCAACAGAGGCTCATATGGATTGACGGAATCTTCACCCTCGTTAGAGGAGACTGATGGAACATCGTCTCTTCCCACGGACTTGGAGGAGGGCACCCTAAAACTTCCACCCATATCAAAATCGCGATGGAAGGTGTTGGTTGCCACATAAAACTGGGCATACGAGTGGAGGATGCGCAGCTCCGTGGAAAGTGAAATGACGGGCACAGTAAAAATTGCTTCAGTGCACGCACATCCGAATACGCGTTGATTCCGGTGTGCATGCACATCCGAATCGACTTCTGCGAAATCTCATACGTCCGTATCAATGTCGCGCACGTTTCGGTAAAGACCGCGTGCGACCAAGTCGTCCCGTTTGGCGGGGCACACTCAGTTCTGGGGTGAAATAGGCAGTTATTTTTCCTGTTTTTGGATCGCGGTTCGTAATCACCACAGGACGCATTGCACCGAGCGGGTTACACGGGCACCGAGAGGGTCATACAGTCTACACGACGCAACTGACGGAATCAAAAACGGGTAAACGAGCAGAGAGAAACGGGTACCTGAACAGGGCTCCAAAAATTGTGAATTTTTGTGGATTGATTGTACAGGCGATGATCAGGCAAGTTCCAACATTATGTCTTGTATATGTGCTTCATTTCTGGATGCACCACTGCTTCGGAGTGATCTCCACACCTTAGCATGCACGAAGGAGGCATCCGCACCGAACGAGGTTCTCCCGCACCCTGCATACAAACTGGTGGATTATCAGTACATTGAATGCACTGGTGGGGAAGCTACTCGCCCACTCGACAAAACCAAACACGTAATACAGGTTCCGTGCACCAACTATTAAGTTGTCTTTCTAGTTGCCTTAGGATCAGTTTCATGCAATATTTGAATAGCCTAACTCGTGTGGCAGTGCACCGTGCAACATGGGAGGAAACACGGCGAGACTTACCCTTTGGCCTTCCCTATCCAAGGCAAACATTATAAATTCAAGCACGGGCATATAAAACATTCAGGAGACATAGCATATGCAACACGAGAGTCATTGAACGGGACAATATTTGGAGTGGTCAGTTGTTCTTTGATGCGATGCAATGACTTTGCACGCGAATAGCCGCTAAGCGAGGATGACTTATCTATATGAACATGATTCGCTGGCATAGCCATAAATGACTAATTCCAGACGAGAATGAAACGCAATGAGAGCACATGATGCGCTACGAACCATTTCGCCCGTACACGATGGATTGCACACGTAGTCCAAGGCCAAGATGGAATGCAACGAAAGTACACGAGGCGCTATAAACTATCTCGCCCGCACACGATGGACTACACATGATGTGGTCCTAGGCCAAGTGGAATATAACGAAAGTACACGAGGTGCTATAAACCACTCGCCTGCACACGAGGGACCAAACTTGAAGTTCCATCCGGATCGGAGCGGCCCCAGTGCCCCGGTGACCGTCCGTGGAACTATGCCTCGTTTTCGAGTTATCCGCGACATGCAAGTTAGGGTCAATCCAATTTCAGGCAACACGAGTACGTGATTTATTTGGCCAATTTCAGGCAACACGAGTACACGAGATACACGAGAACACGAGTGCACTGGAACACGAGTACTTGGATCTTGATTTATTGTTCAGTGAGTGGCTTTGCCTTGATGCATTCCCCTGGTTCGGGGCTGCCTTGGGTGACCTAACGGTCCCAGATACTTGCAGGATCAATCATGCACGGAACGATTACTTAGTAGTCTCCCGGGGTTTGGATGAATACAAGACAACATACAAGCAGACAAGCATGCGTTTCTAAGGAACATAAGTAGGCACGTTTGCTCGGACCCGAAGGTAAGTCGAGAGATGAAACCGTTAAGGAACTTAGCATGAGAGGGTTTGAGTATAAGCAGTATTTTATTTCCATGTTCTAGCAAGCAATACAAGTTGGGATTATTCCCTTAGCTAGGTGCGTTAGATTTATTAGCATGCAGGGGGTGATTCACCTAGCGACTAGCATGAATATTCCAGATTTTATGTGTGCTGGTTAAGCAAAGACAAGTTCACCGTAGCCACCCACCTTAGCGATGATTCGCCTCGGTAGAGCGATACGTCAAGCGAGCCTCTGAAAGCCTAAGCCGGATTCCTGTAGGGACAAGTCTGGATATCCTTTGCTTCTTCTTTGAGGCAAAGCGGGTCGGGACAGTTGCACTTTTGCCGTTTGAGTCGGCAGTCCGCTTGAACGGAACGGGGTGTTATATTACATATTTGGGCGGGAGAGGGCTAATTTTCGCCAACTAAGTTGGCGAAAATATGGTTTTGGATTTTGTTTTTGTTTTTTTTTTTGATTTTTTTTAGGGGTTATTTTTTTTTTTTTTTGGGTTTTTTTTGTGTTGTTTTCTTTTTGTGATTTTTTTGTTTTTGTAGGTTTATTTTCTAGGTATGTTAATAGTAACTCTGTCATAGTAACGTTCATATTGTAATGTTTATATTTTAATGTACAAATTTTTACAACGGCTCATTTTTTATTGAAATAGAACAAAGTTACATTCAAATAAAGTTCGTACTGATATAACAATTTCATCGACCTCTCTAGGCTAATTCTCGATAGTTCGGACGATCAATCTCTCTTAGATTGAGTCGGTCCCTCTTTTCTCGTGTATTCTCCGGGGCCGCATCTTCTTGACTGTCCTCCACTTAAGATGGCATCGGTGCTGATGGAGTTGTCAAGATATGCGAATAGGTGGTAAAGCCGGGGGCCCCCAAATTTTTGCCAACTCAGTTGACAAAAATCTGTCTATTCCCGCCCAAAAGTAAAATTTTTGCCAACCTAGTTGGCGAAAATCAAGTTCTCCAAAATTTTGCCAGCTCGGTTGGCAATATGTATAGAAATTTTAAAAAAATTCAAATTTCTATCGTTATATTTAATTAATATAAATTTATTATCGGTACAATAAATTTTCTGTAAAAAATCAAAAATAAAATTACCGAAAGTAAAATTAGGAGGTCGAAACATCATTTTTTTGCGATTCTAAAAATTTTGGAAGTCCGTCAAACAGTGAAACGTTTATTCCGAAGTACTTTTCCATATAGTCATTTTGGCACAAACTGGACCTTGTTTCGATCTCCCAGTCAAAAGTTATGATACTTTAAAGTTTTATATTTTATATTTTTGCCTGTATCATGTACGTCTTACTTCGGATGAAAATTCTCTCTATACGAATTATGTTACTCTTGTCGAAAACATACAAATTGATCTATTGTTTGCCGAAAAACGATTTTAAAACAAATAGTTATGGCCGTTCGAAATCTGCTCGACGGCAGACGTAATATTCTTAAGGTGGAATTTTTTTTTTGGTTCAATGATAACATATTTTATTTGGATGTTAAATTTTATTTTTTTCTAATTTATTTTAAAAAATTATTTCTACAACCACTTTTTTAAATTAGAACTAAACCTAAATAAAACTAAACACAAAAAAACCTAAAAAAAAACCAAAAAAACCAAAAAAAAAAAAACTCAAAAAGAAAACCATTGGCATATTTTTGCCAACTCGGTTGGCGACCAAATTTTCGCTAATCCAGTTGGCGATAATTTAAAAATATTAAAAAAAATATTATTTCATATTGTTGGCGATATGTATCGTAATTTTAAAATTTTTCAAACTTCTATCAATATATAAATTTATTATCGATACAGTAAATATTATGTATATATATATATATATATATATATATATAACAAAAACTTTCGCCCCAAATTTTATTAGTCAATCATGTCTGACTAATAAGTTTGCTAAAGGCCCTCGTCAGCATAATATAAATTGTGAAAGATGAAGAATACCTAATGCCGATGAGATCGGCCGT
The DNA here is from genome assembly GCA_036927795.1 of Iris macrosiphon. Taxonomy (NCBI): domain Eukaryota; kingdom Viridiplantae; phylum Streptophyta; class Magnoliopsida; order Asparagales; family Iridaceae; genus Iris; species Iris macrosiphon. The sequence continues at coordinate 319,803,195 of JAYESA010000005.1, forward strand.
AGAGAAAGATGAAGACTGCTTGCCAACTCCGATTGAATTGAATATGGCAGTTACAATTTACAACAAATTTGTTGTCACAATAAATATTAATGCCTTCTAGTCATTTTCACGTACAACTCACTTATCAAAAAATCTATAATATTATTAAAAATATATTTAAAATTTAAATTATATTAGAATATTTATAATATAATTTGAATATATTTTGATTATAATTTGTTATAAAAAATTTTATTTGTTTGATATATTTTTAATTAGATAATACCATATAAGTTAATTTAAAATTTAAATATTTAAACTAACATATATTCAGGTAGTTTTTTTTTTTTTCTCACCTACACGATAAAAACATGTGTTAGTTATTTTATTTTTTATTTTTTATTTTTTATTTTTTATATTAATAATTAATGATATACATACGACTCATTTTTGAATTTTTTTCAAGTCGTATTATAATAATAGAGATGAATACTAATAAGTAGGGCTAGTTTGGTCATTTACATATAAATCATAAGTAAACTTTTAATAAATGATAAATAAAGTAACTTATATATTTTTTTTTTCACTTAGGTCACTTGTTAGCAATACCCCTCCAAATAATATTAACTCCCAATCCCACCTAAAATTTACATCAATAATTTGAATATTGATGAAATGCCATACTAATAAAAAGATCTTGTTTTTGTGTTTTTAGTGATCATTTGAGATTAATTTCTTTTGTTCTTTGTCATTGAGCTAAAGTAAATTGTATGATTTGACGAATCACAATGTCAGTTAAAATATTAAAATTTTACTCTATTTTATGATTAGTTTGTTGTTATGTTTGCAATTCTGGAGTAAAATTTCTAAAGTTTGTTTTAATTAATGGGTAGAGATTATCAGGATAAATTTATCATTTTTAATTATCAGTTGACTCCGTTAGGATACGGAGTTATCTAATTATAGTTGAAGAGTTATGTAATTATAGTTGAAGAGTTTATTGGTATAGGATATCAAGTTGAAAAAATAAAATATTTCAGAATAATTAGTTGAAAATAAAACTGAGATTAATGAACTATTAAGTGATTTATGTAGGAGATACCTATTTTTATTGTTGTAAGTATGTAAATCAACATCTAAAAAATAAAATAGGAAGTGGACAAAGAATATAATAAAATTAATATAATATAATGCCTAACTACTCATAATCTTTCTTTCTGTTTTACCACTTTAACATTTATTTTGGACTCTGTTGAAAATTTAGAAAACCCAAAACAATACTACATATATATCTCTATCTCTACTATTATATTGATGCTTAAAAACGGCTAAAAATTGAGTTGTCTAAACCTTTTGTAAATACTCCACTAACTATTTATTAAAAATAACTAATTATTTAACTATCTAATATTATTTATTTACAACTAAAGTGGTTAAGGTGAGAGCTATTTTTCTTGGTTGCTTGATTTTGATTCTTAGAAAAGTCAATATTTTTAATAGTTTTATTTTAAAAAAATTTAACAATTTTTTTACACACGTGCACGTTACTAGTGTTATTATAAAGAAACTTAAAAACGATTCAAAATAAACTGTATAAGTCGTGTGTATATCCTAACGTCATTAAAAATTAAGCAAACTTTTTATAAGTAATAGCTTAACTACCAAATATATATTAGGGTTTTTTTATACTAACTATCCCTAATTTTTGGACTTATTACACAGACTACCCCTATTTTGAAACTAATTACACTGACCACCCCTCCCTTTAGAAATTTTATTTTAAAACAGGGGTAGTTAGTGTTAAAACTTTTTATTTTTATCTTAAAATAAGGGTACCCCGTGTAATAAACATAAAACATAGGGATGGTCAGTATAATCAGTTTAAAAATAGGCCCCGTGTACCAAAAACTTAGGGGTAGTTAGTACAAATAATCCTATATATTATTTAACTACGTGCACACATATATATAAATACTAATTAAAATATAAATAAATTAATTAAAATATAAACAAATCTAAGAATTTTTTTAATCAAAATATATTTTAATCATTTCTGTAACGAAAAATTTCATACAGAACATTATATTTTACGTTAATTTCATCGAAACATCAAACTTTCAAAATTTACGTCCAAAGTATCAAAACGTCTATTGGAAGGACGTTTTGTATAATTTATTATTAAAAAAAATATATAATATCGTTTTCGTTACAGACGTTAACTTAAAAAATATACATATATTAAAAAGCCGATCGGATGAACGTTTCTCAAGGAGCCATCCAATGAACGTTATATATATATATATATATATATATATATATATATATATTTCTCCTCTTTCTCTCTCTCTGCTCCACTCTCTTTCTCTCATCTCTCTCTCCCTCTCTCTCTCTCTCTCTCTCTTTCGTCTCTTATCTCTCTCTCATCTCTATATCTTGTCTCTCTCTCTCTCTTTATCCTCTCCTCTTCTCTCTCTCTCTCTCACTTATTGTCACTCCTCTCTCACTCTCTCTCTCTCTCTCTCTCTCATTCTTTTTCCTCTCTCTCTTTTCCCCTCTTTCATTCGCCTCTCTCTCTCTCAACCTGTCACTCTCACCCTCTCTCCCTCTCTCCCTCTCTTTACTCTCTCTCTCTCTCTTTACTCTCTCTCTGTCACTCTCATCCCTCTCTTTACTCTCTCTCTCCCTGTCACTCTTTCGTCTGTTACCTTTTTTTCCTGTATGTTAGTATACTAGGTAATACTAGTCTTTGTACAATTTATAACGTTAAATTTGGAACGCTAAATTTGTAACATTTAAGTTTTAACGGTTAAATTTAGCTTATATATATGACTCATTTTTTTTATATCTCATTCACTTTTACTCTCTTCACCATATTTTTCTTATACAGGAAATAGCTTACAATCGGTGAATTCAGAAGCCAAATTCAAGTCAGAAGATACTTTGATCCATTGTTTCCTACCATTTTCTTCTAAGCTATTTCCTGACATACCTCTGTAAGTCTCAATTCAGACGAAAGTTTGTAACTATGGATCAAAATTTAGTAATAATTTGCTACCATGGAGGTATACTAGATGGATTATCTTACCAAGGAGGTAATACTCATCTTATTACCACTTATCAAAATATCACATTAGCTAGTTTGCGTAGTATTATTTGTGATCGCTTTTTCATAAGTTATGAATTTACAATAAGGTAGTTTTATGAAGATGCGTTGATAATATTAGATTGTGAAGAAATATGGAATTTTATTATTCAAACTAATTTAGTTTTATCTTGTACTAAAATTTATATCATTCCATCACTAGCAAATATCGACACAACTATCATTTCAAGTAGTTAACATTTTTGTGATAACCAAGATTTTAATGTTGGTCCTAGTTGCATAAATCACACTGAACTGAACTCTGATACTGAAAATAATGATGTTGACGATGAAAACAGTGATGATTTGGTTGAAAATTTAGATGATAATGATGCTAATATAGCTTGTTGCATTTCTGGGTTAATTGTTGGCAGACAATTTGATTCTCCTCAGGATTTTTGAAATTTTATTAGCGATCTAGCAATTACATATAAATTTAGTTGTTCATCTAAACATAACAATCATCAAAGAATAGTGTATACTTGTGATTCTCCAAACTGTTGTTGGAGAGTATACACTAAAGCTAATGGTGATAGTAGTACATTTAAAATTCTTACATTTGAAGGTAGACATTCATGTTTAGGTGGATTTACAGGAGAACATCATCCACTAGCCACTACTGCATGGGTAAGAAATAAAATAATTGGTAAAATTAGAGATAATGTTACGCCCCAGTCCCAAAATACGTAGGACTAGGAATACGTAACACGCCCAGCAGCATGTATATGAACTCCAATATATGGAAACCATATACATACGTACGCTGTTTATGAATATTAAATCTACCAGTGGTAATATACTGTCACAACAAGTCACACAGAATCTATATCTCATCCACAGCACAAATAATAAGTAGGAACAAAGAACTGAATAATATCTGGATATCAAGATGAATATCAAGTCTGATAGTCGGGGTGGAAACAAATCCACTACAAAACGATCATTCTGAAGTAGCAACAAAATCTCTAAATAGTGGTAATAAAATCACAGGTACTCTGAGGGTAAGACCTCCTCAGCCAGATACGTAGTGTCCGGTCCAGGTCCGTACTCCTGTGGGTACTCCTGCTCGTCCATATTTGAAAAGGGACCAGGTCCTCAGAGGGACGTAACAAGATACATAAAAGCATGCCATAAAGTACTGAAATATAAACATCCAATGGGTCGCCTATCCGTCTAAGTGAACGCAATTTGAGAATAACTTGAGTGTTTGGGAATGTGTAAGCTAGACATATGCTGACATAATTCACCAATCGTGACAACCGGCTAGTATATGCCACATATGCCCCCTATATCATGGGCACAAAAATATAGTAACGTCCAACGTTCTTTATAGTGTGGTATCTGCAAAATAACAAGTGACGTCCAACACTCTAAAGGATATGGCATCGGGTATAAATAATAACGTCCGTACCACTCCGTCGAGTGGGGCATCATGTATAAAGGAGTTGGGTGTCCCATACGCCTACTAGTCGTTCTCCCCGTCCAATGATCTATGCGTGTTGCATCCACTACACGAATAAACCTCTAAATAATTGCCAAGTCTACTATCATACAAAGTTTCTATCAGCAGTCATCCCTAACGCACGGTCCATACGTATAGGCGGCCAACCCAATACGTAGTCCGAGATCTATATGAGACTCACAACTTGTGTAACAACTGTGTCACGGCCAATGAATCTAATGATGCTCCATAATACTGGGGTGGTCTCATAAAGTAGGTCCAAAAATCTACAAAATAAACATCTATATAAATAGAATTAAACATGCATGTATCAGCTGGAATATAAATAATAGTACAATGGCAAGGTATACTTGCCGAGAAAAAGTCCTGTATAGTGCACGTCCAACAGTGTTAAGTTGTAGTAAGAATAAGTGGGTTAGGGTTTGAGAGTTGTAATTATATATATAGGGATAAGGAGGCGGTGGGATTACTTAATGATTAAGAAACTACTGCCGCTGCTGTTTTCCTTTCATTGGTTTAGGTTTGCGGTTGAGGAGTTTATAGTAATAATAGGTAAAGAGGCGGTGGAATGAGCTGCTGATATTTTTTCCCACACGTGCGGAGGAGAGAATTAAGCGGTGGAGTTCTGCTTTACGCGCGGAGCGAATTTTAGGCGGTGGTGGAGTTACGCTTGGTTTTGTTTACGCGTAGAGAAAGGAATTAGGCGGGTGGGTTTTTACGCGCAGATGAAGTAAGAAGAGGGGGAGAGAGTTTATGCTTGGTGAAAGAAAGAGTTTACGCGGGGTGGTTTTGCTATTGCTGCTGTGGGTATTTACGCGCGGAGAAGTATACGCGGGTGATGAGCTGCTGTTGTTTCCTTACTTCTTGTTTTACGCGGGGTGTTTAACGGGTTGCGGGTTCAGATTTGGATCCAATAGGAATTCCTATATTGGTGCATTCGTTTAAGCCAGCAACTGTCCAAATGGTCTCTTACATGGAATAATTTAAAAAAATTTATAAGGGCTCCATAAATCCTCTAATTACACAAACACCTCAAATAAAAATCTATTCATTCTATTTAGCTCATAACTATTATAAATAAAAAATACGGTTTTAAAAATTAGGCTATTACATTCTACCCAACTTATAAAAAATTTGTCCTCGAAATTAAACTAGGGTAGGGTTTTTCTATCTAATCTCACTTGATCATAATCTAAAAGAATTACCTCAAGTTAACAATGTGATTTCTACCCAACTTAGAATTTACCCATCTATCACATAAGACTATTCATCTAAGAAAACTATTCCTCAACTCATTTAATCATGTTATTCAATCCTCAGAAACTTTAACACCAACATATTACCTGTGATATGCCCTTAATTACGGAAAATAATCATCAAGTAATATAATTGGCCTATGGGGCATATCTAGTATTTTCCGTGTATCAACTTATATCAAGCATGAGTGTTCGTCTTTCCGAAATAGAGGAAGACAAAAAATAATAATAATAAAGTATTCAAGGGAGAGGTAATAGAATACAAGTATGGGGATCAAGACGTTTAAAGAATTCAATTAGGAATTGTCATGGCAGTTGTGAATTGAAATCCTATTTTGTGCATGCTCGTAATAGTACAGTCATGTACTTGGTATGGTATGCTCTAATATATCTAGAGGCAAGTACAGTCATCTATTAGTCAACTATATATTTCAATCCACGTAAAGTAGTATTACGAAGGGCGAACCAAGCGTACTAAGGTTAGCTAGACCTTAATATGCTGATTCTAAAATATATTACTGTATGCATCCAATAATACATATGTTGTGAACAAGCTTGATAAAAGAATAAACTTGCCAAACTAGGCTATAATAGCGGCATAAGTCAAGGTAGTACATAAAAGGTAAACACGCTAGATCATGATAAAAGAAGGTACATAATAACAAGTACACACAAAATAAGACTCTACAACTACTAAGGTTGTCATACAAATTTCTTGTCTAAGTTGCTAGTCAACCAAATAGGGGTATGACCTCTAAGTTCTACTATTGGGATAAATATTCTTATGCAAGTCTATAAACATGTGATTCTTTGGTGCTGCTCCTGGTTTCGTCATTTGCTGAGCTGACTTTGGTGTTGGAAGCGCTAGCCTCTGTGCTGGTGGTGGGAGTGTCAATGCTTGTGGCATAGGACATTCTTTTATCATATGCTGTCCGAAACCACATCTCATATATTGTCTTAAGCGAGTTCGACATTCCCTCATAATATGTCCGCGTTTCCCACAATAATGGCAGTGGGCTTCTCTAGGATCTGGTACGGTCCGGCTCTGTGTTGATATTATTGTTGTTGTTCCAAAGGATGTCTAATAGGTCCTCCTTGTTGTGTCCTTGCCGGTCCTTGTTGTGTCCTCACTTTTTCTTTGCTGATGGTTTCTTGCAATCTGGCTTCTGTCAGTAACTCGGCATAAGAGATCCGGGACTGTGAGCTTGTGTAATATTGGAGCTCTTTAGTCAGTCTACGATGAAACCTCTTAGCCTTAGCCAAGTCAGCTGGTATTAGAGCAACGCCATATTTGCTAAGGCGGCTAAACTCAGTATCATACTCATCCATTGTTTTGTTCCCCTGCTCTAGGTGGAGGAACTGATCGTATAATGTATCTCTGACGGTGTCCTGAAAGTATTTCCCTTCGAAGCACTCTAAGAACTGCTCCTAAGTCTGATATATACCTAACTGGCGCTCCATGGATTCCCACCAGTGATGGATATTACCATCTAGAAGCGTCCTTACACCTTTCATCCATAAGTCTGCAGGTAGCTGCGATGCCTCTAATAACTTCCGAGTGTGGGTGATCCAGTTGGTAGTTTCCTCTGGGCTCTCAATGCCCTTGTATGGCCTTGGACCCATCTGTACAAAGTCCTTTACTGATCCAACTTTAGCTTAAGGTACTGGAGCTAGTGCTTGAGCTGGTACAGTAGTCCTTGCTGCTATCTTTTTAAGTGCCTCTAAGAACTCTTGTCTTTGTTCTGCTGCTTGCTGCCTCTGTTCTGCAGCTAGTGTGGCGGCCTGTTGTTGCTGTTCCTTCATTAACATTTGAAAAAATTGGAACAGTTGTGCTTGGCCATCCTGGGGTGTCGATGATACTGGAAGGTTCCCATTAGGTGGAACGGGAATATCCGATGGAACTGGATTATGAATCTGTCCATCTGGTCCAGGAAGTCTAGGAATCATTGAGATCCCTCCTTGAGTCTGACCATCGATTCCAGGAGTTGTGTCGATATTGGCAATAGTACATTCATTCTGCATATTCATCTTTCTGCAGGTGATGTACACAACGATTAAAATAGAAGCGTAAAATACGCTGGGAAATTGTTCGCGTATTTTTAGTCAGAAATCTCCATCATACATGAAGTCCCTCCCTGCGTAAAACAGGGCTCAAAATAGTTGGCGTAAAATAAGTTGATAAGCTATCCGCGTAAAACAGAGGTTCAAGGAAACTGGCGTAAAGTAGAGCTTCAGAGTCGTCCGCGTAAAGTAGGGATGCAGGGTAGTCTGGCGTAAAAACAAAGATTCAAAGAAGTTTGGTGTAAAGTAGAGTTTTAAGCTGTCTGGCGTAAAACACGGTTTCTGAACTAACCGCATAATATAGAGAAGCGTAAATTAAAGCTTCAGAATTTTCAACATGGCTCTGGGAAAAAGTTCTGCGCGCAAAATCTACTATATTGCGTAGAAGGTCTGTGCGTAAGTATGCTGCGTAAAAGTCTGGGATTCGTTGTTGCTTAAAGTCTCACAAGGAACTCTTTGTATTTCCTCGGACGAATTTGTCAGTCAAAATTAGTAAACCTGACATCTGACAAAAGTACTTGCACGATGATCGAGAGGACGGCTGTGATGATGATTTGCACAGAGAACCAGGTTGTCATTTAGTGATAGATTGGATATAAGTCATTTTTATGCATCTATAAAGAAGGAAATGGGGTCTTCAAAATACGTTGCTTATAGAAATGAGTTTTAAGCTCAAGGTAAGACAAAATCAAATGCTAAGTCAAAAGCTGTTTCTGCACAGGGCTCGAGGCATATCTCTGCATTTAATGCAAGAGATTTTGTTCTAAATTGGTCATAACTTGGAAAGCTAAGCTGTGCCAGATACGCTCAAATCTATTCTTACATTTTACGCCTAATCAGGCTACTCTATGTTGGTTATCTATGAATCACCAAGTTTACGCTGGGACAGTTTGTATGACTTGTCATACGCAGGATTTGGAAAACTAAGGGAACGTGGGTAGCAGTTGTCATTTATTGCGGCGTAAAGTTAAAAATTTTCTTCATAGTTTGCCTTTTTACGCCAAAAAAAGGTCATTTGGCTTTTACGCCAGCAATAGTCACTGGGTTGATCTCTATAAATAGAGACCCCTGGCACGGCGTAAAGGGTTTCTGGCGTAAACTCTGGTTATCCAAATATGGGATGGTTTGAAAGGAAGAATGAGTTTTTAGTCAAGTGTGGATGAGATCCTTATACTCTATTCCTATACGCAGGCTTGTTTGGTACAGTTACGTAACCAAAATAATATATTCTAGACCTGCATGGGCCACCACTAAAAATATGTCACGTACCAGTCCCAAAATACGTAGGACTAGGAATACGTAACACGCCCAGCCGTATGTATATGAACTCCAATATATGAAAACCATATACATACGTATGCTGTTTATGAATATTAAATCCACCAGTGGTAATATACTGTCACAACAAGTCACACAGAATCTATATCTCATCCACAGCACAAATAATAAGTAGGAACAAAGAACTGAATAATATCTGGATATCAAGATGAATATCAAGTCTGATAGTCGGGGTGGAAACAAATCCACTATAAAATAATCATTCTAAAGTAGCAACAAAATCTCTAAAAAGTGGTAATAAAATCACAGGTACTCTGAGGGTAAGACCTCCTCAGCCAGATACGTAGTGTCCGGTTCAGGTCCGTACTCCTGTGGGTACTCCTGCTCATCCATATATGGAAAGAGACCAGGTCCTCAGAGGGACGTAACAAGATACATAAAAGTATGCCATAAAGTACTGAAATATAAACATCCAATGGGTTGCCTATACGTCTAAGTGAATACAATTTAAGAATAACTTGAGTGTATGGGAATGTGTAGGCTAGACATATACTGACGTAATTCACTAATCGTGACAACTGGCTAGTATATGCCACATATGCCCCCTATATCATAGGCACAGGAATATAGTAACGTCCAACGTTCTTTAGAGTGTGGTATCTATAAAATAACAAGTGTCGTCCAATACTCTAAAGGACGTGGCATCGGGTATAAATAATAACGGTCGTACCACTCCGTCGAGTGCGACATCATGTATAAAGGAGGTGGGTGTCCCATACGCCTAGTAGTCGTTCTCCCCGCCCAATGATCTATGTGTGTTGTATCCACAACACGAATAAACCTTTAAATAACTGCCAAGTCTACTATCATACAAAGTTTCTATCAGCGGTCATCCCTAACGCACGGCCCATACGTTTAGGCGGCCAACCCAATACGTAGTTCGAGATCTATATGAGACTCACAACTTGTGTAACAATTGTGTCACGGCTAATGAATCTAATGATGCTCTATAATACTGGGTGGTCTCATAAAGTAGGTCCAAAAATCTACAAAATAAATATCTATATAAATAGAATTAAACATGCATTTATCAGCTGGAATGTAAATAATAGTACAATGGCAAGGTATACTTGCCGAGCAAAAGTCCTGTATAGTGCACGTCCAACAGTGTTAAGTTGTAGTAAGAAAAATTGGGTTAGGGTTTGAGAGTTGTAATTATATATATAGGGATAAGGAGGCGGTGGGATTACTTAATGGTTAAGAAACTACTGCCATTGCTGTTTTCCTTTCATTGGTTTAGGTTTGCGGTTGAGGAATTTATAGTAATAATAGGTAAAGAGGCGGTGGAATGAGCTGCTAATATTTTTCCCCACACATGCGGAGGAGAGAATTAAGCGGTGGAGTTCTGCTTTACGTGCGGAGCGGATTTTAGGCGGTGGTGGAGTTACGCTTGGTTTTGTTTACGCGTAGAGAAAGGAATTTGGCGGGTGAGTTTTTACGCGCAGATGAAGTAAGAAGAGGGGGAGAGAGTTTACGCTTGGTGAAAGGAAGAGTTTATGCGGGGTGGTTTTGCTATTGCTGCTGTGGGTATTTATACGCGGAGAAGTATACGCGAGTGATGAGCTGTTGTTGTTTCCTTACTTCTTGTTTTACGCGGGGTGTTTAACGGGTTGCGGGTTCGGGTTTGGATCCAATAGAAATTCCTATATTGGTGTATTCGTTTAAGCCAGCAACTGTCTAAATGGTCTCTTTGTCATGCCCCAGTCCCAAAATACCGAGGGAAGGGCGCGTGATAATGGCCAGCAGCACACACCGATGGACAAACCCAATTTAATGGATCCATCGGGACATGCTTAAGCTGTAATATAACAATAAGTAGGTCCAATGATATAAGCCACAGTCTATACTAATCTCATCCACAACAGATAATCACAGATCAAAAGCCAGAATAATGCAAATAAATATAAACTAATAAATCTCAATAAAAGTGTCTCGGAGAACAATCCGAGAACAAGTCTGATACATCAATGCAATAGACTGGAAAATAAAGGAACTGGAAATAAAAATAAATGAGTATCTAAAGCCAATACTCAGGAGAAGTCCTCTGGTATGATCTCGTCCTCAGATGTCGGTACAGCTCCTGTATCGGCTCCTGTTGCGGTCCCGTATACCTCAGGGAAGATCTCGTCTGCAAATCCTGGGGACATAATCCGGATCCAGGTCCTCAGGGGACATAGCAAGGTACAGATAATACAAGCCAAAATAAATACAGTGCAGATAGTAAATGAAATAATAGGGTAAACTATAAAACCATCTATGTGAAATGCAAGTGAGAGCATCACTAGTGCTCAGGCCGAAGCCACTACAAGCTCTGTGTCGGGGAGCCGGTAGCGGTAATAACCGATAATGGGCTAAGCTCGGGCTTCAGAGTCTTGTGCCTCTCAATAATAGGGGTTATATATATATATGATCATCCTGTAGCCTGTGTGTCTCTCTCCACCCAATGTAACCACGTCTCTCATGACCATAACGTCTCATGTTCATGTCAAGCGGGATCATAGCTAATGCAACAAGTCATAAAGTATCTAAAAATATAGTATCTCTGTCAAGTCCTGTATCCTATACAGAATCACCACGAATATCTCGGAAAGATCCTATCTCATGAATAGTGTCAAGTGTCATGGGTCAAAGTGTACTTGGTAAGACAAGTACGAGAAGATAAAGTGTCACGAATGTCCATCTCTAGATGACGATAGACAACACCACGTACGGTGTCGGCACCCGACTAATGATCGGACGCTAAGTACGTCACACATTCCTAGGTTAAGCATGCACAGCAATATAATGAAGCAAGAAAATATGTAACAATACTGCAGAGTTTGGCAAGGTACACTTGTCTGGGGTTCTGGCTCCAACTATAGCTCTGGTCTCAGTGTGATTTGCAGGTACTACTCCGGTTGCTGAAATAAATATCACCATTAGATTCAGAAAATATTAAATAGCTAGAAACGCCTGTCCTTGAGTCTAATTTGGACACAAGGGCAAAAAACGACATTTCCGGGTCAAAGTGGGGTCCACATGTGGGCCACATTGCACCGAAAAGTGTGTCAGGGTCAAAGGTCTCCAAATTTGTCCAACTTAGTGTCAACAAGTCAGGAACGATGATACGAACCCAACGGAACTTCCAGAATTGGATTCCGATGAGCCAATCACAAAATCGTCCGTCAAGTGGAGCCGGTGGGGCCCACGATATACGATTTCGTCAATATTCTCAAAATCGAACCAAACTTGGGTCATAGGACCAGCGTATTGCTACGAGTCCGATGGCGCAAGTTTTGTCTCGATCCGACGTGTGTACACAAAGTTACAGCATGTTCCAGAATCGACGGATACTGGGCGTTGTCGGCGGATACGCGTTAATTCCGGTGTGCACGCACATCCAAATCAACTTCTACGAAATCCCACACATCCGTATCGACGGTGCGCACGTTTCGATAAAGACCGCGTGCGACCAAGTCGTCCCGTTTGGCGGGGCGTATTCAGTTTTGGGGTAAAACAGGGCGTTGATATTCCTGTTTTTGGATCGCGGTTTGCGATCACCACAGGACTCGATGCACCGAGCGGGTTGCACGGGCACCGAGAGTCTCATACAGTCTACGCGACGCAACTAACGGAATCGAAAACGGAATCACGAGGTGAGAGAAAATGCTACCTGAACAGGGCTGCGTGAAGACTGATTTCCTGTGTCCGAGTGTCTCCTTCGTGTCCTGGACGTGTCCGAGTCTCGGGCTAGGGTTTGGTTCTACCCAAGTTCGCCGGAGCTACGGCGGCCGGAGGGAGGCAGCGAAGGAGCACTGGCCGGAGTCGGCGGCGCCGGAGCGGGCGGGGGACGGTGGCACATGGCTCGGGCGGCCGGGCGTAGCGGAGCGGCGGCGCTCGGGCTGCTGCTGCTGCTGCGGGCTTGCTGGGGGGTGGAGGAAGGAGGTGCCGACGGCGTCATGGCAAGGTCAGGGGCCGCTCAGGCGGCCGTGGGGCAGCGCTCGGCGAGGGTCGTCGAGGGCGAGGGCGGTTGTCGACGAGGCAGAGTCGGGGAAGAGGGGGATGAGGCGGAGGAGTTAGGGCTGAGGAGCGCTGGAGGCACGGCGGGCGTCGGAGAGTGAGGCGAGGCGGTCGGCTGTGAGCGGGCGGAGAAGGGGGAGACGCGACCGGGCGGAGTGGCGCCGGAGTCTCGCCGGAGGGGTCAGGGAAAGGGTGGCGGCTCGGTTAGGGTTAGGTTTAGGGATTTGGGGGATTAGGGATTTTTAGTAATTCTTTCTTTCTTTCTTTTTTCCGGAGTCCAATAAATCTACAAAAAATTACCCTGTGTCCGGTTTTCCATTTTACACCATAAAATATTATTTTTATAATATTTTAATATTAATTAACGGTAATTAAAAATCATTTAATTACCAAAAGTCTAGGTTTTAATCATCAGAAAATTTCTGAAAATTCCAGAAAAATCCAAATCAACAATTACTAAAAATCAGGGGGCTTACACTCTTACATAAAATAATTTAGGAAAATTTATAAGGGTTCCATAAATCATCTAATCGCACAAACACCTCAAATAAAAATCTATTCCTTCTATTTAGCTCATAACTACTATAAATTAAAAAATACGGTTTTAAAAATTAGGGTATTACAGATAACAACTCGTATAGTCCAGCACACATTGTACATGATATACTTAGAGAACGTTGGATACATATTACATATTCCAAAGCTTGAAGAGCTAGGGAACTTGCATTATCTGATATTAACGGCAGTTACGTTGATGCATATGGTAGTCTTGAGAAATATTGTTTTACAATTATGAAAATAAATTCCGGTAGCAAATATTTTTTAAAAATAGTAGAAAATAATATCTTTCAAAGAATATTTATTTGTTTCAAGTCTTGTATGGATGGTTTCTTAAGTGGTTGTTTACCTGTTATTAGTATTGATGCTACTTTTCTTACATCTAGATTCTATTTATTTGTTGTTTGTGCTCACGATCCAGACTACCAACTATATCCTATTGCTTATTGTGTTGTTGAGAATAAAAAATCTGAGTCATGGACATGATTTTTAAACTGTTTAAAAATGTCTTTCGAAACTTATTTTGAACGGTGAGATAGTATTTCATTTATATCTGATAAGCAGAAATGATTAATTCGTAGAATACGAACAGTTTTTCCAAACTCTTTTCACTTTTTTTTGTATTCAACATTTTAAGCAAAGTTTGAAAAATCAATGTCCTCGTACACCCACATATCTACAATGGTTAGAAAAACTTGCCCGGTCTTATAATGAGTTTGATGCGAATGGTTGGTTCGAAATAATAAAACCTGCTGATGTAAATATTTTTAATTGGATTGTAGAGTCAAACGATAAAAATCATAATTTTTCTCACTGGATAACAAGTTATGTATCGTGCCCACGATTATATATTAACACTTCGAACATTGTTGAATATTTTAATAAATAGATTAAAAGTTTGTGCGACAAACCAATATCAATATTAGTTGATGGTATGGTATTAGAGAAAAAATAATAACACTTTACGACAAGCATCAAACAAATGTTGAAAAGATGGAAACAGAGTTTTGTCCAAGGATGATGAACACTATAGCACGTACTAGAAGAGAGTCACCCAATTTTTAGTTATTGTATTTTAATAACAATAAATTTAAAATATGGGATCATGAAACAAGTAGATGTTATGTGGTTGAACTAGACCATAAATGTTGTACATGTGGTCGGTGGCAACATACTCTACTACCATGTGAACATGCTTGCTTTACATGTCATTCTTCTAACATACCAGTTGAAAGTTATTATCCTATTAATTTTTTTGTTGCAATACTTAGAGGTGTAAACATACCATGTATGGAACCGATTTCAGTCTCCTATACTCCTCAAAGTAAACCAGTAAGAGGTCAAATTAGAGTACCACTTCTTGGGCGTAGAGCTGGCAGACCGAAAAAGAATTGTATAATAACAAGAGAACCGTCGACAAAAGATCTTCATAACAGTAATTGTGGCGGGCTGGGACACAACAAAATGAGTTGTAGAAACCAACCGAGGTAGTGAATATTATGATTGTATCTTTTT
Organism: Iris macrosiphon; assembly: GCA_036927795.1. Lineage (NCBI taxonomy): Eukaryota > Viridiplantae > Streptophyta > Magnoliopsida > Asparagales > Iridaceae > Iris > Iris macrosiphon. The sequence goes on from JAYESA010000005.1 coordinate 319,818,505, forward strand.
AGAGTAATTATGATTCTGATTTTACGTTGTTATAATGTTGTAATTGAAGTTGCTGAACTTTCGAATAAAATAAACATCATATTACTGAAATTTAAAGACCAACAAAATATTGTCATACATTTATTTATGGAGAAATTATTATCCCCCTCTGTCATCCCTACTCAACAAAATATTGTCATACATTTATTCTTTTTTTTTTGTGCGGGACGAAGAGAATGAGAGTGAGAGAGAGATAGAGAGAGAGAGAGAGAGAGAGAGAGATGAGTGACAGAGAGAGAGAGAGATGAGAATAAAAAAAATTATATTATAATTTTTTTACCGCTCATCCCTCTCTCTTCTCTCTCACTCTTTCTCATCCTTCTCTATGTCACTCTCTTACTCTCTCTCTCTCGTCTCTCTCTCTGTCATGCCCCAGTCCCAAAATACCGAGGGACTAGCCACGTGGCAATGACCATCATCACAACTCCAATAGGCAAACCCAATTTAAGAGACCCGTTAGAGTGCACTTAAGCTGTAATAAATAATAATACAAGTCTACATCATCTATCTCAATATAATTCTAATCTCATCTACAGAAAGTAAACATAAGTCAATATGATAGACCAGTCAAGATAATAGATAAAAAAATATAGTCCATCAACAAGTCCAAATAAATAGTGTCTCGGGGAACAAACCGATAAAATAAGTCAATACATAGATCCATGAGTCAAGATATGAAATAACTGGAAGCATAAATAACTGAGTATGTAACAGAATACTCAAGAGAAATCCTCTGGCACAACCTCGTCCTCTGGTGCCAGTACTGCTCCAGCGTCAGCTCCTGTCACGTATATCTTGGGGTATTCCTCCTCTACTGTACCTGGGGACATAATTCGGATCTAAGTCCTCAGGGGACATAACAAGGTACAATAAACACTCAAGCCAAATAATATGTAGTAAATAAAATAAATTTTCAGGGCAAGCTATGTAACCATCTAAGTGAAATATAAATTGAGAGCATCACTAGTACTCAGGCTGAAACCACTACAAGCTCTGTGCCGGGGAGCCGGTAGCAGTAATATCACATAATGGGCCAAGCTCTTGAACATAGACTAAAGCACCGCAATAATAAAATATATATGTATGTAATCACCCTGTAGCATGTGTGTCTCTTCCCACCAAATATAATCTCATGTCTCATGTCCACAATATCTCATGTCCATAACACGCAAGATCATGACCTCTATCTAGTACAACGAGTCATAATGATATCTATGTATATGCAAGTCTTATGTCACGAATCCTGTAATCCTATACAGAATCACCATGAATAACTCAGGAAATATTATGTCACATGAATAGTATCAAGTGTCCTATGGTATGACATACTTGGTAAAGCAAGCACGTAAAAATATATAGGATCGTGGTATCAACTCTCTAAGTGATGTTACACGACTCCACGTACGATATCGACACCCGAATCTTGTTCGGACGCTAAGCAACGTCTCACGGTCTTAGGTTGAGTAGACACATCACAAGAATATATAAAATAAAATACAAGTCGATAATATAACATGATTTACTATAAGTTGACAAGGTACACTTGTTTGGGTTTTGAGCTCCGCAAGTGGCTCCGATATAAGTGAAATCTCTAGGTACGCCTCCGAATGCTGAAATAAACATTACCATCGCTCTCAAAAAACTTAAAATAGATAGAATTGACTACCCATAAGTCCAATTTGGACAGAGGGGTAGAATTGACAGTTTTTGGTCAAAGCGGAGTCCACATGTGGCCCACTTCGCACCGAAAAATGTGTCAGAGATAAAGTTCTCAAAATTCATCAAACTTAGTATCTACAATTCCAGAACAATGATATAAATCCAACGAAATATCCAGAACTAGATTTCGATGAGCCGGTCACGAAATCGTCCGTCAAATAGAACCGTAGGGCCCACGAAACGATGTTTCGTCAACGTTCTCAGAATCGAATCAAAATTGGGTCACAGGATCAGCGTAGCGCTATGAATCCGATGGCATAAGTTTCATTTTGAAATGACAAGCACACACGAAATTATAAATAGTTTCAGAACAGGCCGATACGAAACTTTTTGACAGATACGCATTAATTTCGGTGTGCACGCACGTCCAAATCAACTTTCGCGAAATCTCACATGTCCGCGTTGACAATATGTACCTTTTGGTGTAATTCGTACACGACAAAGTCATCTCGTTTAGTGGAATGTACCCCGTATCGAAAAAATTCAGGTTTGGAAAACCAAGTTTTTGGTAAAATTCAACAGCGAATAAATCACAACATACAACGAATTAAAATAAACTAATTAAAAAATTAAATCTCGGTTATATTTTCTAAATTACTGTTCAAATAGAATTTAAAAAATTAAGTAGGTTGGAAGAAAAACACACATGAACATGGGTGGTTGGGACAGTTTCTGAACTACAAATTTGGTCATTTTTTTATTTTGTATCACGAATTATGACCGACACAGGACACGATACACCGAACTAATTATACAAGATTCAAGAGGGTCATGTGGTCTTCGTATAGGATTCAACGGATAAATATTTAGTTAACTGTGCAAAGAGTTACAGGGGTGGGAAGTAGGGTACCTCGCTACCGCTGTTGCTCGGGAATTCAGGCGGGCTATGCGGTGACTTCTTTGCGGCGGCGGCGGTCCGACGTCGTCGTCGGCAGAAGATCATCGGAATTTGAAGAGGATATGATGGTGGTGAAGGTGGTCTAGGCTAGGGATTATATATGGTGGCATGGAGGAGGTTATAGGGAGACGAAGGGAGGGGGTCAGGGAGGTTTCGGGAAAGGAAACAAATGAATTTGCTTATGTTACAGTAGATGGGGGGTTTGTGGGTTGCGGGTTAGTAGGTTGCGGGTTAGTGGCTACGGGTTTAGGTCCAAATCCATGTTGGTTTGGTTTATGTTGGTTTGGGTTGGTTTGGGTTGGGTTGGTTCGGTTTGAATTGGTTTGGGTTGGTTTAATATAAATCAATGCAATTAGCTATCTAAAAAATAGTTTTAGACCCCAATAAATTCTAGAAAAATTACACAATATTCTATTATTAATCGAGAGAGAGAGAGAGAGAGAGAGAGAGAGAGCGAGAGTGAGAGTGGGGAAAAGAGAGGGAGAGAGAGAGAGAGAGAGAGAGAGAGAGAGAGGGGAGGATAGAGAGTGAGAAGTGACATAGGGAGAGAGAGAGAGGGAGAGGAGATGAAAGAGAGATGAGAGTGACCGTCGAAAAAAATAATATTAAATAGAAAACGTCCATGGGATGGACGTTTTCTTCTGGAGAAACGTCCATCCGATAGATGTTTTAATATTATTTTTTTCGGTATATAAGAGAGGAGAGAGAGAAAGAGAGAGGAGAGAGGGGAGAGTGAAATTATTATTATTATTTTTATCTAACGTCGATTAACGACAAGAATATTATATTATTTTTAAAAATAATAAAAAATATAAAACATTTTTCGGACAGACGTTTTTATGCTTTTCTTATAATTTCTTAACCTTCGATGCTCTCAGTGAAAATTATGTATACTTCGTTACTCTGAGTGAATTTTTCCGTTTCTATAACAAATTTTGACTAAAACTATTTTTCAATAATATAAGAAAAACTAAATTCTTTTACGTGGCTTCTTGATGTAAAGTCTATATTATGTTCAACAATATCAATATATAATTAATTTTGTAGGCTAAATTGTACTTATATACTCTCAACTGTTGTATTTTTGATACTTTAATAATATCCTTAGCTTTTTTTTTATCATTTTAATTCCGTGTACTATCACTTTTTTTTTTATGAACTTAGAAATAATTGTAGCTGCAAAGTGACCATAACACCCTATACCTAATCCAAACTATAATCAACTAATTATTTCTTCACAATTTAATAAGAAAATAATTAATTAATCCATTACCACCGGATTAAATATATTAGTAAATGCACGTGCATTGCACGTAATTTTTTTGAATATTATTATAAAATAGTTTAAATATTTTAAAAATTTTAATTATAATTTATTGTAGAAGAAAAGTGTGGGTTACGGATTATCTGAACGAAGTTGGTTTTAGATATTTTAATCTTTCGTTAGTTTTTTTTTAGTTAAATTGGTTGAGTATTTATTAACGATTTTGTGGATAAGATATAAGTTGGTCTAATATCTTATTTATCTTCTGTAATTATTTTTTTAAATTTAATTGGTTGAGTATTTACTTACTATTTATACGGCTCACTTTTGAGCCGTCTAGAAGCCACTTTATATAATGAAAGATACTAGAAAATATACGTGCGTTGCACGAAAAATAATTTTTTAATATTATTATAAAATAGTTTAAATAGTTTAAATATATTTTAATTATAATTTATTATGGATATATTTTTACTCTTTATAAAAAGTCTTGAAAAGGCTAGCCGTCTAAGCTGTATGTATATCCTCACGTAATTAAAAATTAAATAAATTTTAACTAATTGTTTAACTACATAATATTATATAATTATAATCAAACATCTCTTCTAACTCATGTGGTTAAGTTGGGAGACATTTTTCTTGGTTGGTCAAGTTTAAATTCCCCATTATTTATAACAAATTAATTTTTTTCAAACAATTTTTTTTTACGTAATAATAATTTTTGAAATAAATGATTGAGTATATACAAACGGCTTAGATGACTCACTTTTGAGCCGTTTTGAAGCCTCATTATAAGAGTATAGATAACACATACGGTGAATATAACGTTATGTTTGGAAAGGGGAAAAAAATAGGAAAACGCAAAAAACTGAGGGAAAAGTGGAAGAAAAATAAAAAAAATTATTGATGTTTGGAAAGAAGGGAGGAAAAGTGGAGGGGAAAAATTTGGAAAGAAAATTTATGTAGGTCCCATATAATAAAATTTTCTTAAGAATGGAAGAAAAAAGAACGCACAAGAGAAAATTTTAGTAAAATTTACCCAATCACCACTCAATTAATTCGTTATCTAAAGGACAATTTTATCTATGTTCTACAAACAAACAATTTCTTTTAGTTTTTTACTTTTTCTTCCCCTACTTTTTTGAGATTGATTTTTCTTTTCCTCCATTTTTTTCCTATCAAAATTTCCTTATCCTCTCTCGCAAAGTTTCAAAATATAGTGTAAATCTCAAAGAGATAAAATAAGATTTTATATTTACTAATTAAATATGGTATAATAAATGTTAATTAAACCATATCATACTAAATCTCCCATCTCCATGCATACTCTTGTCAAACACCTAAGCATAAAATGTGGGATTAGGATTCACAATCTAATTTGGTCTGAATTTGGGGTGTGAACCTGATTTATTTCTTGTATTGTACTGTATTGTAGATCTGCTATATGTGGAGATATTTTCTTGTGTACATTTATTTAGGAGATCTCACATTTATTACGTTATACAAAAAGATGTCCTAATGTAATTAAAAATGTACATATTCCTACCAAAGAAATTCAGAAAACTTTCCCCAGAGAGCGATTTTTAAATTAGTAGGAGGATACGTACGATTCACCAAAAGAAATTGAAAACTCCATTCCATCCCTTTCATTTACACAAACAAAGTAGGGAAAAAACATTTTTAGCACCATTAAGTTGACAAATGGAGATAAAATTAACTTGAATGACATATAATCGAGGGCTCTTTTTGACACAGATATTTCAAAATATGATATAATATCAATTCGATTACTGTGTGTCTATTTCATTTTGTATATATTTCAAGTTTAGTAATATAGTGATCAATTTTGATGACGTCTTTTTACACCACCTTACTCTCCTGCATGATTGAGATTAAGAATCGAGACCTTGATCGGACATGACCAACATTAGTAAAATGTTTGATGAAAAGAGGTTATTCATTATTGTCTGTCCGGTCTCCATATTAATTAATTTGATATATATATATATATATATAAGGAGAAACATTACTTCTTCTTTATTTTGTGATTTAATATAATATTTTGAATGAATTGACTCGTTAAAAAGCTGTTTACATGTTAGGTACTGAATGACGCGCGTGATTCATATTATTATTTATCGGCCTAGCTAGCTGTCAAATTGATCGACGCAAGAATCATTGACATTTGAAGGTGGTAGTCGCAGCAATAACCTAGTAGTTGCCGAAGTGTGGGTATTGGTATATATATAGTGCATGCACATCGATTGCTTCAACTCATTCTTCAATTAGTCCAACGATTTGGTCGATCGATCGACCGATCATGTCTGAATTTGTGATATTCTTCGTGACAGTGTTCCTGGTTACACTAGTAGGAGGACTATGGTTGTACTCGACGTCCAAGGGACCGGGCCGGGGCCGGGGGCGGAGTTCCACAGCACCGCTGCCGCCGGGTCCCCGCGCCCTGCCGGTGATCGGCAGCATGCACCTGGTCGGTCCGATGCCTCACTTGTCCTTCACCGACATGTCGAAGACCTACGGGCCCCTCATGCACCTCCGCATCGGCTCCGTCCCCACCATAGTCGTCTCCTCGCCCGACATGGCCCGCGAGTTCCTCCGCACCCACGACGCCGAGTTCGCCAACCGCCCTCCCTCCGAGGTCTTCCGCTGCATCTCCTACGGCCTCAAAGGCTTCGCCTTCGCAGAGTGCGGGCCCTACTGGCGCGACATACGGAAGCTCTGCGTCACCCACCTCCTTAGTGCCCCCAAGATTGCCTCCTTCCGCACCCAGAGGAAGGAGGAGGTCTCCCTCTTCCTCCAATCCCTATCGGAGGCTGCCGACCAAAGGAGGCCCGTGGACCTGAGCGCCGCGCTGCGGAACGTCGTGTCGGACGTCGTCTGCCGCATGGTGATGGGGAGGAGGTGCATGACCGACGACGTCCAAGGCACCATGTTTCGGGAGGTGACCAACGAGCTCATGTCGATCCTCGGCGCGTTCAATTTGAACGATTTCGTTCCGGCGCTCGGGCTCTTCGACTTCCAGAGGATGAGGAAGAGGATGATGGCGGTGCACAAGGTGCTCGACGACTTCTTGGAGAAGATCATCGACGAGCATTTGGTGGATCATGGGAGGAGGAAAAAGGAGAGCGAGCATGACTTTGTGGATGTCATGCTAACCTTCATGGACGAGGAGGAGAAGGAGAAGGAGAAGCTTGGGGTTCATTTCGATAGGACTACTGTCAAGGCAATCGTGCTGGTAAGCAAGCAAGCATGCATGCATGCATGCATTCGTATGCAGGTATTAATTAATTAATTAATTTTGTTTGTTTGTGAATGAATGAATTAGGATATGTTGGAGGCCTCTATGGACACGTTGCGCACTCCGGTGGAATGGGCTTTATCGGAGCTGATTAGGAAACCAGCGGTGATGAAGAAGCTCCAGGAAGAGCTAGTGAGCGTGGTAGGATTGCATCAACAAGTGGAGGAATCCGATCTGGCGAAACTGGACTACTTAGCGATGGTTGTGAAGGAAACGCTGAGGCTTCACCCCTTGTCGGCGTTCCTATTTCATCACGGCAAGGAGGAGCAAGTCGTGAGCGGGTACCGCATACCCAAAGGTTCGAGCGTGATGGTCAATTTGTGGGCGATCGGTCGAGACACCAAGGTGTGGCCGAATGGGGAGGACTTCATACCGGACAGGTTCGCGCACAAGGAGGATGATGTAGACTTTAGGGGCAACGACTTCAGGCTGCTTTCCTTCGGATCGGGAAGGAGAATGTGCGCAGGTATGCAGCTTGCTCTGGTGGTGGTTCCTCTGCTGATAGCGCAGTTGGTCCATTGCTTCGACTGGGAGCTCCCTGGGGGATTGTCACCATCGGAGTTGGACATGACCCTCACATATGGGTTCACCATGCCAAGGTCTAACCACTTGTGCGCTATTCCAACCAAAAGGACCACCGCTACATCATTATCATTATCATCACATGTAATGTAACATGCATGCATTCATCCTCCCCCCACCCCACGCACTCCCCACCCATCCTCTCTCTCTCTCTCTCTCTCTCTCTCTCTCTCTTGCAATGGCTGTAGCCACTTTGGTTTGTGATCTGTATGCTTGATTTATATATATATATATATATATATATATATATATATATATATATTTGAAAAAAGATAATTTTATTGCTAGTCACACAGTGTTTCTGCAGTACACTCACACAGGTGGGTTATCACCCCATCCTGCTATCAAATATGAAATATCAAACTCTATATTGTGTATAATATCGATTGAGGGTGTAATTATCCCCTCAAATATTCGGTTATTTCTCTCCTTCCAGATGTGTCCGACCCCAGCTGCTAGACGAACCCGAGCCTCGACGAACCAACCCCTTCCTTGTTGTTTCCTGGTCGCTTCCATTATTTCTTTGATGTTCCTTGAGTTCATCCCACCTAATCATAGTCTATTCCACTGCGTCTGCATAATCCCTCAAGTTTCATCACATTCAAAAAACATATGCTTAATAGATTCTGGATCTCGTCTACATAATGTGTACATTGAATGTCCATAACAAATCGTACTAATCGGTCCCTCGTCAGTAGTTTATCGATCAATTCTTTATAGATGCATTAACCCATCTTGCTAGCTATACATTTATTCCAAACGAACTCCCTATATTCCACCTTTTGTCCCATCAGTTTGATAGCTTTAAATGTTGCTTTGAAGCTGAAACTCCATTCAAATCTCATTCCCACCTATCGGCACCCCCATCTCCCTCGATATTCACCTCCTGGATCTCGTTCCTGAGTACTCTGCTTAACGGATGTCCTTCCAATCTCCATCCTCCGTCCCTTATCAGCACCAAAACTGTCACGTCTCTCCCATACACCTCATAGGCCGGCCATCCCAGGTGTTCGATCAGGTTCTTGAGCTGCAGCCATGGGTCAAACCAGAGGCTAGTAGCCTCTCCATTGCTATTCCTTCTCGTGATCAATTGTTTGATCTTTTGTCTCCATTGTAGAATGGTTTTAAATGTGACAAAATAATTATTGTCATACGGCATTACCCAAAAAAAATTTCTCTGTGCATATATGTTCCTAGTGCATTTATCCCAAAGTGATGATCCATCCAAAAATCTCCATGTAAGTTTTAGCCCGACTACATCTCACACTGTCGTGAGTCTTCAAATACCAATTCTTCCTTCACTCTTGGATTGGCACAATGTCGACGCTATTGCATGGATGCCTCCCCTCCAGATGAAGTCTGCACACAGTTTCTCAATTTTATTAATCACTGCTGTCGGGAGCATTATGGTCTGAAGCCAAAACATCATAATTACTGATATTACATCTTCAACAATTAAATCATTCCTACAAAAGATAACGTCTGCGCTTGCCATATCCTTCTATTCTCTGTTGAACGAACTCCACAACGCTTTGACATTCCACAGATTTTGCATAGTTAATAGAGAGAGGTAGCCCCAAATATTTGACTGGCAATTGCCTCCTTTCAATCTGTAAATTCTTCTCTATTTGTTCCTGATTTGGACAATGTTTATTAAATACGACACTACTTTTCTCCTTATTCATTTGAATTCCGACATTCTCCCAAAATTTTCCATGATATCATTTAAGGCATTAACCCCTTTACTGTAGGGGCAAGAAAATCCAACAAATTATCAACGTATATAAGATGGGAAACTATAGGGTCTACCTGTGGATATAATGGTCGTATCTCCTTCCTGTGAACTGCAATATCTATCAACCATGTGAAATACTCCATCACAATTGTGAACAAGTACGGTGACAATGGATCTCCCTGACGCAGTCCCCTTTTATTGTTGAAAAAACCATTTGGTTGCTCGTGAATTAGAATTGAAAAAGATGGATTCATGATGCATTCTATGACTATGTCCACCCACCATCCATCAAAACCCATAGCTAACATCATCTTGCAGACAAACTCATGATTTACCGTGTCATATGTCTTTCTCAAGTCAGTTTTCACACAGGCCTTCCTGCCGCCTTTTTTTTATTAAACTCACGCAATAATTCATGCGTCAATAGGTTGTTGTCCGAGATCAATCTCCCCTTGATGAAGGCTGCTTGGTTGTGAGATATGAGCTCCTACATTATACCCCCCATGGGCTTGCATATCAGGTGCACAATAATTTTATACAAGAAGTTACAACAATCAATTGGTCTAAAGTCCGTAAGCTGAACTGTCCCCTCTTTCTTAGGTATTAATGTTAGGAAGGTATGATTCACCTCTTTCATTAACCTCCCATTGGCGAAGAAGTCATCAACTACCTCTAACACCGATTCTTTTAATTGGTCCTATTGTACTTTCAAAGATTTGCTCCCATATCCGTCTGGCCCTGGTGCCTTGTTTGGATCTACATTTTTCACTATCTCTGTCAATTATTCAACTGTTACCGAAGCCCGCAGCTGCTCGTTGCCCCTCCTAGTCACCACTCGCTTGCATGTAATATCTTCCATGTCTGAGCACATGCCATACACCTTGTTATAAAGATTTGAGTAAAATTTGATCGATTCCTCTTGTATGTTGACCGGATCAACTATATTATTTGTTGTCTTATACGTATCACGTCATAGAAAAATTTGTTGCATCTATCCCCTTCATTCAGCCAGGAACATTTTGTCCTCTGCGACAGTTGAATTTTCTCTTGCATGTTAAGGAGACTAACCTCTTTAATCAGTGTGGCTTCCCTTTCTGCCAATATCGGGTTGTGTAGATCTTTCTGGATTCGCTTATGTGTCTGCAAAAGCTCCAACTATCGCTGCTGCAACGGATCTTTAGGACGACCTTTGTTTCAAGCCTTTAGAGAGCCTTTTTCATATTCTTCATCCGACTCACGAGCCGGTACTGGGCATTGCCCCTGACATTCGTCCGTATACCCTCTCTGACTACTTTATTATACCCTTCCATAGCAGGCCAAGCTTGTTGTATCGAAACGGCCCGACCCGGGTTGAGAGCTTGCAGTGCTTTCCCCCATGCGAACCACTATGGGAGTGTGATCACATTTTGATGTCGCTAATCCCTCCGCCTGACTAGACGAACACTTGGAGATCCATCTAGAGTTAACTAACGCTCTGTCAAGTTGACAGACTATTCTTCTCCTTATGGTACAATTACTCCACGTCCAAATGAACCCGCTCATGTCCATGTAATGGAGTCCAAATTGAAGTAAACATTCCTGAAAGTCTCACAAAATAGAGTCAGGGACCCATTGTCCCCCAACCTTCTCATGGGGATATATCATAGCATTAAAATCCCCCACCATCAACAAAGGAACTTACAGTTGGTTCTCTGCTAGTGCATTTACCTGAATAATGTCCCTCCATAGTTATTCTCTTCCTTCAGTCATTATGCCCGTACACTGCCCCAAAGGAAAACCTGAGTCCCCCTTTATTCAAGAAGTCTACCATAATAAGTTATTCGGAGAAGAATATCACCTTCCCCATCTACACCCTACTGTCCCATAGTATCCATATTCGTGCCATATCATATATCTCCAGGTTATTTGCTTGATTCCAGAACAACGGAGTGCGTTATTTTATCAAACGATGGGATTTAATTTTAGTTTCTAAAAGAGTTGTGTCATGCCCCAGTCCCAAAATACGTAGGACTAGGAATACGTAAGCATGCCAGCCGTATGTATATGAAAACTCTAATATATAGAAACCATAACACATACGTACGCTGTATTATGAATAATAATTCATAAGTGGTATATAATATCACAAGTCACAGGGCATAACTATATCTAATCCACAGAATTGAGTAGAAATGAATAACAAATCAACTATATAACTGAATCAAGTATGAAATGCTTGATAAGAATAATTAGTTGGGTGGAGACAAATCTACTAACAAACTAGAACAAGAATAGAGTCTAACTACTAAATAAATAAATGATAGAAAAGTATCAACTCAACTACGAGCCAATAGACTCGAAGGTAAAGAGCTCCTCAGAAGAGAATGAAGTAGCAAGTCCTGATCTGAGCTCCTACAATTCGTCATGATCGTATACACCTGGCAAGGGACCAGGTCCTCAGAGGGATGTAATAAGATACATAAAAGTATGCCATAATATACTGAATATAAACATCCAAAAGTGGTCACCTAACCGTCTATGTGATATGCAGTTTATAAACAACTTTTTCGCGTATGGACTATCTGGCTAAAATAATGGGATAGACATATTTCTCTTGGAGATCCAGGGGCCATTGGTATAATGTCTTTCGATTGTCATAGGTCTAGCGTAAATAATGGGGTCATAATGCCTCGCGTCTCTAGTGGAGCTTACGGGCTAAAAAAGAATATGTAAAGGTGACACATACGCTTACTCATTGTTCTCTCCTCCTAATGCTACTAACCATGTCATATCCATGACATGCAAATACCTCTAGTAACGGCTAAGTCTTTTAGCATGCAATTCTATTAGCAGTTATTCCCTATCGCACGTCCCATACGTATCGATGGCCAGTCAATACGCAAGTCCGTGATCTACATGAGACTCACAACTTATGTAACACCTGTGTCAAGGTCATATGAAACATAAAGATGCCTCAAAATTATGGGATAGTCTCTTATCTTTAGGTCAATATAAATAACAAAAAAATAAGAACCAAAAGAGGACGTCATCCGTTGTTGCACCCAAGTTTTCTTAGACGCACAGTTTAATAATATAAATAAATAAGAAAATAAAGGACATAAATAAAATATGCAGATGTGAATATAAATAAACAGTAATAGTGGCAACGTATACTTGCCTGGCAAGCAATCTGGGAATATGGATGTCCAGACGACAAGCACAAAGAACCAGAATGTAGGAACTCTGAAGAAAGTCTCCAGACGCTGAAATAAATATCACCAACATCTCCGAAATTAGCAAAACAGTCAAAAAACTCTACCATTTCGTCCAATTTGGGCACAAGGGAAAAATGGTAATTTTGGGTTAAAGCGGAGTCACATGTGTACTACTTTGCACCGAAAAGCGTGTCAGGGATAATGGTCTCTAAATAGAAAAAATTATAGGTCAAACAAATTTTAAACGATGAGATAAACTTAACGATATATCCTAATTTGGATTCCGGTGAGCCGATCACAAAATCGCTCGTCAAGTCAAACCGTATGACCCGCAAAACGGTAATTGGGTCAACTATCTCGGAATCGCGTGAAACTTGGGTCCCAGGACCAGCGTGATATCATGGATCCATTGGCACAAGTTTTTTCGTATTCCGATGAGCGATCACAAACTTTTAGGATATTTTGTAAAACGTCAATACGAGGGACTTTTTACGGATACTGGTTGATTCCGGCGTGCAGATACGTCCAAATTAGCTTTCGTAAAATCCTCACACGTCAGGATATATCATACACGTCTTTCGATAAAATTGGTACACAATGAGGTGGTCCCGTTTGGCGGAGTGCACTCCGTATCGCAAAATTTTAATTTCTGAAAATATTATTTTTAGTCAACTTGTAACAGGTTCGATGAATACATCGAGCTAATTAAAACTAAAAAAAAGATTTTTTTTGTCCTATATTTTTTAAATAAATGCCTTCAAATAGATTTTAAAAATCATGCATGGTTTGGAAGAAAACTTAGTGTAAAGTAGAGTAGTTGAACTATTTTTGTCGTGTCAGAAAACTATGGTTTTTTCGTGTTTTGATCTCGACTTTTACCTAGTTTTTGATTCTATCTAATTGAAACTAGTTACTGGGATTATAATGGGGTTTTGTAGTGATAATACCTGTGAAGATCACATGAGAAATAATTGCACGTTGGAGGAGAAAAGATGCTATAAACAGGGGTCGACTACTGTCACTGCTGCTGTTACTACGGCTGCTGTTGCCGCCCGTGTAATGCCCCGAACCGCATGGTGCATTATGCTGAGTCAGATTGAATGAGTCAATAGCTAGTTATATTTTAATTTTTTGAATTTGGGAACAAGTATTGATTGAGTTGATTTTATGTGCAGATCACAAACGGAGTTCGATGGAATCAGATGTTCGTTCAGAGCAGTACTGGGATAACAGGATTAGAGTTATAATATTGTCTTTCTTATTCTGATCGGTCGGATGATTTGGAGAGCACGGCATGCTCGCACGTTCATACCAATTGAGTAGATCGTGCTTTGTATTGGACCACGGGTTCAAGGGATCAGCCGTATCGGCAAGGCATGATGCTTAACAAAATCAGACTTGGTAAATGGGCTCTGTCCCTTCTCCTCTACTCCTTCATGCCTAATAATATAAAACACACGTAATAGCTTGAATACTTAGATTGGAACTTGAAAATCACTACACTATGGCATGCATAGAGTATATGTCGTTTGCTTGGATATATTTGTGGCTTGAGTTGGTTTTTACGTTGGGCAGTTAGATCTTGAGTTGGATTATATTTAGGGCAATTGGAGAAACAAGTAGAATTATACATGGATAGTTGGAATATCTTGGTTGGAACATAGGATATTTCGGGTGGGCGAGCGAGCGTGCATCCGTGCACGAGTATCAGTTGGGCGATTTGTCAAGCAAAGCGTGCGGTTATGGTTTAAAATCGGACAACTACATTGGTGAGGGCATTGTACCACGAGATTTACTGAGTGAAGGGTGTTACACCAATTGGAGCATTATGTCAAAGCGACATAGTGCCTATGGGGATAACTTGAGATGGTGCCTTAGGCTAAGTTGGAGATGGTTATAGATAGTTGGTTGGATGAGTCTATGATCGTTTGGTGGAGAGAGAATGCTCGATTCTATCGTTATACCTACTTGGTGTCTGCATTGTTCATAGAAAACCTATTACACACAGGATTTTGTCTCCTCGAACGGGATATGCTCCGGGGCACCGGGACCGTTCGGCCATAGAGGAGATAAATGGTAACGTGCCTTGGGTGCGGTACCGACAGTTCGATACGACCAGATGGGCTAGCTACTCAGTAATGGATCGAGTAGAACTGCAGTTGAACAGTCCTTTATGGCTTGGCTAGTGAATTCATATAGATAAGAGTTGGTTTGCTTTGCTTGGGTTTGTTTTGTACTTTTCGTGTAGGCGGCGACCACCTTGCCTCGGCAAGAGTGTGCATATCGATGATTGGATTATAAGGCTTGGATTATGGTATCGTTTGATGATGGATATTGAGGCTTGGATGATGGTTCGATAGGTTCTTGCTTTGCTTGGGTTTGAGTAGGACAATTTGCGTGCTAGTTTTTCTTTGAGTTGGATATATCGGCTTGTATATTTTTGCTTGAGTTGAATGCTTACATGTTCAACCTGCTTACAGTTTTTCTTAATATATCATACCTTTCCTATAAAATAAATCTAGGATTCAAGTAGAAAGATCACCATATAACTTTTTACATTCACTATTCTACTTAGTGTCGACTTAGACGAGTAGGTTACCCCGCTCACCAGTACGGCTGTGTACTGACCCACGTTTGTGGGTATTATTTTAGGTACGCAGGTTTAGTGGCGCTACTTGGATATACGGGACATAATGTGTGAACGGTAAGTACCTTTGTCCGGAAGAAAAAGAGCAAGAGTATTACATCGCCTTTGTGGCAATCTCCTTTGTGGCAATTTTATTTGGACCCTATCGAGAGCTTCGCTGCGTATACTCTGATGTGTGCTTTGCACACAATACTTGACTTTTGTTGCATATTGGTCATTTTGATGATAACTTTGATGTTTGACATTATCGCCTTATGAGAGCACAACTCCAGGCTCGTACGACATCACGTCCCGATGAGAACGATAGTCCTGCGAGAGCGCTGCAACATGGTAATTCACGTTCAGCAGGGACGATCGAGCTTGTGGAAGATTGGGGCATGACAATATTGGTATCAGAGCACCCAATTTAGTTTCTTGGACTTTATCCTTTGGTTCATCACAAACTCTAAATAGCTTTCGCGTGTCATTTAGCTCTTAGCTCTACTCACTGCCGCATTGGATGTTTCATGCAATAAGTCTATATATTTGCTGGTTGTGAGTGCATGTTGTTCTTCGTTATGTTGGCTTTCATTAGTTTTCAGTAGATCGCTTAGCATCGTTGGGCGTTGTTGCATTCGTGCAACATGTTGTATGGCGTTGTTGCATTTGTGCAGCAAGTTGAGAGGTGTCATTGTGTTGGTTCGGCTTATCATTCGAGAAGATTCTGGTTGCATCAGTAGAGCAGATGGTTAGAAACGAGATTGGTTATGTGGCATATTGTGAGTAGAAGCATTTGATAAGAATAAATCGTTGCACGAGTTGCTCGTGTAGCGAATATGTTAGATGTAGTTTAATTTTTGGCTGGGTATATCACATAGTACATTGGCTGAGCAGGTTTGAGTTGGCTTAGGAATATCAGGATAGCGTTGTACGAGTTGCTCGTACAATAAATGTAAGAAACATTTGGGTATTGGATTTGATTACTTGGAAGAGATCGTTGCATGGGTTGCTCGTGTAGTGAAAGTATCGAACGGTTTAAGAATTAGTTGGAAGTATTGAGAATGGAACATGGCACGAGTTACATAGCGAGATTGACAAAAGAGTTAGATGCTTCATGCGTTGGCTGAGTTTTGTGTCAGACTTGAGTTGGGGATGGCAGGATCGCGCATAAGGGATGGTTCGAACGGATCTTGGATCAGTGCAAGGAATCATGATGCAAGTAGTAACTTGATTCAGAGTGGTATATGGTATACTACATAGTGAGTAAAAGCATTTGAATATTTTGAATAAAACTAAATGGAATTTCCATAACGGACACGGGTAACAGGAATATAAGTTGGTTGGTGCACATCGACTGAGTTAAAAAATAGAACATGGAGCAAGCGAATATTGAGTTACGATCGACATGATCACCCCGGAATAGTCGGATTGGAATAGATGTTCGTCGACGCAAAGTAAGTGCTAGAGTGACTCTATTTTCAAGTGGTATATGGTGTAATATAATTTGACTCAGTTATTCTTCGATACATTAGACTTGAGAAATCAAGAAATGACTTATACAAATGGAAGTATCGTTGGACTTGAGTGATGGACGAGAACGAAACAAGCAATAAAAAGAGTGTTTGGAATTTGAAGAATTGATGCAGACAAGTATTGGAGATAAGTTAAGATCGATCAGAAGGAAAGCTGAATATTATAGTTCGCTTGTAGGATTTGGAAGTTCGGTGGAGCATTCATTGGAACATAGAGAGAGTTGAGCATGAGGAATGAATAGTTGGGATATGCTTGAGCGAGCGATGGGTGAATCGAAGGATGGCAAGCACGGACTACGGATTTTGGAAACACATTGGAGCTGTTGGTTGAGTAATAAAATACGATCTGTTTTGGAGGGGCAATGCGATGGTCACACACAAATTTAAAAGGATTTTGGATATTGGTGCTCGGGAAGTTTGACTCAGGTTTAGCGAAAGTAAATTTTGGCAAAATGGTGCAACAATGGTAGACGAATTCTCCGGAAGCCATAAACGGGCATGAGGCAAGTCTAGTTGATGTTAAGTCAGATTGGAAGTTAACATGTACAGTACTGAGACGGACTGAGGCAACAAGTAAAGACAATATAGATTTTAGATTTATGTTGGAACTGATGCAAGAGTTATTGAGAATGTGTGGACTAAGCAGAACATAGAGAGAATCAAGATGGGCTAAGATATGAACAAGAACAGGAATTATTACAGATGAACTTTTGAAGATAGCTAAACGAAAGAGCAACATTGGAGCAAAATACTGTGCTGCTCGAACAAGTTGGACGTGCACTGTGAAGCATGGTATACGGATAAGAATTTGGAGCAAGTCTTTGGTTTCAGAAATCGTTGCAAGTGGTAGTACGAGAAGTCGAACATGGCTGTTCGAAAATTTTGAGGGATTCAGGACAGAATGATGGATTGATGGAAGACTATTTCAACGAGCACAGTTCTCAATTTGTGGCTTAGATAGATATTAAGACTCTAGGTGGTTAAGCGACATTTGGTTGACAGATTCGTCAGAGGTAGTGCATGAAGTTCTCGGAGTCAGAAGTTCGTTCGGATGGAATGGTTGGATTATGGCTCAGATTTACAGAGGAGATATAGCATGGTTCGTATTAATTATCCATCATAATGACTTACAATTATCGAGCCTAGCTTCGGGACAGCTGACCCTAGCGACTTGACCGTCAAATCAGAGATTAATATTGTAGACCCATAGAACGACCCTTGCAGTGGCGCATTTGGGAATGCGTCGAGGGTGGATATAGTAGTGTATGTTGGAGATTGGCCTAAGTGACTGAGTATTGGATTTGAGAGATCCTTGGGATAGTCTTCAGCTGGAGATGCAGCCGAAAGATCGAAGTGATGGTGGGAATGGCCTAAGTCAACTGATGAGATTCGGAGTCACAGATTTTTGAAGATAGCATCGCCTCTGACTCGTCATGCCCCGAAAGGGAATAACAATCAAATTATTGCAATACTGGAAGGAACATATGTGCCTCAGATCTATAAGATGTATAGAACTTAGTCTGGGATGCGTGCTCGTACAGAAGGTAAAGGTAATATCCTGTGCTTCGAGGCAGTGGAAGCAGCGCGAAGAACTATTCTATACGCGACCTAGGAATTATGGCGAGTGTGTCCACGTTAAAATTATGGCGACAATATTCCTATGGTATGGTGACAAAATCTTTGTGGATCACATGAACCTCAATATAGATGTTTATCCAGTGAGATATTAAGATTGAGAAAGATGTGTTGGGTTGAGCTGATCTAAGAGCAAAGTTTGATATTTGGGTAAGTCGTCTAGCTGGGGTAGTATCAGTTATAATGATCGTTCGAAGCGTGAGATAATATTTGAAGACGGTGCTTGCAGAACATTGTGCGATTGGAGTCATGCTAGAGTTTGGTTAGTTGAGTTTGAATGGTGCTAGTATGGATTCAGAAATAGTTGGATGGATTGAGTTGGAACACGAACTGATTGGGTTAAGTGGAGAGATCATCACTGGAAGTCATCATATTTGAGAATAATGCTTGTACTAATATATTGGAATGAACGTCAAAATTTGGTTCAATTTGGAGTAAAGCGAATGAATGCCTCAGACATAAAGATACCTTTGTAACTTGTCCAAATTCGCTATCTCTAAGCTCGGTTGAATTGCATGTATTTCAGGGATGCCTTAAATATGTGTATGATCCAAACTAAGCAATGTGACAAATTTGTATTGAGCTGCAAGAAAGATGTGGGAATATAAAATTTGTGCGAGCGTTCAGCGTGAAGCGAGATGCTGAGTATGGATCAAGAGAATGTGAGTTGCGTGGAGCAGAGTTATGAATTGGACAAGCAGCATGGGACAAGGAATGGATACTACTATGGTTCAAGGACGAACCTGATTCTAAGTGGTATATTATGTAATGCTCCGCAACTGTACGTTACATCACGCTGAGTCGAATTGAATAAGGCAATAGCTGGTTACATTTTAATTTGTTGGATTTGAAAAGAAGTTTTGATTGAGTTGGTTTTATGTGCAGATTGCAAATAGAGTTTGATGGAATCAGATGTTCGTTCAGAGCAGTACTGGGATAACAGGATTGGAGCAATAATGCCGTCTTCCTTAGTCCGATCGATCGGATGATTTGGAGAGCACGGCCTGCATGATCATACCAATTGATTAGATTATGCTTTGTATCGGACCACAGGTTTAAGGGATCGGCTGTATCAGCAAGGCATGGTGTTTAACAGAAGCAGACTTGATGAGTGGGCTCTGTCCCTTCTCCTCTACTCCTTCATGCCTAATAATATGAAACACACGTAATGGCTTGAACACTTGGACTGGAACTTAGAAATTACTACACTGTGGTGTGCATAGAATGTAAGTCGTTTGCTTGGATAGATTTATGGCTTAAGTTGGTTTTCGTATTGGGCAGTTAGAGCTTGAGTTGGATTATATTTGGGGAAGTTGGAGAAACAAGTAGAATTATACATGGACAGTTAGAATATCTTGGTTGGAACATCGGGCATTTCGGGCGGGCGAGCGAGCGTGCATCCATGTACGAGTATCAGTTGGGCGTCTTGTCAAGCAAAGCATGCGGTTATGGTTCAAAATCGGACAACTACATCGGTGAGGGGATTATGCCATGAGATTTACTAAATGAAGGGTATTGCACCAATTAGAGCATTATGTCGAAGCGGCATAGTGCCTATGGGGATAACTTGATATGGGGCCTTGGGCTAAGTTGGAAATGGTTATGGATAGTTGGTTGGATGAGTCTAGGATCGTTTGGTGGGGGTGAGAATGCTCGATTCTCTCGTCATACCTACTTGGTGTCTGCATTGGTCACGGACAACCTGTTGCACACAGGGTTTCGTCTCCTCGAACGGGTTATGCTCTGGGGCACCGGGACCGTTCGGCCATGGAGGAGACAAATGGTAACGTGCCTTGGGCGCGGTGCCAGCATTTCGATACGACCAGGCGGGCTAGCTACTCAGTGTTGGATCGAGTAAAAATACAGTTGAACAGTCCGTTATGGCTTGGCCAATGACTTCATATAGATAAAAGTTGGTTTGCTTTGCTTGGGTTTGTTTTGTGCTTTTCATGTAGGCGGCGGCAATATTACCTCGGCAAGAGTGTGCATATCGATGATTGGATTATAAGGCTTGGATTATGGCATCGTTTGAGGATGGATATTGAGGCATGGATGATGGTTCGATAGGTTCTTGCTTTGCTTGGGTTTGAGTAAGATGGTTTGCATGCTAGTTTTCTGTCACTACCATATTTTCTAGGAAAGGATATTTTAGTCTTTTTCTATTTAATTAAATATTGTGCATGTCACGCCCCAGTTCCAAATACGTAGGACTAGGAACACGTAAGTATGCCAGCCGCATGGATATGGCAACTCCAATATATGGAAACCAAATCCATACGTACGCTGTAATATGAATACAAAATCCACAAGTGGTATAAACATATGTCACAAGTCACAGGGTAAAATCTAAATCTCATCCACCAAAATCATATAGAAATAAATAACCAGTATCTATGAAACTAGATCTCAATAAGAAGTATCTAAGGATGATAGTTGGATGGAAACAAATCCACTACCAACTTGAATATAAGAGCAAATATAATATGAGTACAAAACCACAACACAATATAAGAATACCAGCTATCCATCACAGCTCGAAGAGAAGACATCCTCGGATCACATGTAACCATCCAAATCTGTGCTCCTGTAAATACTCAAGAAAATATACACCTGGCAGCGGACCAGGTCCTCAGAGGGACATAACAAGATACTTAAACACATGTCAATAAAGTACTGAAATAAATATCCAAAGGGGTCGCCTAACCGTCTAAAGTGAATGCAGTTAAGAATAACTTTCCCCACAAGTAAGCTATCTGGCTGAAAACTGGGATTTGACATTGTTCTCTTTTGAAGATCCAGGGGCCCAAAGGCACGTCGTCTTTTGAACGGCGGAGGCCCGCCAATGTACATAATATATATATGGGTCATCACCGCCCGTATCTCCAGTGGAGAATTCGGGTGCACAGGAAAAAGTGTAAAGGAGCTCAAATGCGGTACTTGTTGTTCTCTCTACCCCATGCTCTAAGCATGTCACATCCATGACACATAACACCTCTAATAACTGCCAAGTCTACTAGCATGCAAAGTTTCTAACAGCAGCTATTCCTAACGCACGGCCCATACGTATAGGAGGCCAGACCTGTCACGCAGTCCGTGATCTATATGAGACTCACACTCATGTAACCACTGTGTCACGGCCAATGAACCTAATGGTGCTACATAATAATGGGGTAGTCTCATGAACAAGGTCAATGCAATACATAAATAAAAATATATCGCGACGTCACCGTCGCGCGCATTTTATATAACAGTTAAAATATATGAACTAAAGACAGAAAATAAAGATGCATGCAACATATGGAATATAAATAACGGTACAATGGCAAGGTATACTTGCCTGGCAAGGAAGCTGCAATGTACCAATAACCTGCTCCAGAAATCGCGCAGAACAATCCAATATCCTACGTACACATAAATATAATATAATAGAATCATTAGTCATTACACTAGCACATACTCAACCACATTTACACTGGAATCAGGGGGTATACTAGGGGTAACACTAGTCATCTAACACGGTCAATTATGTATTGAATTACGCGGGTGTCGCGTCTTCAAGTATTGTATGAAATCAGTCAGTCAACTGACAGGTGTCTATGCCAGTACGTTAGTGTACGCAAGGCAAACAAATTCACAAGTTCTTAGGGTTAACATGGTCAAGGTAAGTATGGGATAGTCCACGATGTCCTAGGGTCATACAGTCTGAATATTTAGTCATAATTATCAATTAGCATTTACTTACATATATATTCATATAACTATATAATAATATAACCATTAATTTATTTTAATTTATTTAATTCTGGAATAATTACTCTAAAATCCTATTTTAATCTTATTATTCTGATTTTTATGTTAATTCCTAAATTTTGTCCAAAGAAACTGAATTTTATCAACTCGAGACTCATGGCACGCAAATCGAGGCGATCTGTTGACCAAAAAGTCAACTGATACAAACTCGACTTTCATGCATGATTTCCTGTAGATTTTAGCATCAAAAATATAATCTAATTTATGGCTCGTCTGAATTCAAATTCGTTTGGGAATTATGGCACATACAAATTTTGTATTGTGCACCGATGGTTAAATTCTAACCTAGAAGTTCTACAGAATTAACAGTATATAAATACTACAAAATAAATTCTGGAAAAAATATATGTCAATGATCTCGACATTATCTTTTCAAAACTTTAAACGGTTCATGATTCTGATTCCTGGTTCTCCCGGAATCGCAAAAATATCAAAACACGTCTATTTTCGGACATGCTGTGCTCTACGAATTTTTCAGAATTTAATACTAATAATTTAAAAAAACAATTTATATTATCAAAAATCTAACCTCATTATCGTTTTAACAAAAAAAACTGGAGCGTGTTTGGAGTCCGGAGCTAGGAGATATCGTCTTTTTAATTCGTCATAACTAGTAGAAAATGAGGCTGAATTTATGACGAATTTTGACTATTTTTGGACGAAAAAGAGAGGAATTTGGGAAAAAAAAAATGAAGGATGAGGTATTTATAATGGTGGACACTACTTAATTAAATACGAATAGGATTGGTTAATTTGGATAGGATTATGATGAATTTAAATAAGGATAGGATATGCATGAAGTTGATTTCCTAGTAGGTTCAGGATTTGAATTAATTTAAAATAGCGTTTGAATTTATCTCAATAATTTATAATCTTAAATATAATTAAAGATAATAATAATAATTTATAAAATCTTATTAATATCTATTAACACTAAATTAGTATCTATCTAATATTAAGACTATATATATCCAAATAAATCCTAAATAATTTTAAAATCTAAATAAATTTCTTAAAATTCTAAATAAATTACAAAAAAATATAATTAAATATTTTAAACTAAAATAAATATTTGGTAGGAACGACATGAAAGTATGGTCGTATAGTAAATCATAGAAGTCCTAGAAATTTATGTTTTCTAAGTTTTAATTACCAAAAATTTTAGAAAAATCTCCAAAAATCTAAAATAACCTAAAATAATTCTAAATAAATATTTATATAAGTAAATATATCAAGAAATTTATTTTCTAATTAACTAAGAGAATATTCTAAATAAATTCAACATATATAATAAATATAATAATATAAAATATACACAAAATACCTATTTTGGGTGAGGGAGTTTACAATTGTGCATGGTAAATAATTATTTGTTGTATTATTTAATTATTGTTAGATGTTATTTAATTATTTTGGACTTATATTAGTAGACCCAACTAGTGTAGTTTGGACCCATGGACCAACATGAATTAATTAGTTAGACTTGGCCCATTTAGAAAGCCCATTGTTAAGGAGATGGATTAAATTAAATAAATTATTAGACTAGAAGCTTCATTCCTTAATTATTTCTTCATGAGAGGCCCCAAGGGGTACATTAGACATTTTATAATTTCTTGAGGAAGGGGTAGGGGCCGGCCTATTAAAAGAGGGGGGAAATTTCTCTCTCCTCTCATTTTCATTTCAAATCTAGATCTAGAATTTTCCACTACCAAATTTCTTTCATTCCCATTTTATTTCTCTACCAAATTTATTCCAATTCTTTCCCAATTTACCATTAGAAAGTTGAGAAGCAAGGATCTAGAAGGAGAAAGTAAGGATCTACAAAGAGGAGTAAGGATCTACAATTTGGAAGCAATTTCATCTCAATTGGAGGTTTCATTGGGAATCCATCTCCCAATAGGTATAATTCAGTTTTTCCCCTTAAAATAGCTTCTAAATCTGAGATTTAATTATTTAAAATCAACCCATATATATGTACTACCCATAGGACTTGGTTTTGTGTTCATAGGAGACCCAGGGAGAAAGTTATGATACTTTTTGTGTCAATTTTGTGGGAATTTCGAATTGATATTTTGTTGTGTGTCAATTGATCCTATAGATCAATTGGGCATGTGCTTATGTGTTTGGGACTAGTTTCGTGTCCATAATTGGGTACGTGTAGGTCGTATCCCAACAATTTGGTGATACGTGTTGTTTTGGAGGTTTTTCCTCCGACACGGGACTTTATACATGTCGTATTTTGACACGGACACATAGATCTACAATTGATACTTTGATTTGTTCATAAATAATATTTGTGACTTGCTTGTGTCCTTCGGGGTGCAATTGGTTGTGTGTTGGACTCGTGTCGCATGCGTATCCTAGATCTAGTGGGATACGGTGTGATACTCTCCATTTGTGTGTGTTTATGTGTAGATCTAATTATTTATGCTTTAATTCTTGAATTATAATTAGTAAATATATATAGATGTTATATATTTATTTTAGGGTAATTATTATGATATTTATTGTAGCATAGATCTATGTATTTTTATGTGTACTAATATAATGTATAAATATATATATAGCTTTCTTTACATGCATTTATATATATTACAACTTATGTTAATAAAATAAATTATATATAAATATTTTATAAAATATATTTATGTGTTTAAATGAGTAATTATATTAATTATAATTATTATATAATTAATTGTATATAAATGAATGTATTTTTATGTGTATATTTAACCATGTTAAAATATGTACATTAGTACATGGAATGTGTATTGTAGCTATTAATATTTATTTATATGTATAGGATTATGTATATATAGAAGTATATATTTATTTATTTGTTATATATATATATATATATATATATATTGATTTATATATTTATATATTAATATATATATTTATATATATTATTTAGCTTTGGCGACAGCGGCATTTAATGACAGATACTGTCATTAAAGCAGCAGCCGCTGTAGCATTATTAGGGCATTTAATGACAGTTCTGTCATTAATGCAGTGGGCGGGAATATTACGACAACAGCAGCGACGGTCATTCTGTGACAGTCGAACTGTCACCAATAATTGACAGCAGTGCGTTTATACAGCGGTTTTGGCGACGGCGTTTGCAGTGACAGTTGGAACTGTCACTTAAGGGGCTGTTTATTGAAAATTAGTGTTTTAGCACACTGTTTTCAGTGACAGTTAGGCAGTTTTAGTTTATATTTTATATATTATATTTATATATATATATGTATATATATATGTATTTATTATGAGATATAATACTAGTATTGTTATAATTTTAATTGTATAATATATTGGTTTATATATATTATATTATGTATAAGGGGAAATACTATATCTATGTATCTTGAGCAATACTTTGTGTGGGTACCAAGTTTGTTCAAAACCATCGTTCCTAATTATTGTAAATTTAATATTCTATATTATTATACATTATTATTAATATATATGTATTGTGAGGTTTACCTTGGATTCACGTATCCGAAGATACGGTATCCTAATATTTTAGATTGTGGTTCCTATGACTTAGATTTTAGTATTTTGATCCAAGATTTTGGTGCTAGACTTGTGCAACCTAGAAATAGATAGTTGATATTGGGTTGACCATAGTTGACTTTAGAGTTGACCATGGTTGATTTTTGACCTAGAAGTTGACTAGTTTAACTTATTCTCTTTTCAGGACCTTGTATTGATATTGTATTCCATATCTAGGTCTTTGAGGCACCGAGTCAGACATCTGTGAGACTGTTCATTGGACTTAAGGTGAGTACATTCTCTGATAGTTTCTCATTTATGATATCCTCTATGTTCACTGTATTTAGTGTAGATATCCATGTTCTCTTAACACTATGGTTACATAGATTGGTATATCCGGATCTCGTCATGAGATGTTATTCCTTGGTATATGGTGTATATGGTGCAAGTATTATTTTATTGGTTATCTTGTACATGTACAGACACCGATTCTCGGGAAGAGTCACGATCTTCTTGGAGAATCTCGTGCCATAACATACCGTGGTTGGATCTATTATACCAGTCGGGGGTGGGAAGTATTAGTATAGATATGTGATCAATATCCCTATTGAATAAAGTACAGATTACTGAATAGTGTTGATCATGCACCGCACGTATGATTAGCCAGGCCACATTGCATCTTGCCCAAGCCGATCACATGTTAAGCAAGTACTCACACACTTAGTCATTAGTATTATTGTTTCATTGGCATTTGTGCATTATTGTATTTATTTCCAGTATTTCCTTATTGTATATATATCTCTTATATCTATTGTGCATCTTGTTTATCCATATCTATTTACTGTTACATAGTTTTTATCATTAGTTAGAAATGCTGTTAGAGATGTACTCTGCTCCTTTCCTGACTGGATATATTTTTCCATATGATATTGAGGAGTGGTACCCTACCTATTATGAACCCCAGGATGTTGTGGGTTTACATTCTGAGACCCTGGCTCAAGAGGGACTTATCCCAACTGAGATAATTGATCCTGGAGTTGTAGCCTCGTAGTATTCTTTTGTACTGGATTTGTCTCCAGCTTATTTCTGTATTTCTTCAGACCCATTGATGTATTTTAGACTCATGAGTTATTTTGTGACTATTCTATTCTTATCTGATTCGTGCTCATTTCTATCTTAGTTCTGTGATTGAGTATACTATCATTATTGGTGGTTCATTATATTGTTAGATAGATTATCTAGACAGCGTTCTATCGCCGATTCTGCGACGTAGGCTGGGCGTTATTTCCGACTAGTACCCTTACACCGGGTACGGGTCGTGACACATTTTTGGTGGTGGCCCATGCAGGTCTAGCTTCACAAAGTATGTGATGTCGTGGTAGTGCGACAATTTAGTTGTACTACTGCGAACCTGCGATAGGATATAGGAAATAGGCTGAGATACTCAATCACATCTAGGAAAATTCTTTTGATTCAACTATTCTCCTTTGATATTAATACTTGATCTCTAAATCTGTCCTTTCCTTGAATATCTTATATCATGTGCCATATTGATTTCTCATTCCGTCTTTTTATGAGACATACTCGGAGGCACGCAAGGTTGAGCGAGATCTGGGTTTGAAGACCAAGAAAGACCGTGATTCTTTTCTGGGGGCCAACGGCAGTGCAGTATCTGCCAAACCTCCTCATTTCCAGTCCAGACCTTTCCAGCAGCCACAGCAGAACCAGACTCCAGCTAGAGTGCCTTTTCACCAGGCACCTCAGCAGCAGAGAAAGTTACAGCAAGCTCCATGCAACTTATGCAAGAAGCCCGACCACATCCGGGAAGTTTGCAGGAGGAGGCTAGGAGTTTGTTTGTATTGTGGTACTGAAGGGAATCAATCGAGGGAGTGTCCTCGTGGTGCAGTTCAGGGAGCAGCTCCAGCTCCGAGGGCACAGACGAGACCACCGCAGCACAGCCGAGGGGACCGCTTCTGACACAGCAGCAACGTTTTGTCCAGCATCAGCAGCAGGGAGGTGCTCGGCAGGGACGAGCATTTGCTATGACCGTCGAAGAGGAGGAACCCACCGGAGATATCATCGCAGGTTCTATTCTTCTTGATTCCATTCCAGCTTTAGCTTTGTTTGATAGTGGTGCTTCCCATAGTTTTGTATCTATTTTTTTTTGCTCTAAAGCATGGTTTGGTAGCTGAGTCTTTGCTTAGGACTTGCAAGATCATGACCGGGGGAGGCATTATCCTGGTTAATGATATTTGCAAGGATCGGAGAGTTACTTTGGGAGGCCGGGAGTTGAGTGTGTGTCTACTTGTAATGCCACTTCCGAGCTATGATATTTTACTCGGGATGGATTGGTTGAGTAGGCACCGTGCTAGCATAGACTTTAGAGGAGGTAGAGTTTTGTTTGGTCCGCCAGGAAAGCCAGAGTTCGAGTTTGCTAGAGGAGCTGCGGAGCAAGGCGAAGGCATTATTTATGGAGCTATGGTGGAAGACAAGGAGTTGCCACATCCATTGATAGCAGAGTTCTTGGATGTGTTTCCTGAGAAATTGCCAGGATTGCCGCCAGATCGAGATATTAAATTTTCTATAGACTTGGTGCCAGGTGCAGAACCAATTTCGCAGCATGTCTATAGAGTAAACAACAATGAGCTGGTCGAGTTGAAGAAGCAGGTGGACGAATTGCAGGATAAGGGGTTTATCAGATCGAGTTCTTCACCATGGGGAACCCCGGTATTGTTTGTACCGAAGAAGGATGGATCGGTGCGTATGTGCATTGATTACAGGGCTTTGAATAATCTCACTATCAAGAATAAGTATCCTTTGCCACGGATTGATGATCTGTTTGATCAATTGGGTGGTGCCAAGGTATTTTCTAAGATAGATTTGAGATCAGGCTACCATCAGGTGAAGGTGAAGCCGGAGGACATACCGAAGACTGTTTTTAGAACTCGGTATGGTCAGTACGAGTTTATGGTGATGCCGTTTGGTTTGACTAATGCACCGACGGTATTTATGAACTTGATGAATAAGGTGTTCCACCAGTACCTTGACAAGTTCGTGGTGGTGTTCATCGACGACATACTCATATACTCGAGGACACCGGAGGAGCATGAGGAGCATTTGAGGATTGTGTTGGATGTGCTGAGGAAAGAAAAGTTGTATGGGAAGTTGTCCAAGTGTGAGTTTTTCTTGGACAATGTGGAATTCTTGGGGCATGTTGTCACGCCCCAGTCCCAAAATACGTAGAACTAGGAATACGTAACACGCCAGCCGTATGTATACGAACTCCAATATATGAAAACCATATACACACGTACGCTGTACATGAATATCCAATCCACAGTGGTAATATATGTCACAATAAGTCACACGCAGTTCTATATCTCATCCACAGCACAAATAATAGAATAATGGAAATCAATAACTGAATATCAAAGAAGCAGTCTCAAATAGGAATCTCAAAGTGTGATAGTCGGATGGAAACAAATACACTGCAAATCGACTATAATAAACTACTAAAGAGAGAAAAGAATAAACTGTAATATAAGAATAAATGTCTCGAAAAAGAGTAGCAACTAGAATCTCTAAACAGCTGCAATGAATCACATATAATCAGAAGGTAAGACAGCCTCAGACTGATAGGTAGCGTCAGGTCCAGGTCCATACTCTTGCGGGTACTCCTGTTCATCTATATCTGGAAATAGACCAGGTCCTCAGAGGGACGTAACAAGATACAAAAAATATATGTCAATAAAGTACTGAAATATAAACATCCATTGGGGTCGCCTAACCATCTAAGTGAATGCAGTTAAGAACACCTTTTCCCACAAGTGAGCTATCTGGCTGAAAACTAGGATTTGGCATGGTTCTCTATTGGAGATCCAGGGGCCTACAAAGGCACGACGACTTTCGAACGCCGGAGGCCCGCCTGATAATAATATAATATATAGTGGTCATCACCGCCCGTATCTCCAGCGGAGAATCCGGTCGCACAATAGAAAAAAGTGCAAAGGAGCTCAAATGCGGTACTTGTTGTTCTCCCCACCTAATGCTCTAAGCATGTCATGTCCATGACACGATAAACCTCTAATAACCGCCAGGTCTACTAGCATGCAAAGTTTCTATTGGCAGTTATCCCTATCCGTCGTACGACCTATACGTACCAATGGCCAGCCGAGTACGCAAGTCCGTGTCCTACATGTGACTCACACTCGTGTAAGAATAGTGTCATGGCCAATGAAACATAAATGCCTCATAAAAATGGGGTAGTCTTATAAAGTAGGTCCAATGCATATACATAAATAAAAATATAGTACGACGACACCGTCGTTGCACCCAAGTTTCCTTGGACGCGCAGTTTATATAGCAGTTAAAATAAATGAACTAAATAAACAAAAAATAAACATGCATGCCTTATATGGAATGTAAATACAGTATAATGGTAAGGTATACTTGCCTGGCAAGAAATCTGTAAAGTGTAAGTGCCCAAATGTCAAGGACACGGAACCTGGAACTAAGGACTCCGAACAAATGTCTCCGGATGCTGAAATAAACATCACCAACATTTCCGAAATGAGAAAAATAGCTAAAAAGTACATCCCTTTCATCCAATTTGGACGCAGGGGCAAAACGGTAATTTCGGGTAAAAGTGGGGTCCACGTGTGGCCCACTTTGTACCGAAAAGCGTGTCGAGGGTAACAGTCTCTAAATGGGACAAACTATAGTTCAAACAATTCTAAATGTCAATACGAATCCAACGGTATGTCCAAATGTAAATTCCGATGAGCCGAACACAATTTTGTCCGAAAAGTCAACTGTGGAGCCCGCCAATTGGCGATTTGGTCAACCATCTCAGAATTGCGTAAAAATTGGATCACAGGACCAGCACGTTACCACGAGTCCAGTGGCACAAGTTTTGTCACAATCTGATAAGCGTGCACAAAATACGCACAAGTTCCACAAAAGTTGCGACATGAGGTGTGTCCGCGGATACGGCCTAATTTCGGCGCACACACGCGTCCGAATCAGTTTCCACGAATTTTTACGTGTTCGGTTACGCTGTGTGCACCGTTCGGTATACTTGGTACAAGGCGGGACGGTCCCGTTGGGCGGGGCGCGCTCCGTTTCACAACTTTTAGAATTCTGAAAAAAGTGGGTTCGCGGAGTTTTGTGACGAATTTAATTCTGTCCACAGCAGCTAATAATCTAGGGTTATTTAACAAAAAAAAACAAGGTCAAGTTTTCTACACATATCAAAAAGAATCACCAAATTCGTATCTCTGTGGTGGGAGATACGAACTCGACAATATGGGTGGTTACCGCAGTTTTCTGCGATCCCAGAATTCGGTCTGCTCGTGCCAACTTAGACGCTGTTTTTGCCTATGGATACACGTTGTTCGAGGTCTGCTATTATACAAATATGGAAGAGGGTTAAGGGGTGAGCATACCGGTGAAGACGGAACGGCGTATGGTTGAGCGAGTCGACGGGAAACAACTCCGGAGCGAATGTGCCTCGTGTGGGAATCTGCAGTGCGCGAGGTCGGGTCGTCGGGATGGTTTGGACGGCCTGACGGGGTTCTCTGGCTGCGGTGGCGGCTCTAGATGAGAAGAGGGCATCTGGAGATTTTAGGTTAGGGTTTTATGAAATTATATATATATATATATATATATATATATATGAATAGAAATAGGAATAGGAAGGAATAAGGAGCCGCGTGCAAGGGGGGGCGCTGTGTCCGTGGAAGTGGGATGGTTTTTGCTAGTTTTTCTTTTGCTAGCAAGTTGTTGTGATTCTCGCGGGGGGGGGGGGGGGGGAGGGAATTGAATTTTGCTAGATTGCTATAAGTGGCTGTGCCTTTTAGTAGTAGTTAGTTGTTGCTTTAAGAAGTAGTTGATAGTAGTATATTAGTATTACTTAATTAATTATTATTATATTATTAATTTCTTTTCTTTTCTTTTCTTTTCCTTTCTTTTTAAATATATATATATATACACACACACACACACATATATATATATATATATATATATATATATATATATATACACACACACACATAAGAAAATTTATAGATTAGGATAATGCACACCGTTAGGCTAGCAACTGCTCAAGGGGTCTCCTACATGAAATAAATTCCAAAAAATTTATGATGGTCCCATAAATCCTCTAAGTGCCCGAACACCTAAAATAAAAATTATTAAAAATCTATTTATCCTATTTAGACCTAATTACTATAATTTAAATTAATAATTAATAAATAAAAAGGTATATACGATTTTCTAGGAAGGGGGTTTTACACATGTTGTGACTGGTGATGGTATTTCAGTAGATCCGAAGAAGATTTCAGCAGTAGAATCTTGGAAGACTCCGAGTTCGGTAGTAGAGATCAGGAGTTTCTTGGGATTGGCAGGCTATTACAGGAAGTTTGTGCAAGATTTTTCGAGGATTGCCGAGCCGATGACCAGACTCACGAGGAAGGATGTGGAGTTTGTTTGGACGGAGGATTGCCAGGTTGCTTTTGAGGAGTTGAAGAAGAGGTTGACGTCTGCTCCTATTTTGACATTGCCATCAGGGTCCGGAGGTTTTACTATTTATAGTGATGCATCGGGGAAGGATTTGGGTTGTGTTCTTCAGCAACATGGGAAAGTGATTGCCTATACATCCAGGCAATTACGTCCTCATGAAAAGAACTATCCTACCCATGATTTAGAATTGGCAGCCGTCATTTTTGCCCTGAAGTTGTGGAAACATTATTTGTACGGAGAGCGTGTGGAGATCTTCACAGACCACAAAAGCTTGAAGTACGTTTTCACGCAGAAGGAGTTGAACATGAGGCAGCGTCGGTGGTTGAAACTGATGAAGGATTTTGATATCTCTTTACAATATCATCCTGGCAAAGCCAATGTAGTTGCCGATGCTTTGAGCAGGTATCCGGTAGCTATGTTCTTGACGCAGGATCGATATTTGTTGAAGGACTTGGAGAGCTTGGGCATTGAGGTAATTGTTCCTGGGTGTGCTATGTAGATATGGGGACTACAGATACACTCAGATCTGATGGACAGGATCAAGGCAGCACA
Organism: Iris macrosiphon; assembly: GCA_036927795.1. Lineage (NCBI taxonomy): Eukaryota > Viridiplantae > Streptophyta > Magnoliopsida > Asparagales > Iridaceae > Iris > Iris macrosiphon. Next base: position 319,851,427 of record JAYESA010000005.1, read on the forward strand.
GTATGATGATGTATCTCTGAGGAGTATCAGAGCTCAGGTGAGAGAAGGATTGGAGGATGATTTCACTATTGTAGAGGATGGATCTTTGAGGCATGGAGTTAGATTGTGTGTGCCTAGTGGGGAGCTGCGAAAGGAAGTATTGCAGGAAGCACATCGCTCTCAGTATTCCATACATCCAGGTGCTAACAAGATGTATCGAGATATGCGAGAGAGAGTGTGGTGGTATGGCATGAAGAGGAAAGTGGCACAGTTTGTATCCAGATGCTTAGTGTGCCAAAAGGTGAAAGCCGAGAGGCAGAGGCCAGGAGGTTTACTTCAGCCATTACCCATTCCAGAGTGGAAGTGGGAACACATTACTATGGATTTTGTGTCCAGACTTCCACGATCTCCAGGAGGGAAAGACGCGATTTGGGTCATTGTTGATAGGTTGACCAAGTCGGCCCACTTTTTGCCTTTCAAGGTGGGTTTGTCTACGGAGAAGCTGGCAGAGATGTATGTGAGGCAGATCGTTAGGATACATGGAGTTCCCGTCAACATAGTCTCAGATCGAGATAGTCGTTTCACTTCTCATTTCTGGAGGAGTTTGCAGGAGAGTTTGGGCACTCAGCTCAAATTCAGTACTGCATATCATCCCCAGACAGATGGGCAGTCTGAGAGGACTATCCAGACTTTCGAGGATATGTTGCGCACTTGTGTACTAGATTTTGGGGGTTCTTGGGAGGACCATCTCCATTTGGTAGAGTTTGCTTACAACAACAGTTACCAGGCCAGTATAGAGATGTCATATTTTGAAGCTCTATATGGTCGGAGGTATCGTACTCCTTTGTCTTGGGACGATGTTGGAGAGAGAATTTTGATTGGGCCAGAGATGGTTGTTGATGCAGCAGAGAAGGTTCAGTTGATTAGAGACAGACTTCGAGTGGCGCAGGACAGACAACGACATTGAGCCGATAGCCATCGGAGACCTTTGGAGTTCGAGGTATAGTTTAGATTTTGTTGTGCTTGTTCTTGTTTGTTATAGATTAAGTTCTTAAGATGGTGTTTTGTTATAGGTGGGTAGTTTGGTGTTTCTGAGGATTTCTCCGACACGAGGTACGATTCGCTTCGGTGGAGGTAGAAAGCTTAGCCCACGATTCATCGGACCTTTCACAATTCTAGAGAGGGTCGGTGCAGTTGCTTATAGACTAGACTTGCCACCTGCATTGGAGGGAGTGCACAACGTGTTTCATGTATCGCAGTTGAGACGATACGTGGCAGATCCTATTTATGCATTGGATCACTCGGAGATAGAGGTGGGCCCTACTCTTAGCTATCCAGAGCAGCCAATTAAGATTCTGGATCGGAGAGAGACGGTGCTGAGGAACCAGACTATTCCTTTGGTGCGCGTCGCATGGAGGCATCACTCTCCGGGGGAGTCTACCTGGGAGAGAGAGGATGAAATGTGAGAGCGTTATCCATATTTGTTTGTATCTTGAGGTATGCTATTTTCTAGTTATAATCTTTCATAGTTAATTATGATTCTTTAGTTCTGTTCTGTGATTTTCTGGGGGTAGTTTTCATCTTTGAATTTTGAGGACGAAATTTTTTAAGGAGGGCAGACTTGTCACTACCACATTTTCTAAGAAAAGGAATTTTAGTCTTTTCATATTTAATTAAATATTGTGCATGGTAAATAATTATTTGTTATATTATTTAATTGTTGTTAGATGTTATTTAATTATTTTGGACTTATATTAGTGGACCCAACTAGTGTAGTTTGGACCCATGGACCAACATGAATTAATTAGTTAGACTTGGCCCATTTAGAAAGCTCATTGTTAAGGAGATAGATTAAATTGATTAAATTAATTAAATTATTAGACTAGAAGCTTCCTTCCTTAATTATTTCTTCATGAGAGGCCCCAAGGGGTACATTGGACATTTCATAATTTCTTGAGGAAGGGGTAGGGGCCGGCCTATTAAAATAGGGGGAAAATTTCTCTCTCCTCTCATTTTCATTTCAAATCTAGATCTAGAATTTTCCACTACCAAATTCCTTTCATTCCCATTCCATTTCCCTACCAAATTCATTCGAATTTCTTTCCAATTCACCATTAAAAAGTTGAGAAGCAAGAATCTAGAAGGAGAAAGCAAGGATCTACAAAGAGGAGCAAGGATCTACAATTGGAAGTAATTTCATCTCAATTGGAGGTTTCATTGGAAATCTATCTCCCAATAGGTATAATTCAGTTTTTTTCCTTAAAATAGCTTCTAAATCTGAGATTTAATCATGTAAAATTAACCCATATGTATATACTACCCATAGGACTTGGTTTTGTGTTCATAGGAGACCAATGGAGAAAGTTATGGTACTTTTTTTGTCAATTTTGTGGAAATTTCGAATTGACATTTTGTTGTGTGTGTCAATTGATCCTATAGATCAATTGGACATGTGCTTATGTGTTTGGGGCTAGTGTCGTATCCACAATTGGGTACGTGTAGGTCGTATCCCAATAATTTGGTGATACGTGTTGTTTTGGAGGTTTTTCCTCCGACACGGGACTTTGTACATGTCGTATTTTGACACGGACACATAGATCTACAATTGACACTTTGATTTGTTCATAAATAATATTTGTGACTTTCTTGTGTCCTTCGGGGTACAATTGGTTGTGTGTTGGACTCGTGTCGCATGCGTATCCTAGATATAGTGGGATACGGTGTGATACTCTCCATTTGTGTGTGTTTATGTGTAGATCTAATTATTTATGCTTTAATTCTTGAATTATAATTAGTAAATATATATAGATGTTATATATTTATTTTAGTGTAATTATTATGATATTTATTGTAGCATAGATCTATGTATTTTTATGTGTACTAATATAATGTATAAATATATATGTAGCTTTCTTTACATGCATTTATATATGTTACAACTTATGTTAAGAAAATAAATTATATATAAATATTTTATAAAATATATTTATGTGTTTAAATGAGTAATTATATTAATTATAATTATTATATAATTAATTGTATATAAATGAATGTATTTTTATGTGTGCATTTAACCATGTTGAAATTTGTGTATTAGTACATGGAATGTGTATTGTAGCTATTAATATTTATTTTTATGTATAGGATTATGTATATATAGAAGTATGTATTTATTTATTTGTTTTATATATATATATATATTGATTTATATATTTATATATTAATATATATATTTATATATATTATTTAGCTTTGGCGACAGCGGTATTTAATGACAGATACTGTCATTAAAGCAGCAGCCGCTGTAGCATTATTAGGGCATTTAATGACAGTTCTGTCATTAATGCAGCGGGTGGGAATATTACGACAGCAGCAGCGACGGTCATTCTGTGACAGTCGAACTGTCACCAATAAGTGACAGCAGTGCGTTTATACAACGGTTTTGGCGACGGCGTTTGCAATGACAGTTGGAACTGTCACTTAAGGGGCTGTTTATTGAAAATCAGTGTTTTAGCACACTGTTTTCAGTGACAGTTAGGCAATTTTAGTTTATATTTTATATATTATATTTATATATATATGTATATATTAATGTATTTATTGTGAGATATAATACTAGTATTGTTATAATTTTAATTGTATAATATTTTGGTTTATATATATTATATTATATATAAGGGTAAATACTATATCTATGTATCTTGAGCATTACTTTGTGTGGGTACCAAGTTGGTTCAAAACCATGGTTCCTAATTATTGTAAATTTAATATTCTATATTATTATACATTATTATTAATATATATGTATTGTGAGGTTTACCTTGGATTCACGTATCCGAAGATACGGTATCCTAATATTTTAGATTGTGGTTCCTATGACTTAGATTTTAGTATTTTGATCCAAGATTTTGGTGCTAGACTTGTACAACCTAGAAATAGATAGTTGACCTTGGGTTGACCATAGTTGACCATAGTTGACTTTAGTTGACTTTAGAGTTGACCATGGTTGATTTTTGACCTAGAAGTTGACTAGTTTAACTTGTTCTCTTTTTGGGATCTTGTATTGATGTTGTATTCCATATCTAGGTCTTCAAGGCACCGAGTCAGACATCTGTGAGACTGTTCATTGGACTTCAGGCGAGTACATTCTCTGATAGTTTCTCATTTATGATATCCTCTATGTTCACTGTATCTAGTGTAGATATCCATGTTCTCTTGACACTATGGTTACACGGATTGGTATATCCGGATCTCGTCATGAGATGTTATTCCTTGGTATATGGTGTATATGGTGCAAGTATTGTTTCATTGGTTATCTTGTACATGTACAGATACCGATTCTAGGAAAGAGTCACAATCTTCTTGGGGAATCTCGTGCCATAACATACCGTGGTTGGATCTATTATACCAGTCGGGGGTGGGGAGTATTAGTATAGATATGTGATCAATATCCCTATTGAATAAAGTACAGATTACTGAATAGTATTGATCATGCACAGCACGTATGATTAGCCAGGCCGTATTGCATCTTGCCCAAGCCGATCACATGTTAAGCTAGTACTCACACACTTAGTCATTTGTATTATTGTTTCATTGGCATTTGTTCATTATTGTATTTATTTCCAGTATTTCCTTATTGTACATATATCTCTTATATCTATTGTGCATCTTGTTTATCCACAGCTATTTACTGTTAAATAGTTTTTATCATTAATTAGAACTGTTGTTAGAGATGTACTCTGCTCCTTTCCTGACTGGATATATTTTTTCAGATGATATTGAGGAGTGGTACCCTACCTATTATGGACCCCAGGATGTTGTGGGTTTAGATTCTGAGACCCTGGCTCAAGAGGGACTTATCCCAACTGAGACAGTTGACCCTGGAGTTGTAGCCTCGTAGTATTCTTTTGTACTGGATTTGTCTTCAGCTTATTTCTGTATTTCTTCAGACTCATTGATGTATTTTAGACTCATGAGTTATTTTGTGACTATTCTATTCTTATCTGATTCGTTCTCATTTCTATCTTAGTTCTGTGATTGAGTATACTATCATTATTGGTGGTTCATTATATTGTTAGATAGATTATCTAGACAGCGTTCTACCGCCGATTTTGCGGCATAGGCTGGGCGTTGTTTCCGACTAGTACCCTTACACCGGGTGTGGGTCGTGACATTTTCCTTTGAGTTGGATATATTGGCTTGTATATTTTTGCTTGAGTTGAATGCTTGCATGTTCAACCTTCTTAAAATTTTTCTTAATATATCATACATTTTCCATGAAATGAATCTAGGAGAAATAAATCTAGGGTTCACGTAGAAAGATCACCATATTACTGTTTGTATTCACTATTCTACTTAGTGTCGGCTTAGATGAGTAGGTTACCCCTCTCACTAGTACGACTGTGTACTGACCCACATTTGTAGGCATTATTTCAGGTACGCAAGTGTAGTGGCGCTGCTTGGATATACGGGACATAATGAATGAACGGTAAGTACCTTTTTCGGGAAGAGAAAAAGCAAGATTATTGCATCGCCTTTATGGCAATCTCCTTTATGATAATTTTATTTGGAACCTATCGAGAGCTTCGCTGCGTATACTCTGATGTGTGCTTGGCACACAATACTTGACTTTTGTTGCAACTTGGTCGTTTCGATGATAACTTTGATGTTTGACAACATCGCCTTGTGCGAGCGCAACTTCAGCCTCGTACGACATCATGTCCCGATTAGAACGATAGTCTAGCGGGAGCGCTGCAACGTGGTGATTCACGTTCAGCGGGGACGATGGAGCTTGCAGAAGATTGGAGCGTGACAGCACGTGCGCGGCCGTGCAGTACTCCGTCGGCGGTGCTCACGACCGCGGGGTCTGTTAGGTCTAGGGCTTGAGGTTAGGGTGTAAACCCCCTCGATTTATTCTGTAGATAGTTAGGGTGGATTTGAAATTTTGGTTTTTGGTAGCGGATGTCGAGGATTAGAGTGAAGATAATTTATCTGGCATTTAAATTCTTTTAATTAAACCCTTGGCGCGCCCTATCATTCCTAATTTAAACGGAGCCCAATATCAGCCCATAAATTCTATCGGGCTATTGTACTTTCGACTTGACTCGCCAAATTAGGCACTGGACTTTCCGTTTTTTAAAATTAATTTTTGTGTGCTCTAAATTAATTACGCAACATTCCAAAAAATCGTAACCCATATTTAATTCCGTGTCTGACACCTGTGTCGTTACCCTAAATTTTGAGATACCAATTTAACCCGTTGAGCCAGACCAACTAAAGGGTCCAAGACTGACTCCAAGCCCCCACCATTTTTGTCCTGTCATTCCCGGATTTTGACCCCAAGTGCCCCCAATTAATTTAAATTCGCAGGACACTTTATTTCTATTTAAATCGGGGATACCAACTTTGTAAATCCTATTTTTAATCCTAAATTAATTCCAATGCTTTTTTAATTAAACCCGTGCCTAACGCACAATACCCTCTCACCATAAAAATTGCTAAACATATTTTTCTCCACAATGTTTGTGTCATTTTATGTGTTCATGCAATTTCTCGAATTTAAGGGGGCTAAGTTACAAATAATAAAATTATGTGTCATCACAGAGGTCCCAAAATAGGGTCCCATTCTCACCCATCCATTCACCCCTTCATGAAGAAACCCACTTCTCTTCATGACAAATCACAACCCTCCATTTTGAAAGACACCATCACAACCCTCCATCCCCTTCACAAACCCCTATAAAACATCACCTCATCCCCACCCTCACACATTCCAACCGGTCCTAATCCCCATGTCTAGAAAAAACCCCACCCCCTCTCTCTCTCTCCTCCCTCCTTCTCCATGTAATAATAAAACCGAAACCCATTCCCATTTTCTTCATCTTCTTCTTCCTTCCATCTTTTTGAAAAACTCCACCCCACCCGAGCTCCGGCGGCCGAGCTTCTCTGCTCCGGCGGCCGAGCCTCTCCAGCCACGAGGCGGCCTGCAGTGCAATCCCATTCATCACCGCCTCCAGCCCTCCCCTTACCGAGCTCCGGCGGCTTCTCCGCGACTGCTGCATTTCCCGCAGCGCCGGCCTCTGCTCCGGTCGAACTGCGGAGCCGTCCAACCGAGCCTGCTGCCACCCATCCGGCCTAGCTTCTCCATCCACGCTCCGGCCAGCCAAGACTGCAGCACCCCGACAAGCCCGTTGTACCTCTTCCCCACTGCTCTTCGCGGCTTCCGCCACTGTCCCCGATCCGACGTCCAGCCGCCTCCCTCCAGCAAATGCCACGGCCACCCCCCTGTCGACACCTCCCCGCGGCCTCCCCTCTGACGGCTGTTGTTGCAGCGACTCCCCCGGTGGTTGCAGATGCCACGATCCCTCCGCCATACTGCCACCACCTCCAGCTGTCCTTTCCCGGCGAGCTCTACCATGAGCTCCGGCGGCTCAGCAACTCCGGTGAGCAGCTCCTCCACGAGCCACTCAGCTCCTCTATCACTCCCCCCGACTCCACTGATCCCCAACTCCAGCCTTCTTCTCCGGCGAGGAGACAACCACCCGCATCCCCATCTGCACCATCATCATTACCACCACCATTGCATCAATACCTCCCCCACCTCCTTCCGACCATCGACTGAGCCGATCTCCGTCGAGTTCCACCTCCAGCTTAATTACTACCACCACCTCCATCTTCACGCCACCTCTCACCTCCATCCGGCCATCCTCGGTGCTCCGGCCAGCGATCTGCCACCTCGCCGCCTAGGTATATTTTCCCCTCCCTATATATGTGTATATTGTGTTGTGTTTAATTAGTGTTGTGTTTAATTAGTTTTGTGTAGTTATTAATGAGTGATTAGGGTTTAATGGTTATATGATGTTGGCATATATAAGGTTAGTGTAGTATAGTACTTAAACTATGTGATTAAGATGAATGTGATTAAGGATAATGTTGTTTAAGGCAAATGATGATTAAGGTTAATGTTGATTATAATGACTGGAGAATAGGGTTTAATATAGGTTAGGGTTTTTGTTTACATAAATTAAAATAAATTTAAATGGTTTGCATGGAGGTTTGGAATTTGATTTTTTGACGAGATGTTATGAATACTATACAGGGTGGAAAGAAGGCTAAATCAATTAATAAAGATTACATTATCGAGAATTAAGATTCTGATATTTTGAACGTTTAGGAACACTAAGGAGCACGTGTTGGATTGTGAACTATGTGTAGTATAAAACCATTGATCGGTAATATGAAGACTGAAAATTTATGATGGGTAAAATTAGAATAGTACTTTTGTGTTTTGGTAACAATGTTATGAAACAAAAGGTTAATAACAATTAATTGTATTTTTTAGGATGGTTTGATAGGATGGTACAGATGACTAGTTGATTGCTGTATCGTACCGATAGTCAACTGTGGTCAACCCCCTAGCGTCTTGTCCCTGTGAGCCGTAGCTGAGACTGAGTTTAGGTATAGATGAGTTTTGCATCCCTGTCTGTCGTGGAATAGATTATTGATTATTGTTTTGTATCTCATCTCTAGGTAATGCGGGACCTGAGGACTTGGACGGGGTACCGGGACCCCGTCATCAGCAGCCGCACGCAGGCAAGTGTACCTTGCCATCCTGTATTTCAGATTACAGATATTTGTGTTCTTTATGTACATTATGCATGTAATTATGTTGACGCTCGATACTTCACGTCCGGATCACAACCGGGTGCTGACATTCGTCGTAACGTATTAGAAAAATTGTTAGATGCTTAGTAGCACTTCGATATACGTACCTGAGTATATCGACATCCCAGGACACACTCATACACTGTGATCGTGCCAGATTCCTGTATCCTGATACTAACATAATAACCAGAGACTGGGACGACCTTAGGGTCGCATCTGTTGAGTTATCTTCCGTGTGTCGAGACTGTTAGATAGAGGTTCAGGTTCAGCGCACAATCGTGGACCGCTTGGGAAGGGGAAGACAGTTACTAGACGTTTGGGCTACTCTGTACGCGCTTATATATATATATATATACTATTTCTGTAGTGATCCTGTATCTAGAGTAGTTGTACCACCCGTGTGACTCCTTGCCCGGAGCTGCGGTACGTGCCGTGTGTTTCCGTGTCCGGAGCTACGGTTTTATTTTGGACAGCCCATGCGTCGAACATTGTCTCTAACTGTATCACACTAGTTGGTTATGATAGAGTACCCTGTCGTGCATTTGTACTTTCTGTTTACTTGGCATGTTATATTTTCGTACCTTGTTACGTCTCTCTGAGGACCTGGTTCCCTGCCAGTTTTGCAGCATAGATGATTACGGAGTATTTGGAGTTGTTATTGGATTCGCATGTCTTGCAAGCATGGTACCAGGTACTCACATCTTATCTACCAGCATTATGGTTATTGTACATTGATTATTCATCTGCTGTTGTAGCCTAGTTTTTATAGACTCATACTTCATCTCGAGTCTATTCGAGTTAGTGTGTTATTGGGCGGGCGACTCTAGCACATATAGCTATTTCTTGTATACTTCTGTACATTGTGGATTGAGACATAGAGGTTTATATTTATAGAATATCTAGATAGTGCCCTTTATATTACAGCTTATACGTATTCGAGTCAGACCAGAGTCTGGTCGAATGCGTAGCTGGCGTGTCACGTATTCCTGATGCTACGTATTTTGGGACTGGGGCGTGACATATTTTTGTGGTGGCCTATGCAGGTCCAATTTAAATCGTCTTGGTCACCTGACTGTGCCAAGCGAGCCTGCAAATTAGGAATAGATGTAATGATTGTTGAATAGGATCTCAATTCATAATCGATTTTAAAACTCCTTGTATGTGATTATCTCCCTTGGACTTCCACTTTGTATTCGTTCAATCTTTGTCAATATCGCTATCCTTGTTTCTCGTCCCCTATTGTTCGGGGAGATGAATGCTTGTGACTGATGATTTCCCTCCAGAAGAAGAACGAAGACAAGACAGCAGAAGAAAGAATTCGTATACCTTTCTCTGAGAAGATTGTTACCTTATCAGGATAGATTGATGGGTTCCTTGGATTCTAGAACTAGTGTGGAAGGTTGGCAAGAGAGTTGGACCCAGTAGTATTCTACCCATGCTTGAGGTAATAGTGAACTTAGGAGTACTGAGAGCTAGAAGGATTGTTGATCATGACCTGAAATGATTTATGGGAATGCATAGCCTGATGATGGAAACTAGTGGTCATATATGATAGCAATACCAGGAATGATATTATGGACTAGAGGAGATAAAATTTCAAGCTCTCACTTGGAAGATGATGATCTAATACCAGAAATTTTAGTATGTGCTTGGGTGACATCATTATTATAATTGCACTATGTGACTTGGAGAGATAAATAACGAAAAGAAGGAATTTGAGGAATAGAATTTTAGGGAAAACTTTGAGGAGAAGAGAAATTATACATTAGGCAAGGAAACATTTTCTTTTGAAGATTGAGGTTGAAAATAGAACAGAAGAATTTATCTTGAGGTTAAAGTCTAGACTATGACATTATCCTAGACATGGATTGGTTGAGCCAATACCACGCGACACTAGATTGTCGACGTAGATGCGTCATATTTTTGGCCACCAGATTACCCTGAGTTGAGGTTCTTCAGGGAGCCCAGGAGTATGGTGCCCATCTGATTTAGGGGTATACAATGCAGGAGGTAAACCAGTGTACCACCATATTATATCAGGGTTTGAATAGGTGTTACTAGAGAATCTTTTAGGCCTGCCACCTGACAGAAAGAGTTTGTTATAAAGTTGACTGCAAGAGCCGAGCCGGATATTTTTCGTCTTCAGAGTAGCACCGATAGAGTTGGTTGAGTTGAAGGTCTATCATGGAGGATCTCTTAGACAAGGGTTTCGGTTGGGCTAGTGTTTTCCATGAGAAGCAACCATCTTATTGTACCAAAGAAGGACGGGACGGTACGTTGCATAACGATTATAGGGCATTAAATGCCGTAGCGATAAAAAGCAAGTACCTTTGACGCGCATCGAAGATTAATTTGAATCAGCTAAGTGGCGCATATGTATTGTGAAGATCGGTCTCAGATCAAGTTATCACCAGATCAAGGTACGGAGAGAGGACATTCCGAAGACGGCTTTTCGGACGAAGTATGTGTAGTATAAAACCATTGATCGGTAATATGGAGACTGGAAATTTATGATGGGTAAAATTAGAATAGTACTTTTGTGTTTTGGTAAAAATGTTATGAAACGAAAGGTTAATAACAATTAATTGTATTTTTGAGGATGGTTTGATGGGATGGTACAGATGACTAGTTGATTGCTGTATCATACCGATAGTCAACTATGGTCAACCCCCTAGCGTCTTGTCCCTGTGAGCCGTAGCTGAGACCGAGTTTAGGTATAGATGAGTGTCGCATCCCTGTCTGTCGTGGAATAGATTATTGATTATTGGTTTGTATTTCATCTCTAGGTACTACGGGACCTGAGGACTTGGACGTGGTACCGGGACCCCGTCATCAGCAGCCGCACGCAGGCAAGTGTACCTTGCCACCCTGTATTTCAGATTACAGATATTTGTGTTCTTTATGTACATTGTGCACGTACTTATGTTGACACTCGATACTTCACGTCCGGATCACAACCGGATGCTGAAATTCGTCGTAACATATTAGAAAAATTGTTAGATGCTTAGTAGCACTTCGATGTACGTACCTGAGTATATCGACACCTCAGGACACACTCATACACTGTGATCGTGCCAGATTCTTGTATCCTGATACTGACATCATGACCAGAGATTGGGACGACCTTAGGGTCGCGTCTGTTGAGTTATCTTCCGTGTGTCGAGACTGTTAGATAGAGGTTCAGGTTCAGCGCACAATCGTGGACCGCTTGGAAAGGGGAAGACAGTTACTAGACGTTTGGGCTACTCTGCACGCGCTTATATATATATATATATATATATATATATATATATATAGTGATCCTGTATCTAGAGTAGTTGTACCACCCGTGTGACTCCTTGTCCGGAGCTGCGGTACGTGCCGTGTGTTTCCGTGTCCGGAGCTACGGTTTTATTTTGGACAGTCCACGCGTCGAACATTGTCTTTAAACTGTGTCACACTAGTTGGTTATGATATAGTACCCTGTCGTGCACTTGTACTTTCTGTTTACTTGGCATGTTATATTTTTGTACCTTGTTACGTCCCTCTGAGGACCTGGTTCCCTGCCAGTTTTGTAGCATAGATGATTACGGAGAATTTGGAGTTGCTGTTGGATTCGCATGTCTTGCGAGCATGGTACTAGGTACTCACATCTTATCTACCGGCATTATGGTTATTGTACATTGATTATTCATCTGCTGTTGTAGCCTAGTTTTGATAGACTCATACTTCATCTCGAGTCTATTCGAGTTAGTGTGTTATTGGGCGGCCGACTCTAGCACATATAGCTCGTTCTTGTATACTTCTGTACATTGTGGATTGAGACATAGAGGTTTACATTTATGGAATATCTAGATAGTGCCATTTATATTACAGCTTATACGTATTTGAGTCAGACCAGAGTCTGGTCGAATGCGTAACTGGCGTGTCACGTATTCTTGGTCCTACGTATTTTGGGACTGGGGCGTGAAATAGGGTTAGGGTTTTGGAATTAAGATATATATAGAGAGAGGTAGAGATATGATTGGTGAGGGTTGCCAGTTGGTGTCCACGGGGGGGGGGGGGGGGGGGGTTCGCGGGGGTCGCGAGCGGGTTCTTGGTAGGAATAGGATTAGGGATATGATTAGTTTAGGATTAGGGTTAAGGTTTTAATTAGTTTTCTTTTTCTTTCTTTTATTTTATTTTCTTTATTCTTTTTATATACATAATAAAATATTAAAATAAATAGTTTTTCTATTTAAATAAATTCTAAAAATATTTTAAACTATTTTACAAATACTTTTACACCCAAAATACCTTTGTGAGATATTAATAATAAAAAGCTAATTATTTGCGGACTTTTGTTTTCTAATTAACCAAGTAAGATCTAAACATCCAATAATTAAATAAATAAGCTAATAAAATAAATAAATAATACTAAAATTGTAAATTAGAATTAGGAGATTTACAAGCTGTAATAGTACTTTGTACACTTCTTGCAACCTCTTTAATATCTCTCCATCTCCCTATCGAGTTAGATCCCATTGTATTCCAAGTGAGCACAGACATCGATTAATGTTGGGTAGTCCCCCGTCTATCACCTGAGCCTGCTACCGGGTAGTAACTGGCTCTTTCTGTCTCCTCCCACTATTATGTACTTTGTCAGATGGCATACCTGCACGACCACTCAATAGTTCCTGCCACTCCGTATTTTCTCTACATAGTGGCTCCTCCTGTACACCCTCCATATGACTATGGCCTGGGATGAACTGTGGCCGCTCTGATTGCTCCTCCACAGCTTGCCTCTTGTTTCTATATCTAGTCATTACCGCCCCTCTCTGCGCATACGTCTTTATGTTGCTTCCAAGAATTTCACTTTCCCATGCTTGGATCATAGCCACTAATCCCTTGTTCACAGGCTTTTTTGTCCTTCCTTCTACTATCTTAGTGATTTCATCATTGTATTCACTAAATAAAACCATTTGAGAAGACCCCTCTTCTTGCTGATTTAGTAACAAGCTTCCTTGTGTAGCTTCCGCATGGTTGTAGGAAATTTCCCCTTACCCCCATGATCCTTTGAAGTAGGCATAGATCTTCCCGTCATAAATTCCTCTCCAATGTCCATTTGATCATCATCTGCATCTTCCTGAGTTGTTGCTTGCTCCTTCCCTCTTTATGATGTATTAATACTTCCTCCTATGGGGCACGAGCTAGCCAGGTGACCAAAGCAACAAAAATTTCCATAATATGGAGGAACCCACTCGTAGTCCACAATTTGACTAAAATAGTTTCCGAAGGATAGTTTGTATTCCGCCACTCTTGGGAGCCTTTTCTTAGCATCTAGCTCAATTAGAACACGAGCATATATGACCCTCGCTTTTTTTGCCATCGCCTCATCCACTTTGAATGGTTTACCAATAAGACTAGCCAATTTTATCATCATGGGCACACTCCAATAGTCCAGCAGGAACGCCGAAAATCGAATCTATATAGGAATAATATGGAAGATATCCTTCTCACATTGTACCCCAGGTACCCATCTCTTCATAATTATTAATCTACCATCAAATATCCAAGCTCCTCGTTGTAGGATCCGTTCCACATCCTCATCCACTCTAAATCTTGCAAAGTTAAATCCATTCTTTCTGGAGAAGACCTCAAAACTCCCTCGCGATCGCCACATTCGGTGGATATACGCCTGCATCTTTGTGAAGGACGATTTTGTCATATCCTGACTCCGTAAAGTCGATAATCGTCCGCCGGTCATGATGCCGTGCGTGCCTAGGTTGCACGCCGCACAAGGTAAGAAGATAAAACATATAGTTTTCATAGAAAATATCGAGTCATAGCGAATAATTTATAGAGTTATATGAAACAATCAGAGTATGCGAAGCGAAGCTCTTATATAGGCTTTAATAGCCCAAATGAATATGCCAAGTTAGCTACAACACTCGTTGATCTCTTTTGCTTACAAAGGATTTCCACCTTTCCATACATTATGTCCTCGTATATCCAAGCTAAGGCCTCACACCTGAGAACCTGAAATAGGGTGCCCTTAAACATGTGTCATTGCGCAACTTGTACTGATGAGCAGGATAACCCACTCGCCTAAACCGACACTATCATGCCCCAATCTCCCGTAAGCTCGATCGTTCCCGTTGAACGTGAATCACCACGTTGCAGCGCTCCCACAGGAAAATTGTTCTCATCGAGACGTGATGCCGTACGAGCCTGGAGTTGCGCTCACATAAGGCGATGATATCAAACAGCGTAGTTATCATCGAAACGACCATGTTGCAGCGAAAGTCAAGTATTGTATACCAAGTACACATCAGAGTATACGCAGCGAAGCTCTCGACAGGGTCCAAATAAAAATGCTAAGAAAAAAATTGCCACAAAGGCGATGCAACACTCTTGCTCTTTCTCTTGCCCACAAAGTTACTTATCGTTCCATACATCATATCCCGTATATCCAAGCAGCGCCACTACACCTACATACCTGAAATAGTGCCCATAAACGTGGGTCATTATACAGCTGTACTGGTGAGCAGGGTAACCCACTCGTCTAAACCGACACTAAATAGAATAGTGAATGCAAACAGTATATGGTGATCTTTCTACTTAAATCCTAGATTCATTTCATGGCATAGGTATGACATGTTAAGAAAAAATATAAAGCAGGTTAAGCATGCAAGCATTCAACTCAAGTAAATATACAAGCAGATATATCCAACTCAAAGTAAACTAGCATGCAAATTGTTCTATTCAAACTTAAGTAATGCGTGAACCTATCGAACCACAATCCAAGCCTCAATATCTACCATCAAACCATGCCATAATCAAAGCATCAATATCTATCCTCAAACTTTTCCACTATCCAAGCCTTACTAATCTAATCATCTATATGCACACTCTTGCCCGAGGCAAGGTGGTCGCCGCCTACACGAAAAGCACAACCCAAACCAAACCGAAGCAAACCTGTCACCCTCACTTTTTCAACTAGGGATAGTTTGGTAATTTGGCATGGGTATTTAATTTTAGGAATAAATATTAATATTAGTGTGCTATAAATATTTAATTGATGCTTGTATTAATTATTTATTAGTATGCTATATATTTATTTGTGCCTTATATTATTTATTTATTAATTAGTGGACTAGCATATTAGTTAGACTTGACACTTTTGATCATTCATATAAGACTTCTATCTTACATTTACACTCTCCTAACATGTGTAAATCTATAATCTAAGGGTCTTGTGATAATCCTCTACATAATGACTAACAAGTCAGTATGTGATTCTGAACCTGTGTTTGATTCCTTGAAATTTGTATTACTTCGAGACTGATCAACAATTTTTACTCGCACTAAATTCTCAAAATTCCAAAAGTATTATAATTCATAAATACTAAAATTATTATCCCTCAATTCCATATCATAATCCCTTCTTCTTGGATTATGCGACCATAATATCTTTCCCTTATCATTTGTTTCCTACACATCTTTATATCATTTTAGTATGTTAATCTTGTTTTCAACTATAAGCTTCGCCAATCATGATCCAGTACTTTCTATTTTATAGTATAGATCTTCTAGGAAACTACCGAGTGATAAAATCTTCAGTCCTTCCTAGATCCTTCTCTTAATTTAAAATGCTCAAGTTCATGTACTCCTCGTGAATCTTTTCTTGTTACCATTCTACCTTCTTCACCTTGAACCTGAGATTTCTCCTAGTTTATTTCATGTATACCATTTATCCAAAATATATGGTTACCATCTTGTTACAACTTTTCATATATTATAGGCAATTCACTATATCTAACTCATGACTATAACATCTATCAAAAATCTTATCCTTTAACCTATTTGCTTTATCACAGATACTAGCTTATCTATCCAAATAATTACGGGTGGAACTCAATTGTTCAATTAACACTGACAACCCAAATAATCAAGTACATCTAATTTGATTTCTAATGTTATACTTTAGTAATCTATTTATCTAATTACTCAAACATTAGGTCTAGCAATCTACCTATCTATTTAGTCTAGACCTATAGTCATCAATAATTTAAGGGGGTCGTAAAATCTAGTTTTGATACTAAAAGTCATAAGACAACTAGAGATTTAACCACTATGGCCTGCTACGTAAAGTTTTAATTTTTTAAGATCATAATACCATTCCTTGTATCACCACCATGGGCCAAAAATAATTCCTAGCATCTAGCTATATATTCTATAAAGTATTCCAGAGCAATAGAATCAAACCATTTTTCTAACTTCTAATACTTCCAAATTACTGCTACCTTAAGCAAGGGTTAGGTTTTATTAGTTCTAGGCCTCTAATACTATATTCAATTCTCATGCTAACAATCTACAATAGCTCTAACAAATAGGAATAACCTATCTACCTACCCTATTAAGGGTAACCATCTTCTCAAAACTTTATATCCAACATGTCTCCTTCCGGCTTGACAATGATCTGCTTCTGGAGGAAACACCGTGCCCGAACGTCCATCTCTCTGAAATATGAAGAGATGATAAACAATAATAAAGATGTCGAGGGAAATGAACGAGTATAATTATGAATTCCAAGGGCGATAATCAAACGCTAAGGTAATTTTCAAATTAGTTATGGATTGAGATATTAATACTGCTAATCCTGATTACAGGCTCGCTCGGTACCAAAAAGTAACCAAAATGATTTAATCAGGACATGTATGGGATACCATAAAAATATGTCATATCCCAGTCCCAAAATACGTAGGACTAAAAATGCATAACATGCCAGCTAGGCATTCAACCAGAATCTGGTCCAGCTCGAATACGTATAAGCTGTAATATCATGGTCACTGTATATATATATATATATATATATATATATATATATATATATATATATATATATATATATATATATATATATATGTCTTAATCATAATGAACAGAATACATCAAGAATGAGCTACATGTGCTAAAGTCGGCCGCCCAATAACACACAAACTCGGATAGACTCGAGAAAGAAATATGAGTCTATAAAAACTAGGCTATATCAGTAGATAAATCAACAATATGAATAAAAAAATATATCTCCGATAGAAGTATAAGTATCTGGTACCAATGCTTGTATAACAAAGCAACAGACATTAGCAACTCCAAGCAGACTCCATAACGATCTATTCTGCAAAATTGGCAAGGGACCAGGTCCTTAGAGGGACGTAACAAAGTACAAAAAATAGTATGCCAATATAACAGTAAAATAATAAGAAATTGGCTCAAGGGTATATATCATAACCAGCTAAGTGAATGCAAGTAAGAACATACTCGTCCGCTAAACCACTTGGGCCTGAAGGTCTGCATAGACACAACAATAGCTAGTAGTACTAGTAGCAAGTAGTAGTAGTAGTAGTAGTAGTAGTAGTAGTAGTAGGTGCGTACAAGCCCCGTCAAGATACCTGCAGCACTATAGGGTCCGAAGCACAAGCTTCAGTAGCTAGTATTGTATGGTAGCCCAGCGGTATGGTAGGTTCTCCCCAGTCCCCATGTATCTCATATCTCATGTCCATAACACGCAATATCAATCAATAACTATATCGCAGGTCAATGTATAGATAAACTCATATCAACTATCTCAAGTCACGGATCCTAAATCCTAACACAGAAGCCGAAAACTTTGAATGTCTCAAGTAAGGCTTATGCACATGCAAGTCATGTCCAATATCCTAAGTTATATCGTGCAATAATTAGCATGAACAAAGGAATACGATGACAATACAATCTAACGATACCCGATTTCGCGTACGAAAGTCAGCACCCGAATACAATTCGGATACTAAGTATCGCAATGGTCCAATGGTCCTAGGGTCATAATAACATATATGCAAAGAACTAGAAATATAATATCAAAATCTAGTAATAGCAATAAGCACATAATACTGTAACAAAGGCAAGGTACACTAGCCTGGAACTCTAAGCTAATAATACAAATAACCTGCTCTCAAATCCACGCTCGTGCGATCCCAAGAGACTAAATATATAATATCATAAAATAAGTCAGTATAACACGGTTCACTAAGCATGCACAAGTGTACAATTACCCTACGTCATTAATTATTAGACAATTAAGGTCTAAATTAATCAAGGATACAACTTATACAATGCCACTAATCAAAAGATATGAGAGCACCCCTTCTTCCGAAGTTACGGGATTATTTTGCCGAGTTCCTTCGACATGGTTCTCTCGACGCACCCTAGTATACCAGGTATTTAGAGTCTAAAATAATTAGGGGTTCTAACTAAGTAGGTTGGCTAAGGTTCACTAGTCAAGGACCAAGAAAGTGTGTAAACACCAAGCCTAATAGTCACATAACAACATCAAGTCCTCTAAATGTACAACTTCTCATATATAACATAAACATGGTTATAACGAAGGTCCATAGGTACTAGGTGTTCTCACACTAGGTTTCCATATACAACATATCATCAACCTTGTTATTCACTAAGTGTCAAACTATATTAACCAACCTAGTGTTAGTTTTGTCTATTAAAACATGCACATGAGTGTTAATAATAGGTCAAGTTAGGTTCATCACATACTCTATTCCTCAATTATATTCATTCATCCAACTATATACAACTCTCTTTATACTACAAAATATCAAGTATACATAGAGAAGTTAAATCTAAATTTATAATAAGATTATGGTATATACCTCATTCCCAACTGCATTTGTCATAAAATATGTGTGCAAACACTACTACAACTAGTGAAAAACCCTAGCATGGCATCTTCTATATTTTAACATAGTATTTATAAACACTAAAACTAGCTAGCACAAAATCTAGGCAAAGTGCACTACTAGTTGCACAACATTAATCATATCTCAACCATAGATTTATTTATATATAAAACCATAAACAAAACTTATATATTCTAAAATTTAGTAATAATTGGATTAAAAATCATATTTTGTAAGTGGTTGCTTGAATTTTAGATCATAACAAAGTGAATAGAACAACAAGTACATAAATAACATTCAAGTCTAGACATGAGAAGTAGTAAGTGTTCTTAGTATAATATCATAAAAAATATGAATAAAAAGCTGGTGAATTTAAGAGGGATGTGAATTAAATGTAGAGAGGGTTAATTAGGTATAGTTTGAGCTCTTACCAAAGTAAAATGGGAAGTGTAAGCCCACTGATTTTCAGTAATTATTAATTTGGTTTTTCACAATTTTCTGGAATTTTTTGGGATTTTTCTGTAATTAAAACCTAGGCTTTTAGTAATTAAATAATTTTTAATTGTTGTTAATTAATGTTAAAATATTATGAAAATAATATTTTATGGTGTAAAATGGAAAATCGGACATAGGATAATTTTCTGGGAATTTATTGGACTCCGGAAACGCGTTTAAAGCCCTAAAAACTATTAAATAAATAAACCAAATTAAACCCCTAAATAAATCCGGTTCAATTGAACCAAACCAACTCAAACCAACCCGGACCGGATTACTGAACCAAATCCAAACCGTATCGGGTCGGGTCAGAACTAGACCCGAATTCGAAACCCGAATACCCGAAACCCGCACTTAAGCAATAATGGGTCAGGCCGGATTCCTATTGAACCCGACCCGTTAACCCGAACCCGTTACCCAATCCTAACCGAACCCTAATTCTATTCCTAGCCAGAGACACTGTTCCGGCAAGGCCCCTATATAATCTCCGCCGCGGCCACGCCTGAACCCTAGCTTCACTCAGCCCCGCCGTCGTCTCCCCACGATCGATCCTCCTCCACGTCGAGCGCCCCTTCCTCTGCCTGCCGTCTCCTCCGCCCGGACACCCCCGCAGCCCCGTCACCTTCCTCCTTCCTCCGTCTCAGCCCCCTCGCCGCTCCGCTCGACCATCACCACCTCGCCCAACCCGCAGCACCCTCGACGACCACCTCCATCGACCGTCCTTCTTCCCCCGCCCTAACCCGAACACCACCACCCAGCCGACACCCCTCTCCTCGGCCCAGCCCACAGTCGACCCATCCCCGACTATCTCCGTTGTCTCCAACCCGATCCCTCCACCACCAGCTCCGCCTCGACACCTCGCCAGCAGCCGCCCGTCCTCAGCCGACCTGCTCCACCCCAGAACCTCCTTGCTCCGACCTCCCTTCCCTCTTCTTCCTCCTCCCCTCGTCGACGAGCCCCTCGACGAGCCGCCTTCACTCCGCCACCTACCGATGACCTAGCCTCTGCCTCGCCGCCTCTGCTCGACCTCCTCCCCGATCCACCTCCTCCTTCCTGCCACCGACGACTTCACCTCCACCCGTCCCAGATCGCCTCCCCCGACCTAGCAGCAGCCCGCAGCAGCTCTGCCACCCTCGCCAGCAGCCGTCCGCCGTCCCCCGCCCGCTCCGGCGCCACCACCTCCGGCCAGTGTTCCTCCGCTGCCCCTGCCTCCCTCCGGCCGCCGCAGCTCCGGCCAACAGAAACCCTAGCCCTAACCCTAGATCCGACTCGTACACGACTCGGACACGCGAATCCTCATCTTCTGGAGCCCTGTTCAAATAGCGTTTTCTCTCTCCTCGTAATTTCGTTTTCGATTTCGTCAGTTGTAATGCGTAGAATGTATAACCCTCTCTGTGCCCGTGCAACCCGCTCGGTGCATCGCGTCCTGTGGCGATCGTGAATCGCGATCCAAAAACAGAAAAAACAATGCCCTGATTCACCTCAGAACCGAGTACGCCCCGCCAAACGGGACGACTTTGTCGCGTGCGGTCTTCACCAAAACGTGCGCGACGTCGATACGGACTTGCAAAATTTCATAGAAGTTGATTTGGATGTGCGTGCACACCGGAATCAACGCGTATCCGCAGACACCGTCCCGTATCTGCCAGTTCTGGAACATGCTGTAACTTTGTGTACACACGTCGGATCGAGACGAAACTTGCGCCATCGGACTCGTAGCAATACGCTGGTCCTGTGACCCAAGTTTGGTTCGATTCTGAGAACGTTGACAAAATCATGTATCGTGGGCCCCACAGGCTCCACTTGATGGGCGATTTTGTGATCGGCTCATCGAAATCTAATTTTGGAAGTTCCGTTGGGTTCGTATCATCGTTCCTGACTTGTTGACACTAAGTTTGACAAATTTGGAGACCTTTGACCCTGATACGGTTTTCGGTGCAAAGCGGCCCACATGTGGACCCCACTTTGACCCAGAAATGTCGTTTTTGCCCTTGTGTCCCAATTGGACTCAAGGACAGGCGTTTCTAGCTATTTGATATTTTCTGAATATAATGGTGATGTTTATTTCAGCAACTGGAGTAGTACCTGCAGATCACACTGAGACCAGAGCTACAGTTGGAGCCAGAACTCCAGGCAAGTGTACCTTGCCAAACCCTGCAGCTTTGCTACTTATTTTCTTGACTTAGTTATACATCAGTGGGCAAGTATACCTTGCCAACTTTACAGTTCTTATTGCATATTTCCTTTTGCTTGATTTATATCATTGTGCATGCTTGACCTAGGACCGCGTGACTTACTTAGCGTCCGATTATTAGTCGGGTGCCAACACCATACGCGATGTTGTGTATGTCATCTAGAGATGGACATTCGTAACCACTTTATATTCTCGTACTTGTCTTATCAAGTACATTATACCCAGGACACTTGACACTATTCATGACAAGATCTTCTGAGATATTTATGGTGATTCTGTATAGGATACAACTTCTGACAGAGACATTATATTCCTAGATACTATATGACTTGTTGCATTAGATATGATTGTGTATGACATGGATATGGTGCATCATGGACATGAGACGTATGATTACATTGGGTGGGGAGAGACACACATGCTACAGGCTGATTATATATATAAACCCGAGCTTGGCCCGAGCTTGAAGCCCGAGCTTGGCCCATTACCGGATATTACTGCTACTGGCTCCCCGACACAGAGCCTGTAGTGGCTCAGCCTGAGTACTCGTGATGCTCTCATCTTGTATTTTCACATAGATGGTTATATAGCTTACCCTATTTATTTCATTATTGCTGCACTGTATTTATTTTGGCTTGTATTATCTGTACCTTGTTATGTCCCCTAAGGACCTGGATCCGGACTTTGTCCCCAGGATTAGCAGAGGAGATCCACCTAGAGTTATACAGCACAGGAGCATCATCAGGAGCAGAAGCAGGAACAGGAGAAGAACCAGGATCTGAGGACGAGATTGCGCCAGAGGACTTCTCCTGAGTATTGGCTTTATATACTCATTTATTTCTATTTCCAGTCTATTGCATTGATGTATCAGACTTGTTCTCGGATTATTCTCCGAGACACTTTTATTGAGATTTGTTAGTTATTTCTACTTGCATTATTTTGGCATTTGATCTGTGATTATCTGTTGTGGATGGGATTAGTATAGACTGTGACTTATATCATTGGACCTACTTATTGTCGTATTACAGCTTAAGCATGTCCCGATGGATCCATTAAATTGGGTTTGTCCATCAGTGTGTACTGCTGGCCATTACGCGTCCGGTCCCTCGGTATTTTGGGACTGGGGCGTGACATAGTTTTTGTGGTGGTCCATGCAGGTCAACGACTAAATTGTTCGGTTTTAACTTAGGGACCGAACAAGCCTGCAATAAGAATAGGATAAGTTTCTAGGATCTCATCCACTTGCTTAAAACATTCTTGATATCTATATCGGGTTTGAATTTATTTCTTGACTTGCATCCTGTCTTGATTCCTGTACGCCTCTTATTGTTTATTTTGGTTGCAGAGTTATGGATTCACGATCAAACAATGAGACTCCTACAAGATCACCACGAGATATTGTGGTAACCAACGAAGATGAAGTAATACTAGTGGATGAAGGTCAATCATCGCAACAACGTAGTCAAGCAAGTCAGCATGCCACGAGAATCCAGGAAGATGACGTTCCAACATCGACGCAGTTTGCTCTACCGATACCTACCGTTCCACAAGGGCAGGCTATGGACGAACAACAAATGTTTCGAATGTTCTACGCGATAATGCAAGCCCATCAGAAGGTTCAGGAAGAAGCTCAGCAGATCCAAGCGGAGAAGTTCATCGACAGATTCAGCTCAGAGTTACGGAAGTTAATCAGCTCCGTTGCAACGGACGTTCTTACTACAGCACAGGCCATGGAGTGCAACACAAGGATAGAGTCCAGCCAGAAGCGGCCGTATGCATCAGCACCAGACCAAGCACAACAGGAAAGAGCTGCAAAGCGACCACAGATAAATCCACCACCGAGAGCAGCACCCAGAGCCTCATTCCTGCCTACCTGTCAGTATTGTCGCAAGATAGGCCATATTGAAAAAGAATACAGATGCAAGTTAGGATTATGCTTGATTTACGGAACCAATCAACACTTAGCTAAGGACTGTTCTCAGCATCGAGAGAAAGCATTGATGATTCATCAACCAGCCACATCAGCACCAACCGGAGCACCACAGGAAGAAATTACAAGGAAGTCTCACATGCACCAGCCACCAGAAGCACCTCCTCAAGAAATACCTGTCTGTCCATATTGTCGCAGGCGAGGCCATATTGAGAACGAGTGCAGACGCAAAAGGAAATTATGCTTAGCTTGCGGATCCAGTCAACATTTATTAAAGGAATGCCTCGAACGTCGAGAAAGAGCGCTAATGTCACCAGCACCGAGGCCAACCTATCCAGCATTGGGAGCACCGCCAACGGAAGTTGAAGTAGTCATACCACCAGCCCTAGGAGGGAATCAGCCGAAGCCACCCTTGGCACCGCAAGCAACACTCTTCCAGCAGGCTCAACAGCAGCAGAGGAATCAACTGCAAGAACGTGAACAAGCTCCAGCGATGACTTTGGAAGACGCACAGACCCATGGAGTAGCTAATGCGCGTAATTTTTCGTAGTTATCTGTTTATAGATTTGGTTTATCTCGTGCCTATTGGTTTGTGACCTCAGCCTTAACCTATGTAATTTTGAACTTGCTAATAATTGATAACCGTAGAGATTGTAGAGTCTTTTGTTAATTTCTTATTTTGTTTTATCTTTGTAAACTTGAATTAATTTATACCTTCTTTCATCATCATCTAGCGTACTTATATTTGTACTACCTTGACTTATGCTGCTGTTACAGCCTAGTTTTGCAAGCTCATTTTTATCAAGCTTGTTCATGATATATGTATTATTGGGTCGACACACTAATACAATTTTCTATTCAGAATCAGTGTACTACAGTCTGATCAACCTTAGTGCATTTTGGTTCGCTCTTCGCACGACTACATTATGTGGATTGAGATATATAGTTGACTAGTATACTTGCCCTCTAGATATGTCTAAGCATATCGTATCAGTTACATAACTGTACTAATACGAGCATGCGAACAAAGGATTACCAGAATAGGATTTCAATCCACAATTGTCTTGACAAATCCCATTTGAATTCGTTAAACGCCTTGATCCTGATACTTCTATTCTATTACCTCACCCTTGAACTCTTTATTATTGATCTTCGTCTTCCCTAATTCGGAAGGACGAAACCTCGTGCTTGGTATAAGTTTGATATATAGACAGTACTAGATATACCCCAGGCCAGTCGCATTGTTGATGACTCATTTATATATGATTAAGGGAATATCATAGGTGATATGTTTGGTGTTAAAGACTTGAGGATTCAATAACATGATTAAATAAGTTGGGGCATAGCTTTATTAGATGTATAGCCTTAGATGATAGATGGGTAAATTCTAAGTTGGGTAGAGACCGCAATGTTCGCTTGAGAGGAATCCTTTAGACTGTAATCAAGTAAAATTGGATAGAGAGAACCCTACCATATTTTTAATTTCGAGAACGAAATTTTTATAAGTTGGATAGATTGTAAGCCCCCTGATTTTCACTAATTATTAATTTGGTTTTTCACAATTTTCTGGAATTTTCCGGAATTTTTCTGTCATAAAAACCTAGGCTTTTGGTAATTAAATGATTTTTAATTGTTATTAATTAATGTTAAAATATTATGGAAATAATATTTTATGGTGTAAAATGGAAAACCGGACATAGGGTAAATTTTTGGGAATTTATTGGACTCCGGAAACACGTTTAAAGCCCTAAAAACTATTAAATAAATAAACTGAATTAAACCCCTAAATAAACCCGGTTCAATTGAACCAAACCAACTCAAACCAACCCGGACCGGATTACTGAACCAAACCCAAACCGTATCGGGTCGGGTCGGATCTAGAC
The DNA here is from genome assembly GCA_036927795.1 of Iris macrosiphon. Classification (NCBI taxonomy): domain Eukaryota; kingdom Viridiplantae; phylum Streptophyta; class Magnoliopsida; order Asparagales; family Iridaceae; genus Iris; species Iris macrosiphon. Next base: position 319,877,269 of record JAYESA010000005.1, read on the forward strand.
CCGAATCCGAAATCCGAATACCCGAAACCCGCACTTAAGCAATAATGGGTCGGGCCGGATTCCTATTGAACCCGACCCGTTAATCCGAACCCGTTACCCAATCCTAACCGAACCTTAATTCTATTCCTAGCCAGAGACACTGTTCCGGCAAGGCCCCTATATAATCCTCGCCGCGGCCACGCCTGAACCCTAGCTTCACTCAGCCCCGCCGTTTTCTCCCCACGATCGACCCTCCTCCACGTCGAGCGCCGCCTCCCTCTGCCTGCCGTCTCCTCCGCCCGGACACCCCCGCAGCCACGTCACCTTCCTCCTTCCTCTGTCTCAGCCCCCTCGCCGCTTCGCTCGACCATCACCACCTCGCCCGACCCGCAGCACCCTCGACGACCACCTCCATCTACCGTTCTTCTTCCCCCGCCCTAACCCGAACACCACCACCCAGCAGACACCCCTCTCCTCCGCCCAGCCCACAGTTGACCCATCCCCGACTATCTTCGCCGTCTCCAACCTGATCCCTCCACCACCAGCTCCGCCTCGACACCTCGCCAGCAGCCGCCCGTCCTCAGCCGACCTGCTCCACCCCAGAACCTCCTTGCTTCGACCTCCCTTCCCTCTTCTTCCTCCTCCCCTCGTCGACGAGCCCCTCGACGAGCCGCCTTCACTCCGCCACCTACCGATGACCTAGCCTCCGCCTCGCCGCCTCCGCTCGACCTCCTCCCTGATCCACCTCCTCCTCCCTGCCACCGATAACTTCACCTCCACCCGTCCTAGATCGCCTCCCCCGACCTAGCAGCAGCCCGCAGCAGCTCCGCCACCCTTGCCAGCAGCCGTCCGCCGTCCCCCGCCCGCTCCGGCGCCGCCACCTCTGGCCAGTGCTCCTTCGCTGCCCCTGCCTCCCTCCGGCCGCCGTAGCTCCGGCAAACAGAAACCCTAGCCCTAACCCTAGATCCGACTCGGACACGACTCGGACACGCGAATCCTCATCTTCTGGAGCCCTGTTCAGGTAGCATTTCCTCTCTCCTCGTAATTCCATTTTTGATTCCGTCAGTTGCAACGCGTAGACTGTATAACCCTCTCGGTGCCCGTGTAACCCGCTCGGTGTATCGCGTCCTGTGGCGATCGCGAACCGCGATCCAAAAACAAGAAAAATAATGCCCTGATTCACCCCGGAACAGAGTACGCCCCACCAAACGGGACGACCTGGTCGCGTGCGGTCTTCACCGAAACGTGCGCGACGTCGATACGGACGTGCGGGATTTTGAAGAAGTTGATTTGGATGTGCGTGCACACCGGAATCAACGCATATCCGCGAACACCGTCCGATATCCGTCACTTCTGGAACATGCTGTAACTTTGTGTACAGACGTCGGATCGAGACGAAACTTATGCCATCGGACTTGTAGCAATACGCTGGTCCTGTGACCCAAGTTTGGTTCGATTCTGAGAAAATTGACAAAATCGTGTATCGTGGGCCCCACAGGCTCCACTTGACGGACGATTTTGTGATCGGCTCATCGGAATCCAATTCTGGAAGTTCCGTTGGGTTCGTATCATCGTTCCTGACTTGTTGAAACTAAGTTTGACAAATTTGGAGACCTATATCCTGACACGGTTTTCGGTGCAAAGTGGCCCACATGTGGACCCCACTTTGTCCCGGAAATATCGGTTTTGCCCTTGTGTCCAAATTGGACTCAAGGACAGGCGTTTCTAGCTATTTGATATTTTCTGAATCTAATGGTGATGTTTATTTCAGCAACTGGAGTAGTACCTGCAGATCACACTGAGACCAGAGCTACAGTTGGAGCCAGAACCCCAGGCAAGTGTACCTTGCCAAACCCTGCAGCTTTGCTACTTATTTCCTTGACTTAGTTATACATCAGTGGGCAAGTATACCTTGCCAACTTTACAGTTCTTGTTGCATATTTTCTTTTGCTTGATTTATATCATTGTGCATGCTTGACCTAGTACCGCGTGACTTACTTAGCGTCCGATTATTAGTCGGGTGCCAACACCGTACGCATTGTTGTGTATGTCATCTAGAGATAGAAATTCGTGACCCCTTTACATTCTCGTACTTGTCTTATCAAGTATATTATACACAGGATACTTGACACTATTTATGACAGGATCTTCTGAGATATTCATGGTGATTCTGTATAGGATACAACTTCTGACAGAGATATTATATTCCTAGATACTTGACAGAGATATTATATTCCTAGATACTATATGACTTGTTGCATTAGATATGATTGTGCGTGACATGGACATGGTGCATCGTGGACATGAGACGTGTGATTACATTGGGTGGGGAGAGACACACATGCTACAGGCTGATTATATATATAAACCCCTATTATTGTGAGGCATAAGACTCTGAAGCCCGAGCTTGGCCCATTACCGGATATTACTGCTACCGGCTCCCCGACACAGAGCCTGTAGTGGCTCAGCCTGAGTACTCGTGATGCTCTCATCTTGCATTTTCACATAGATGGTTATATAGCTTACCCTATTTATTTTATTATTGCTGTACTGCATTTATTTTGGCTTGTATTATCTGTACCTTGTTATGTCCCCTAAGGACCTGGATCCGGACTTTGTCCCCAGGATTAGCAGAGGAGATCCACCTAGAGTTATACAGTACAGGAGCATCATCAGGAGCAGAAGCAGGAATAGGAGCAGTTACTGGAGCAGAACCAGGATCTGAGGACGAGATTGCGCCAGAGGACTTCTCCTGAGTTTTGGCTATATATACTCATTTATTTCTATTTCCAGTTCCTTTATTTTCCAGTCTATTGCATTGATGTATCAGACTTGTTCTCGGATTGTTCTCTGAGACACTTTTATTGAGATTTGTTAGTTATTTCTACTTGCATTATTCTGGCATTTGATCTGTGATTATCTGTTGTGGATGGGATTAGTATAGACTGTGACTTATATCATTGGACCTACTTATTATCGTATTACAGCTTAAGCATGCCCCGATGGATCCATTAAATTGGGTTTGTCCATCGGTGTGTGCTGGTGGACATTATCACGCGTCCGGTCCCTCGGTATTTTGGGACTGGGGCGTGACAGGAAGGAAAAAAAGGACTGTGCACTGCTTGCACAAATCTGTCCAGATTTGGACACTTCAGCTCGTAGCTGCTGTCCGGGGCTTCAAAATATTTCTCCAAGTTTTTTAGGGCTTAGATAGATTAGGGGAGAGGTAGATAATGAGGATAGGGTGGTTTTTAAAGGGGTTTTTGTGCTGAAAGTGGAGCAACAAGGTATTTGGGGAAGTTATGGGATGATTTAGGTGATGAGTTATAAAGTAAACTTGTTAATGAGAGGTAGAAAAAGGATATTTGGGTACTATAGTAGTATTTTGGAGGCAATAGAGGTTGTGGATTAGCCTGAGAAGAGGATACACTGAATTTGGATTCAGCCTGGACACCTCCGATGGAGGACTGTTTTGAGGAACGTAGATTGAGTTATGATGAAAGTTTTATGAATAGAAATTGATAAGAAAAGGGATATTAAGAAGCATAAAATTTTGAAAGAAATATACTTACTAGGGAGGGACATAGGGCCGGATTGGTGGGGGTATTGCTGAATTCGTATTCAACCGGGGTAGGGTTGGATAGATGGAGGTATGGAGAGAGATGGAGAAGAAATTTGGAGATAATTTTTGAATAAAAAATATGAGAAAGAGAGTTAAGAAGAAGTGTTGTTCAGGTGGTTTGAATGGGGGAGTTAAAGAAAGGGGGGTTATGGATATCCTAGTGGGAAGGAGAAGAGTTTGGGGTTACAACTTTTGCTAGTAGGGAAAGGAAGAGTTTGGGGGTTACATACTTTGGTGTGAGTGGAGAGATGAAAGGAGAGGGTGTTATATTCTGAATTCATTCTTCTAAAAATAAATTTTGGTGTATATACTATTGTATTTGGTATTTTGTGAGTTTAGAGAGGGTGTTTGGTGTTCTACTTGACCACTTAATTAGGTTTTTAAGGTTGGGTTTGTGGATTGGCTCTAGGTTGAGTCAAATTAAGCTCAAAGGGTTCAATGTGTCATATTTATTAAATTATCATGTAAAATATATAAAAATAGATATGACCCAGACATTTGGTTGTAGGAATCTGGTCAGTGTTCGGCATCAGAAATCCAAGCTATTGTAACTAAGTAGAAAGTTAAAATTTTATGACGCATAAGTGTCGAGAATATTGTGTAGCTAAAAATAGAATACAAAAGTGTGAGTTTGAGAGTGACACTAGGGTCAGGATTGAAGATTGGTCTGTCAAGATTAAGAGTATGAAAGTTGTTGGTCAGCAAGGGCTACTGTAGTGTTCCAAATATTAAAACTATAGTAAGGTGCACCAATGATATTATAATTGAAGTATGTATAATAACTCTATTTTTCTTACCATAATTATTCTAAAATGAATTATAATATCACACTAAACTATATAAACCTAAATTTGGGTGAAAAAAATTACAAATGCAGCAGAAGTGATTGTAGATCCAAGCCCAAACAGACCGAGCACGGTGAACTAATAAGATTGATATAATTGCGCAGGTTGTCATGACTGGTGTCGATTCTGACTGGTGGGTAGACACTGGTGCATCCTGCCATGTTTGCTCAAAGAAGGAGTTGTTCACCACCTACAAGCCTACATCTTATAAGGCTATGGGGGTGAACCAGGCACAAGCTGAAGTTCTAGGGACCGAAATGATGGTACTAAACCTGACTTCGGAGAAGTCGTTGACGCTTCAGGATATAAAGCATGTACCAAACTAGTCTCAGAAAGTCTGCTCTGCAATGCAGGCTTGAGAATGGACATTAATGCTGGACAGATGGTGATGTCTTTCAAAGGAACATACTTCGGAAAATCTTTTTGTACCAAAGGAATGTTCAAACTTCAACTTGTAACTCCTACTACAATGATAAATGTAGCCGCTTCTTCTGGTTTTTCTCTTTAGTTATGGTACAATAGACTAGGACATGTTCATTGTAAAAGAATAAACAAGATGTCTAGTCTAGGGCTTATCTTCAAATATGGGAGTAAGGAGGTGGAGAAGTATGAGGTCTGTGCACAGACAAAGATCACCAAAAAGTCGTTCAAGCGGGTTAATTGAAGCATAAATCTTTTGGATTTGGTGCACTCAAATATCTGTGACCTCAAACAGTTCTCCATAAAGTCCAAGATGAAGTATTTCATTATATTCATCGATGACTACTCAAAGTATGTGTTCGTTTATCTGCTCAAGTCAAAGGATGAAGCATTCGAGAAGTTCAAGGAGTTCAGGGATGAAGCTGAACGTCAGATAGGGCAACAACTCAAAAGACTTAGAAGTGATCGAGACGAAGAGTATAGTCTATTTAATTTACATTGTTCTGCAAAGAACATGAAATTTTTAATCAGACGACTGCTTTATATTCTCCTCAATCAAATGGAGTAGCTGAGAAAAAGAACAAGATATTGAGAGAAATGATGAACTCAATGTTGTTAACTGCGGATCTTCAAAACTGCTTCTGGAGAGAATCTGCGTTGACGGCTACGTTCACCATAAACAGAGTGCCGTTCGCAACATCTGATGTCACTCATCATGAACCCTGATTCAAAGTCAGACCCAACTTGAATGTCATTCTAGTGTAGGGTTGTCTGGCATATATGAAGCTCCCAGACTTGAAGATTCAAAAACTGGGTACGAGAAAATAAAGACCATCTTCTTGGGTTATGCTGAGAAGAGTGATGCTCGGAGGTTTCTTGATATAGAATCAAATAATATTATTGAATCTTGTGACACAAAATTATTTAAAGATAAATTTGTAAGACACAAGAACATTATTATCGTGGATATTTCGGAGAATAGTGTGGGTGCACAGGAGGCTGAAGCCTCCAAAGAAGATATAGTACATGAAAGAGTTGTCATTCCAGAAATAACGTTCGAACTAGAACACGCAGAACCGAGAACTAAGTAGGTGAGGAGACAGAAGGACTTCGGAGAAAATTTTGTCACCTATCATGTGGAAGCAGATCTGCTTACCTATGATGAGGCGATGAAGACCAGAGATGTCTTCTGGAGGAAGGCTATCAATGATGAGTATGACTCAATTACCTCCAACAACACTTGGGTGTTGGTCGATCTGCCGGAAGGAGCTAAAGTAATCGGATGCAAGTGAATATTCAAAAGGAAGATGAAGGTCAATGAAACTGTTGACAAGTTCAAGGCAAGGTTAGTTGCCAAGGAGTTTTCTCAGAAGCAGGAGATCGACTACTTCGACATATATGCTCCAGTAGTGCGGATGACGACCATCAGGATATTGATTGCTCTGAGTAAAATTCATAAGCTAGTTATTCATCAAATGGATATAAAAACAGCAATCCTGAATGGAGATTTTACTGAAAAAATTTATATACAACAGCCAGAAGGATTTGTCATCAAAGAACTTGAAGACAAAGTTTGCAAGTTAGTAAAATCCATATACGGTCTGAAGCAAGCTCCCAAGATGTGGCACAAAAAATTTGATAAAGTTATAAGTTCAAATGGCTACAAGGTCAGCAAGACGGACAAGTATGTTTACATAAAGTTTGCTGACGTAAGAAGGGACATCGTTTGTCTTTACGTAGACGACATGTTGATCCTAGGCACGGATCTAGCACGAGTCACTGATACAAAAAAGTTTCTCTCATCCAAGTTCAGTATGAAGAACTTGGGGGAAGCTGATGTTATCCTCGGGATATAGATCATCGGAACGGATACTGGAGTGGCATTGTCACAGTCTCATTATATTGAGAAGATGCTCACACGCTATGGATATCAGGATCTTCCTGGAATCGATCCTCCGTACAGGTGTGACAAAAAGTTGAATTCAAATCCTAGAAAAAGTATCAGGTAGCTGGAGTTGTCATGCCCCGATTCCAAAGATAAGGAACCGAGTCACGTGGCAATGGCCAACAGCGCACTTCGGTGGGCATCCCAATCTAATGGGCCCGTCGGAGTACACCTAAGCTGTAAAGTACAATGAATAACCCATCACATAACACATAAATAGTCAATCTAAATATCATCCACAGGCAACAAATATAAGAGCACATAGAGGTAATCACAACAACCAATATGCAGAAAGGAAAAGTTTCGAGATAAAGTATCAAGTACAAATACTAAGTAGTCACACGGGAACAAATCCGCTAGTACAAAATACTGGAATGAAAGTAAGCAATAAGATAACTTAGAACGGCATCAGGTAACTAGATAGTAATACCGTCCCAAGGAAAGAGTCACTACCAGTTATCAGGTGAAGTCCTCTGGAATAACCTCGTCCTCGGCAGTGGGTCCTGCTGCTGGATACGTACCCGGACCATACTCCTTCGGGTAATCCTCGTCGCCTAAACCTGGAAGGGAACCAGGTCCTCAGAGGGAAGTAACAAGGTACAAATATACAGCATGCCAAGTATATCAGAAAGTACAAGTGCAACGACGGGGTAATCCATCATAACCAAACAAGTGTGACACAGTTTAAAGACAATGTTCGACGCGTGGGCTGTCCAAAATAAAACCGTAGCTCCGAACACGGAAACACACGGGATGTACCGCAGCTCCGGGCAAAGAGTCACACGGGTGATACCACTACACTAAATACAGGATAACTACATAAATACTACATATATAAGCGCGTACAGAGGATCCCAAACGTCTACTAACTGTCTTCCCCTTCCCAAGCGATCAACGATGGTGCACTGAACCTGAACCTATATCTAACAGTCTTGACACACAGAAATAATTCAACAGACGCGACCCTAAGGTCGTCCCAGTCTTTGATCATGATGTCAGTATCAGGATACAGGAATCTGGCACGATCACAGTGTATGAATGTGTCCCGGGGTGTCGATATACTCAAGTACGTACATCGAGGTATTACGAACATCTAATAAATCATTCTAAGACGTTACAACGAACATCTGCACCCGGTTGTGATCCGGACGTGAAGTATCGATCGTAAGCAAACATATGCGCACAATGTACATAAAGAAACAATAAATATCTGTAATCTGAAATACAGGGTTGCAAGGTACGCTTGCCTGCGTCCGGCTGCTGATGACGGAGATCCGGTACCACATCCAAGTCCTCAGGTCCGGTAGTACCTAGAGATGAGATACAAACCCAATCAAAATCTAACACACGACAAATAGGGATGTGACACACATCTATACATATGATCAGTCTCAGCTATGACTCACAGGGACATGACGCTAGGGGGGTTGACCACAGTTGACTATCGGTACGATTCATCAAATCAACTAGTCATCTGTACACTATCATCGACCAATCACCATTCTTACCATATTCATCACGTGGTTCAGTAGTTCAGGTATGCTCATTCCTCGACAGTAATTACTTATTAAATATTAGGTCTTCCTTTATATAACCATTATTATCATTTTACCAAAAATCACTGCTCATCCATACAAATTATCATGCACATAAATCAATATGATAAACCCTAAATTTCAATGCCTATCATTTAAATCCATTTTATAAACTTATGAAGAAGAATCCCTAAACTCACCTCCATAATTTAATCCTTATTAATTTGTTTAGCATTTCCCACCATGTAATATATATCCCGGACATTTATTTAAAATCAGCACCTAAATCTCCATGAAAATCCTTTATCACTTTTATAATTTATTTGCAACCACTAAACCTAAACCTAAATGCAAAACTTTTAAATAATCATTTTAATTCATGTAAAAGACAAACTCTAACCTACATTCCCTAATCAAAATTAAACCACCTCATCAGCACAACAAGACATAAGAACCCTAGCTAAAATAACTCACATGAATATAATAAAACCCTAGTTATCAATAACACAATCTGACTATGACAAAGAGAGGGGAAGGGAATCGACCTCGATGTGGCGGCATCGACCGAGGGTTGGCCGGAGAGGTGATGGTCCAAAGGTGGCGGTGGAGATCGGGCTATGGTGGAGGAGGCTGGTGGTGCAATGGTGGTGGAGGAGATCGGCTAGGTAGAGGAGGCTGGTGGTACAATGGTGGGGGTGGAGACCGGCTAAGGTGGCAGTGGAGGTGATGCAATGGTGGAGGTTGGACTGTGGAGTCGAGGGGGAGCAGTGTCGGAGCCGCGGGGTCTGTCTGGGTGTCTCGGCACGGGTTGCAGGGACAGCAGTCGGAGAACCACGGGTTGCAGTGCCGAGCTGCGGGGTGCAGGATCGACGCGGGGACAACGCCGGAGCTGCGGTGGTGCGGTGCTGCACTGCCCGACCGGAGTGGCTACCGGAGAGAACTTCCCCTGGAAGAAGAAAGGAAGAAGAAGAAGAAGAAGAAAGAAATATGTAGGGGTGGCTCGATTTTTTAGGTAGAGAAGGAGGAGAGAGAGAGGGATGGGGTTTTCAATGTCCCTAGGGATTAGGACCTGCATTGGGGAGAGGGAGAAAAGATATTATATAGGGGGGTTGTGGATGAATGGAGGGTGGTGATGCTCCCATTTCAAATAAAAGGGTGGGGATTTTACATGAAGGGAATTGGTTTCTTCATAAAAAATAAGGGGAGAAGATGGGTTGACTACGGTCAAAGAAGGGGTAGCCCCTTCATTTGGCCTTGGCCAATGAGGGTGTGACACATATTGCAATATTTGCAATTTAGCCCCTTAAGTTTGGATAATTGCACAAATACATGAAATAATGCAAAAATTGTGGGAGAAGTGGCATTTGGTGTTTTGTAGGGTGAGGAGGTGTTGTGTGTTTGGCATAGGCTTAATTAAATGGGAATTGGGATTAATTGGGAATTAAAATGGGATTAGTCAAAATTGGTATCCCTGATTTAATTAGAATAAAAGTGTCCCGCGCTTTTAAATTAAATGGGGGCACTTGGGGTCTAAATTTGGAAATGACACAAGGTCAAAAATGGTGTAGGCTTGGAGTCAATCTTGGACCCTTAAGTTGGTCCGGCCCAACGGGTTAAGTTGGTATCTCAAAATTGAAGGTAAAGACACAGGTGTCCGACACAAAATTTAATTATGGGATTTTGGATACGGGAAATTGTGCAATTAATTTAAGGCACAACAGATTTAATTTTATGTGACGGAAAAGTCCAGTGCCTAAATTGGCGAGTCAAGTCAAAAGTACAACAGTCTGTTGGAATTTAAGGGCTGATGTTGGGCTCCGAATAATTCAACAATGGTAGGGCACGCCAAGGGTTTAATTAATAAATAACAGACATATGCAACCCTACTCTAAACCTCAAACATCTGATGTTAAAGCAAAATTTTCCATCCCATACCTAACTATCTATAGAATTAATTGAGGGAGTTTACATCCTTTCCAACTTAGAAAAATTTTGTCCCCGAAATTAAAAGTAAAGCACGATAATAGCTAAGAGAATTTAAAAATAAGCTAGAAATCAAATGCGGTACATAAATTCGTACATCGCTCCTCAAATAAATACGAAAAACACTGTTGAATAGAATCCTCGCGCTCCCAGGTAGACTCGCCTGGCAAATGATGCTTCCATGCAACTCCGACCAGTCGAATAGTCTGCCCTCTCAAAGTCTTCTCGCTGTGATCGAGGATCTCAACTGGATGCTCTACGTAAGATAGACTGGACCCGATTGTAATCTTCGAATGATCAAGCACGTGGCTAGGGTCTGCCATATATATTCTCAACTACGATACGTGAAATACGTCATGCACTCCTTCTAATGATGGAGACAATGCAAGACGGTAAGCCACTTCGCCAACTCGTTCCAAGATATCAAAAGGTCTGATGTACCTCGGACTCCGCTTGTCTCTGCCTTCGAATCTGATGGTACCACGAGTAGGCGATATCCTCAAAAATATATGGTCACCTTCATTGAACTCCAATGGTCTGCGGTGCGCATCTGCGCAATATTTTTGTCTGTTATCTGCTGCACGCAGGTGGCTCTGAATCTGCTTGACCTTCTCCACTGTTTGTGTCACAAACTCTGGACCAGGTATCTGACGCTCTCCCTCTGGCGACCTGTATTTCCTGCCGTACAGTGCCTCATAAGGTGCCATTTGTATGCTAGCCTAGTAGGTGTTATTTAGGAGAATTCTACCAAGTGTAGGTGGTCCTCCCAAGATCCTCCAAAATTAATCATGCACACTCTCAATATATCCTCTAATATCTGTATCGTGCGCTCTGACTGGCCATCAGTCTGTGGATGATATGCAATGCTGAACTTGAGACGAGTTTCTAGGTTCTCCTGTATTCTCCGCCAAAAATGTGACGTGAATCTGAAATCATGATCCGATACGATGCTGACAAGCACTCCATGTAGTCATACTATCTGCCTCATATATATGTCAGCTAATATCTCCGTGGACTGCCCAACTCTGAAGGGAAAAAAATATGTAGACTTGGTGAGTCTGTCCACGACAACCCAAACTGCATCCTTTTCGCTAGGGCTCCGCGGGAATCCTGTGGCGAAGTCCATGGTAATGTGTTCCTACTTCCACTCGGGAATGGAAAGCGGCTGCAATAATCCTACAGTCCTCTGATGTTCAGCCTTGACTTGCTGACAAACTAAACATCTCACCACGATTCTTGCAATCTCTCTCTTTATCCTATGCCACCACAAATGTTGCCTCAAGTCTCGGTACATCTTTGTACCTCCGGGATGAATGGAATAGATCGAGTTATGAGCCTCGGTCATCAACTCTTGGCGTAGCTCGCCACTCGGAACATATAGGCGATCTCCATACCTCAACGTTCCATCTTCATGAATCCTGAGTCCCGTCTGTATGCCAGCCTCTGTCCTCTCCCGTAGACGTCGGAATCTCGTATCTGTAGGCAGGGCTGCCTTGATCCTCTCAATCAGTGTAGACTGAACCTCGAGACTGGCCATCTGTCCATCTATGCCTGGCAATACAATCTCTATCCCAAGCTCCTGGAGATCCTCTAGCAATTGCCGCTGAGTCGTCAAAAAGTATGCCATGGGCTTCCTGCTTAAGGCATCTGCTACTATATTCACCTTGCCAGGGTGGTACTGCAACTCAATGTCATAATCTGTCATCAACTCTAGCCAGCGTCTCTGCCTCATGTTGAGCTCCTTCTGCGTGTAGACATACTTCAGACTTTTATGATCTGTGTAAATCTCAACACTCTCACCATAAAGGTAATGTCTCCATATCTTTAGTACAAATATCACTGCAGCTATCTCTAAATCGTACGTCGGATAGTTCTTCTCATGGACTCTCAGTTGTCTCAATGCGTAGGCTATCACCTTGTCATGTTGCATCAGTACACATCCTAATCCAATCCCAGATGCATCAATGTACACTACAAATTCTCTTGATCCTGAAGGTAGTGTCAAAATTGGTGCTGATGTTAGACGCTTCTTCAGCTCATCGAAAGCCGCCTGACACTCGTCGGTCCAGATAAACTTCTCGCCTTTATGCGTCAGTCGCGTCATAGGCGCAGCTATCCTCGAAAGTTTTCCATGAAACTCCAATAATATCCGGTAAGTCCGAGGAAAATCCTAACCTCTGTAACTTATGTAAGGGTAGGCCATGTCTCAACTACAGCTATCTTCTCTGGGTCAACTAATAGTCTATATCCGGTGATTATGTATCCCAGAAATAGTACTCTATCTAAGTAGAACTCATATTTGCTGAGCTTGGCGTACAGTCTCTCCTGTCTCAGCATCTCTAACACGATCCTTTGATGTCCCTCATGCTCCTCCTGGCTCTTGGAATATACCAAGATGTCGTCGATAAATACCACCACGAACTTATCTAAGTACTGGTGGAAGACATTGTTCATCAAACTCATAAATACTGTTGGCGCATTGCTTAAACCAAATGGCATGACTAAAAACTCATAGTGCCCATACTTCGTCCGAAAGGCCGTCTTCGGGATGTCCTCTCTCCGTACCTTGATCTGATGATAACCGGATCTGAGATCGATCTTCAAGAATACACATGCACCATTAAGCTGATCAAATAAATCATCGATGCACGGCAGTGGATACTTGTTCTTTATCGTTACAGCATTTAGCGCCCTGTAATCGATACACAAGCGTACCGTCCCATCCTTCTTCGGTACAAATAGAATGGGTGCTCCCCATGGAGATACACTAGCCTGTATGAAACCCTTATCTAAGAGATCATCTATTTGGACTTTCAACTCCACCAACTCCTTCGGTGCTAGTCTGTAAACGGAGGAAGTAACTGGCTCGGCTCCTGGAGTCAACTCTATAGTGAACTCAATCTCTCTGTCAGGTGGCAGTCCTGGGAGATCCTCTGGAAACATAGCCTCAAACTCTGCTATAAAGTGAGGGTACATTGGTTCACCTTCTGCAATGTGTGTCTCTAGGGTAGGTTGGACACCATGCTCTCGGGCTCCCCGAAGAAACTCAAACTCTGGGTGATCTGGGGGTCTAAAGATGACACAACCACGACGATAATCTAGCGTTGCGTGGTATTGGCTCAACCAATCCATGGTTAGGACAATGTCATAGTCCGGCATGGAGAAGACCAAAAATTGGGCACGCATCTCTCGCCCGCAGACAACTACTGAACATGATATATAAGTGTCGCTAACAGGTACTATTCCACCTTCCGTAAGAATCCTCTTGATCTTCGGAAGGGGTGCGGTGGCTATTCTATGGGTAGCCATGAAACTAGCAGCTATAAAAGAGTGTGTGGCACCAGAATCAAATAGGACTAATGCTGGTAATGAAACTACTAAGATAGTACCTGCGATCACTTCTCCGGCTGTCTCTGCCTCCTCTATAGTCATCGCATAGGCCTGACCATATCTCAGTGTCGGTGCCCTCGGTTGCTGCTGTCGAGCCTGCTGGAAGTGCTCTGCCTGTGGGGCCAAGGGTGGCCTCCTCTGATTTCCCCCTGGTGCTGGTGGTCGCTGTGCTCCAGCTCCTACGTAAGGCGGCCTCGGTCCAGGAGGCTGCTGATAAGGCCTCGATGCTGGCAAGGCTGGCCGATGAACCATCTGTACTAGAGCCCTCTGGTCTGGGCAATCTTGGACTGCATGCTAGTCCGACCCACATCTCAAACAAGCACCCAGTCTCCGTCGGTAGTCCCTCAATAAATGTCCCTTCTTGTCGCAGTAATGGCATATGGGAATGACATCTCCCTGCTGGGATGCTGCCCTCTACTGTTGCTACTGCTGTACTAAAGGACGCTTTGCAGGTCCTCCCTGCGGGGCTTGAACTGCTGATGATGACGTACAGGAGCGCTTCAGGTTGGCCTCCATCTTGTTGATGCGGTCCTGGCGTCGTGCTGCTAGTAATACCTCAGAGTAAGAGGTGGGGGCTATGGACCCGATAAACCTCTGGGTCTCGAAACTTAGGCCTTCATAGAACTTCTCGACCTTTGCCTCCTCAGTAGGGACCAGGTACGGTGCAAACCTGCTCAGGTGGAGGAACTCAGCATTGTATTCCTCCACAGTCATACTCCCCTGCCTGAGGTGCTAAAATCTATCCCGAAGCTCTGCTCGGGCAATAGAGGGTATGTACATCTCCTGGAAGAGCCTAGAGAACTCTTCCCACGTGGCACGGTCTGGTCCCAAATGCTGCTCCTCTGAAAGCCACCAGTGATACGCGTTGCCAGTGAGCTGCATCCTGACGGCCGTCATCCATCGGTGTCGGGGGAGGTCGGTAGCCTCCAGCTGGTGCTAAATGCTGGTAAGCCAAGCGTGGACCTCTGTCGGCTCCTCTATGCCAGCAAAAGATTATGGCATCATACGACGGAAGTCTATGACAGACCCCATCGTCGACTGGTGTGTTGGTGGTGACGCCTGCCCCAAGGCCGTCATGATACTCTCTCTCAGGGTCTCAGCCTGGCACTGCTGGGCCTGCTGTTGAGCCTTCTGCTGGACCTGCTGCTGGGCCTGCATCATCGCATATACCATTTGGAACATCTGTGTCCCATCCATGGGTTGCCCTACGGGGAATGGCATATAGGGCATCTGGGGTGGGAATGGTGGAGGTGGTGGTAGCTGCTGCTCCTCCTGACTCGGGATCCTCTAATCCTCAGGTCCTGTCTGATGTGGAGTCTGATGCCCGTCTGAAGGTACCTCGGGCTGCCCTGATGACTGTCCCATGGGAGCTGGAGTCAACAGAAGGACCTGCTCCAGTTCCGGTTCCCCGTATGATCCTGCGTCACGGAAAACATCGCCCGACTGTGCGATGCGTCTGCTGCAGAGATTCCTAACTCTGAAAAGAAGTCATGACTGTGATCAGCGTTGAGAAAATAAACAAGATACAATTCGGTAAAAGATATCGAGATAGAGGTGTCATGTGAAGGTTTCAAACTTGTAGATGAGATTCCTAATATCTATTCCTAATTTGCAGGCTCGCTTGGCACAGTCAGGTGACCAAGACGATTTAAATTGGACATGCATGGCCACCACAAAAATCTTGTCATGCCTCGGTTCCAAAGATAAGGAACCGAGTCACGTGGCAATGGCCAGCAGCATACTTCAGCGGGCATCCCAATCTAATGGGCACGTCAGAGTACACCTAAGCTGTAAAGTACAATGAATAACCCATCACATAACACATAAATAGTCAATCTAAATCTCATCCATCGGCAACAAATATAAGAGCACATAGAGGTAATCACAACAACTAACATGCAAAAAGAAAAAGTTCCAAGATAAAGTATCAAGTACAAATACTAAGTAGTCATACGAGAACAAACCCGCTAGTACAAAATACTGGAATGAAAGTAAGCAATAAGATAACTTGGAACGGCATCAGGTAACTAGATAGTAATACCGTCCCAAGGAAAGAGTCACTACCAGTGATCAGGCGAAGTCCTCTGGAATGACCTCATCCTCGGCAGTGGGTCCTGCTGCTGGATACGTACCCGGACCGTACTCCTCCGGGTAATCCTCGTCGCCTAAACCTGGAAGGGAACCAGGTCCTCAGAGGGACGTAACAAGGTATAAATATACAGCATGCCAAGTATATCATAAAGTACAAGTACAACGATGGGGTAATCTATCATAACCAAACAAGTGTGACACAGTTTAAAGACAATGTTCGACGCGTGGGCTGTCCAAAATAAAACCGTAGCTCCGGACACGAAAATACACGGGACGTACCGCAACTCCGGACAAAGAGTCACACGGGTGATACCACTACACTAGATACAGGATTACTACATAAATACTATATATATAAGCACGTACAGAGGAGCCCAAATATCTAGTAACTGTCTTCCCCTTCCCAAGCGATCAACGATGGTGCGCTGAACCTGAACCTCTATCTAACAGTCTCGACACACAGAAATAATTCAACAGACGCGACCCTAAGGTCGTCCCAGTCTCTGATCATGATGTCAGTATCAGGATACAGGAATCTGGTACGATCATAGTGTATGAATGTGTCCTGGGGTGTCAATATACTCAAGTACATACATCGAGGTGTTACGAACATCTAACAATTATTCTAAGACATTACAACTAACGTCTGCACCCGGTTGTGATTCGGACGCGAAATATCGATCGTAACCAAACATACGCGCATAATGTACATAAAGAAATAATAAATATCTGCAATCTAAAATACAGGGTGGCAAGGTACACTTGCCTGCGTCCGGATGCTGATGACGGAGATCCGGTACCACGTTCAAGTCCTCAGGTCCCGTAGTACCTAAAGATGAGATAGAAACCAAATCAAAATCTAATACATGACAAACAGGGATATGACACACATCTATACATATACTTAGTCTCAGCTATGACTCACAGGGACATGACGCTAGGGGGGTTGACCACAGTTGACTATCGGTACGATTCATCAAATCAACTAGTCATCTGTACACTATCATCGACCAATCCTCATTCTTACCATATTCATCACGTGGTTCAGTAGTTCAGGTATGCTCATTCCTCGACAGTAATTACTTATTAAATATTAGGTCTTCCTTTATATAACCATTATTATTATTTTACCCAAAATTACTGCTCATCCATACAAATTATCATGCACATAAATCAATATGATAAACCCTAAATCTCAATGCCTATCATTTAAATCTATTTTATAAACTTATGAAGAACAATCCCTAAACTCACCTCCATAATTTAATCCTAATTAATTTGTTTAGCATTTCCCACCATGTAATATATATCCCGGACATTTATTTAAAATCAACACCTAAATCTCCATGAAAATCCTTTATCACTTTTATAATTTATTTGCAACCACTAAACCTAAACCTCCATGCAAAAAATTTAAATAATTATTTTAATTCATGTAAAAGACAAACCCTAACCTATATTCCTTAATCAACATTAAACCTCCTCATCAACACAACAAGACATAAGAACCCTAGCTAAAATCACTCACATGAATATAATAAAACCCTAGTTATCAATAACACAATCTGACTATGACAAAGAGAGGGGAAGGGAATCGACCTCGATGTGGCAGCGTCGACCGAGGGTTGGCCAAAGAGGTGATGGTCCAAAGGTGGCTGTGGAGATCGGGCTATGGTGGAGGAGGCTGGTGGTGCAATGGTAGTGGAGGAGATCGGCTAGGTGGAGGAGGCTGGTGGTGCAATGGTGGTGGTGGAGACCGGCTAAGGTGGCGGTGGAGGTGATGCAATGGTGGAGGTTGGACTGTGGAGTCGAGGGCGAGCAGTGCCAGAGCCGCGGGTCTGTCGGGGTGTCTCTGTGCGGGTTGCAGGGACAGCAGCCGGAGAACCGCGGGTTGCAGTACCGAGCTGCGGGGGTGCGGGCTCGACCGAAGACAGCGCCGAAGATCCGTGGGTTGCAGTGCCGAGCTGCGAGTTGCGGGCTCGACGCGGGGACAGCGCCGGAGCTGCGGCTGTACGGCACTGCACTGCCCGGACGGAGTGGCTGCCGGAAAGAACTTTCTCAGGTAGAAGAAAGAAAGAAGAAGAAGAAGAAGAAGAAGAAATAAAAAAGAAGAAAGAAATATGTAGGGGTGGCCCGGTTTTTCTAGGTGGAGGAGGAGAGAGAGAGAGGGATAGGGTTTTTAATGTCCCTAGGGATTAGGGCTTGCATTGGGGAGAGGGGGAAAAGATATTTTATGGGGGGATTGTGTGATGAATGGAGGGTGGTGATGCTCCCATTTCAAATAAAGGGTGGGAATTTTACATGAAGGGAATAGGTTTCTTCATGAAAAATAAGGGGAGGAGATGGGTTGACTATGGTCAAAGAAGGGTCTCCATTTGGCCATGGTCAATGAGGGTGTGACACATGTTGCAATATTTATAATTTAGCCCCATAAGTTTGGGTAATTGCACAAACATATAAAATTATGCAAAAACTATAGGGAAAGTGGTGTTTGGTATTTTGTTGGGTGAGGGAGTATTGTGTGTTTGGCATGGGCTTAATTAAATGGTCATTGGGATTAATTGGAGATTAAAATGAGATTAGTCAAAATTGGTATCCCCGATTTAATTAGAATAAAAGTGTCCCGCACTTTTAAATTAAATAGGGGCACTTGGGGTCTAAATTTGGAAATGACACAAAGGTCAAAAATGGTGTAGGCTTGGAGTCAGTCTTGGACCCTTAAGTTGGTCCGGCTCAAGGGTTAAGTTGGTATCTCAAAATTGAAGGTAACGACACAGGTGTTCGACACAGAATTTAATTATGGGATTTTGGATACGGAAAATTGTGCAATTAATTTAAGGCACAACGGATTTGATTTTATGTAACGGAAAAGTCCAGTGCCTAAATTGGCGAGTCAAGTCAAAAGTACAACAGTCTGTTGGAATTTATGGGCATATTGGGCTCCGAATAATTCAACAATGGTAGGACGCACCAAGGGTTTAATTAATAAATAAAAGACATATGCAACCCTACTCTAAACCTCAAACATCTGCTGCTAAACCAAAATTTTCTATCCCATACCTGACTATCTATAGAATTAATTGTGGGGGTTTACAGGAGTATTCAAGCTTCATTGGGAGTTTGATGTATACAACAACTGCCACAAAATCTAACATAGCTTTTGCTGTAGGGATGTTGAGTTGATTCACTATCAACCAAGGTGTGGAGAAATGGAAGATTGTGAAGAGAGTGATAAGATATCTCGGGAGGAATCTGAAGTATGTACTACACTACAGCAGATATCCGACAGTATTGGAAGGCTTCAGTGATGCAAGCTGATGTTCAGAAGTAGAAAGTGAAAGGTCCACAAAAGGATAAGTATTTTCCATGGGTGGAGCTTTTATATCTTGAAAGTCAAAAAATCTGACTATGCTCTCTCATTCCTCGATGGAATCTGAGTTTTATGCACTAGCTGCTGCTGTAGATGAAGCAAAGTGGCTTCGGAAGCTTATATATGATCTTATATTTGTTGGTGCACAGATTCCGACGGAACCGATATACTGTGACAACCAAGAGACTACAGTGGTGGCATCAAATAACCTCTTCAATGGTAAGAAAAGTACTATGCGGTTGAGGCACATGACCATGAATGATCTGATAAAGACTGGAGTCATTTCCGTAATTGATGTTCGGAGTTGGGAGAACCTGGCAGGCCCATTCACCAAGGCTCTCAAGTGCCAGCTGGTCGAGGATACAGCAACTAAAATGGGCTTGAAGACATTATGATATTGTGTCTATATAATTCTACCATAAATTTTTATACTATTAGTTCAAAGAAAATCTACTAGGCATCTAGCTTTTAGTTCAAAGAATGACCATTAACTAAAAAAATATCAGGAACTATGGGTAGTCATTTGAAACATTTATTGATTACGGACCCAGAACTACTATTTTCTACTTTTTTTTCTTTATGAAGAATACTTTTCTGTGGAAGGATGGCTTTGATGCCTTAATGAGTTCTCGGACAGAGTGAATGTTCGATGTGCTTTACAGGAAGCACGTAGTTTTAACACTACAAGAGACTTGTATCCTATGCTATAGTGGTGTGACATCACAGAGATAAAAGATGCAAATCCTCGACATTAAGTTATGTCACAGCGGTGTAGCACCACACATAGACAGGAAGCCTAATGTTGTAGAATGAAGAGTGGTAGGCAGCATTACAAAGAGGTCGATGACCTCATATTAAATTGGTGTGACACCACAGTGGTAAAAGATGTAAATCCTTGGCGGAAAGTCATGTCACAGCGGCGTAACACCGCAATAAAATGCAAGACTTCATGCTGGGTAGTTCGGTACTACAAAGAGGGAGTAAAACTCATGCTACAGAGGATGACACCACATGAGGGAGTGAACCTTGACAGAAGGCCATGTCATAGCGGCGTAGAACCACCAGGAAACATAATTCTTTATGCCAAGGAATCTTTAAGAACTCACTTATAGTGTATGAAAAGAGATACATGTCGTCTCTTGAGGAAAAATTTGTAGACAACCAAAATATATATACCTAAACTAGGCGTGCACAAGGCTTTTAATGTGCAACCAGAAGCACACTTGATGTCATTGTGTGAGTGAGAAAAATTACAACTATGGTAAAGAATTCAAGGCTTAGTCCATTCTTCTATCCTAATGCATGATGGGTAGTCACTGTGAGGAATGATCAACCCATATATTAAGATATGTGAAAGATTATTAGTGTTTTTGCCTTTGTACTATGAAAGATATTCTTACATTGGCTACACCACCAAGTTAGTATCTCAATATAATATTTTGCTTGTGTTGAGATGTACACATGGGGTGTAGTGAGACACATGGGTGTCATGTAGGGGTATTTTATTATGATGAAGAAGAATTAACTCCTTAATGAAAGCATTTATGCTTTTTGTTATTCTCTTGAAATTTATTCCATAGGAGCTAAGCCCCAAAGGGGCTTAGCGACTCGGACTTGGGCTCGGGCTCAAGGACGCAAAGTGGCACTTTGTTGGCACACTTTGCACTTAGCATGTCAGCATCGGCGTAGGCGCTTGTGCGCATATGATGCTCTCTCTCATGCGCGAGCTGCATGCACGACAGATGAGTTATCGCATGGACGGGTTGCATAGGTGGATCGCATGCGTGGTCGTATGGGCAATCGCATGGGCAGGTCGCATGGGCTGTCGCATACGCTGTCGCATGCGCTGTCACATACGTTGTACCATGCTTTGTCGCATGCGCTGTCACATGGGCTACTGCATGGGTTGCCGAATGGGTTGTCCCATGCGTTTTTGCATTCACTATCGCATGCGCTATCATATGCGCTGCGGCTTGCATTGTCGTATGTGCTGTAGTTTATGCTGCCCCATGCGTTGTTGCTGCTGTAAATATATTTAAACGGTTATTGAAAGATACGGTATGCTATTCAGATCCATTTTTCTGGGATTTGAAATTAATTTGTACCTATCTTATAGGGATTCGTAATTAATCTGTTCCTATCTTTTCTTAATTGTTGGACGGCTAGGGTTTTCACCCTCTCTCTATATATACTCTCTTCGTCCCTCTTTGAAGACTTACTTCAAAAATTAGGAGACGAAGAGAGTTGTTGCTGCCACCACCATTGGAGTCCAGGGAGTTTGTGCGAGTTCAGACAGAGGTGACAGCGAGCGTTCCAGAAGTTCTACGTGAACTTGCTGGTTCCTTGGAGAAGATCATGTGGGATGAATCTTGCTTTGAGCAACAGTGATCTTTATCACCCCATCAAGCAAAGTCTTTTCTTCTTCTTCGTCCTTCTCTCTTCTGTGAGTTGTAACTTTGTTCTGTTCGTTTGCAACTGCGATTACAAGGAATAACGAGAATATTGTTTTCTCTGATTCTTTATTATCTTGTTTCAAGTTGTAATCAGATCATATATATTATCTTCTTGTTGGATCGAGAGATATTAGGAAGAAAACTCTTGTGTGAACTCCGAATCTTGACTTCAACTTATGGTTCTATCATCTTTGATTAAACTACGGGAATAACACTAAATTGCCAATTTCTATATTTTGTGTCGCAAAAGTTGTGCAATAAAAATAAAGCATATGAATATGATTTTAGGAGTGACAATCAATGCATTGGCCTAATTGGGCTCGTCTAAGTCTAGTATGTAATGTTGGTTGGAAGGTAAGGGCAAGTCGTGCTTCTCAATCATCTAACTCGAGTGGATTCAAGAAAGACTGCACCATCACTTAAGTCCCCCTATCTCTGTACCGTTCTAGTCCATTTATTTTGTTGTAAGATACTTGACTCCGTGCTTCTGCCCGTATTGAGGCGATAAGTCGAACCTCAGCAAGTTCTACATAAAGCGTGTAAATTAAACCAAAACCCAAATCAATACTTGTTCCCAAATATGTCTTATTGAATTGCAAGAAACTCAATACCTCATTCCCATTCCGACCTATGTTATGAAACTAACCCAAATGTCTTATTTTAATTTAACTCAGCATAATGCACCGTGTAGAGTAGGGCATTACAGGTTTTACCCCCAGCACGTATAGTACGTGTAATAATTCATACCATGACAATATGGAGAGTCGATTTAAACGACGCAAGTGTAATAACCCATCCTGCCTTGCTCAGTAAGATGACTCGCTAGATGCAAAGAAATTCAGACTTGGCCCTTAAGGAGTTATGACTTAGACCTTCAAAGGTGTGCTCGGAGCATCGCTCGACCGAGGTGAATCATCGCTAAGGTGGGTGGCTACGATGAACATATCTTTGCTTAGCCTACACACCTAATAACATGGATGATATATTTTAGTCACTAGGCAAATCATCTCTTGCATGCTAATAAAGAATATAATACACCTAGCTAAGGGAATTGTGAGACTCATCTCACTGTTTTAGTATACGCACCCGAGATACACGTATTATATGTGTATAGCTTATTTTATGTTTAATTGCTTACTTTATACTTTATGTCATTCATGCATTATTTAGGTTGTTTTTGTAAATTTTCTTTAGTTACATGCTTTGGACCATTGGTTCCTTTGTTTTCTTGTGTGTGGCTGTGATGAACTCGGATGAGGGACATAGATTATGATCCAATATCCTACAATCCTAAATTTTCCTATATAAACTCAACCATTCCCTTTCTTTCACTTTTCTTTTCCTTTCATTTCGCTTCCCTTCTTCACTTTTTCCCCAGCCGAGGGCAGCTGTCGATCTTGGCCTTGGTCGTTGGTGACTTGGTAGTGTTGGTATTAGGCTAGAGATTGACCGTAGGCAAGTACATCTTGTCAACCGAGTGAACCCATGATTGAGATCTTCTTGATAAACATAATTTTATATTTATTTTTAAGCTTAGTTATTTGCATATCTTTAGTAGCTTAGAAATGTGTTGTATCTCTTTTGTAACCTTGATATTTTGTTGCGCTTATTTTTTATCTTGAACGAAAAAGTTGAGAATAACAAAGTTGGAGCACAAAATATGTTAGCCGGAGAAGAATGAGAAATTCTACAAAAAATGTGCATGAGACCCTTAAAAACTTGAGCGCACTGTGTGCTATCTCATAAAAAAAATACTTGCGTTCAGCAAAGCATTCAAATCTTTGTAAAATGCTTGCGTTCAGCATAGCATTCAAATCCTTGTAAAATGCTTGCGTTCATTATAGCATTCAAATCCTTGTAAATTATGCCAGAAAACCACTTTGGAACTCTGGGTGCACTAACTCCTCATGAGTACGTTTTATATAAATATCATCTAACTAAATCCTTGCAAAAATGCGCCAAGGCTATCAAAAAATTGGACACACTTTTGAGGGAATCCTCTGTGGCGCACATTTGAGCGTTCAGCCTCGTCAATCAAAAGAAAGTACGCCAATCCACTATTGGCGTCACCTCGATTGTCGTGTTCTTGAATGTCGTGTCTCGACTGTTATGCCATATTTGAGACCTGTTTTATCTTTTAGTAGACCTTTCCACGCTTGATTGTGCGTCAAACTTAAACTGTTGGCATACTTGGTAAAATTGTGCCAAATCATAGCTTGTGTACTTTCGTTATGTGCCAATAATATTTTGGCATTTGTACGCCAACTCTCCTTTTTGGCATACTTGATGACGTGCGCCAATCTCCTGGCTCGTGCACTTCTATCATTGTGCTCCAAGTTTCTAGAAGTGCGCTTTAGTATCATTTGTGCGTCATCTTTTACTTGGAGCACTTTTGTATCAAAATGTGTCAGAACTGCCTGGACTAGTGACTTGTGCGCCAATAATGTTTGGCCATTTGTCCGCCAATAATAGTTTTTTTCCATTGTGCGCAGATATTTTATTTTCTTGCCTGATTATGCGCCAACCCTAAATTATTGATTTATGCGCCTGTTTGTGGTATTAAACGAAAGAATGAAGATGTATTCAATATGGGGTTTACACAGAACCCGCCTTCTTTGGTTTACAAACAAACTTGTATAATTTGATCCTATACAAGGATATAGGAGTACAATTTATTTAATCTGGATAAATATTGCTATAGGTGTCTGATCTGCAGTTGATCACTTTAGCCCTTGGACCATACGATATTGAAGAAGTGCCGTAGAAGACAGGAAGCAGCTTCGAAGGTCGCAGAAGAGGGTGGATGCACGATGCCAAAGTCGTCGATCCCTACTCTTTGCCTGAGCTCCGGGTGCTCTCTCTCTCTCTCTCTCTCTCTCTCTCTCTCTCTCTGGTTCGATCTTTCAATTCGTCGACCCTTGATATGATATTGGTATTCTTGACCAATTTTCCGACCTCTGGTTCGATCTTCTAATTTTTGTCGACCTTCTTCCTCAATGATAGAGGTCTCTATTTATAGAGTTTTAGTGACAGTGACCACTCTGTTGATGTAAAAATCGAGGAGTGGAAAGTACAGCACCCTTTTACACAACGGTTAAAGTAACCAATGCCTGCGTATAGATGATCTTTCGAATGAGCGTGTGACGCGGGTCCAACTATGGGACACAACGCGTACAATTGCTACGAAGATCACGGCGTAAAAGCCACGTAGGTAGGTATCCATTGTGTAGAAGAGGTTGGCATAGAAGCCAAATGTCTGTCACCATGGCATAGAAGCCAAATAGTTATCAAACCGGCATAGAAGCCGAACAGGCGTAGAAGCCGAGTGGTCGTAGAGGCCGAACAGGCGTAGAAGCCGAGTGGTCATAGAGACCGAGCAGGCGTAGAAGTCGAAGGAAAACAGAGGCCGAACAGGCGTAGGAGCCGAAGGGGCACAGAGGCCGAACAGGCGTAGAAGCCGAAGGGGCACAGAGGCCGAACAGGCGTAGAAGCCGAATGAGCACAAATGCTGGATGGGCGTAGAAGCCGCTGCGTACTGTGCCACAGTGCTGATGTGGACGTCTTAGCCGGAATTTACGGCTTTTGAAGATATAATCAAATATCTTGTATTAAATGCCGAGATTTGCCACCATCCTGTGCATTAAATGTGGAGGCATATTCTTTGACTGTCTGCAACCCTTTCTGCGCATCAGTCGTAGAGACGTGCCTTGAGAAATTGTTACCGCTCTATGCATTAGACAAAAAGACGTGCCTCAAACCCCGTACGAATTACAGCTTTTGGCGTGGCAGGCGGTTTGTCTACTGCAGAACGTAAACAGCTCGCGTTTTGCCTGTGTAAAACAAGGCAGCATATCCTTCCGTGCTTGTAAAAGCAGTTTACGCGAAGGGGATGGCGGTTTTTTGACAGCCTGGTCGTAGTGATGTGCCATCATTATAGCCGTCACTTGGGTAGTCGAGTCGTATCCTTTTATCAGAAGTCCAGACGTCAGGTTCATTGCAGGCTCTGATAGGTTCATCGCAGGATCTGACATGTTCACTTCGGAGAATATGAAGCGTCTCTTGTACACCTCAATGCTGCGTATGAAAAGGGGATGAGTTTTACGTCCTGGAGGCGATGAAGCACCCTGTCTACGCTGAAGCGACTTTGGACATACTGCCTTACGCGGATGGTCCTTTGAGCTTTTATGTTTCACGCTGCATTTTAGCGAAAAAGGCTCTGTTGCACGCTTGATGGCTCTGAAGGCCTCTGCTTTACGCTGCTCTGCACCAATATGCCGCGTATAGTCATCCGGCGTATTTTTCATGCTTCTATAGACCCCCTTCAAAGCTTTTAAATTCCTCGGAATTTGGAACGCTTTGAATGAAGCATGAATCGCTCCTCGTGACTCGAAACATTTCTGAATGGAGCATTGAAACGGTCGATGCCGACTTTATGGCAGATTTATTGGGGACCGGTGTGACCTCTTCCGTCTGTAAAAAGGCTGGGGGAGTTAGCCCGTTCTCATCACATTTTTATCACCACGCAGAGATGATCGCCGGAGTTCGCCGGGTCGATTTGAGGAAGAAGAAGATCATATTCTTCCAGCGTGTAAGGAGCCAAAAAAGACGGCAACTTCGAGCAAGTGTCCACTGCAACGATGGATCATGGAAGGATATCTTAGCCTCCCTTGCTCGGGATAATCAGCAACTTTATATGGTTGTTCTTTCAGGAGAAGGGAAGCGTCGTATTAGACCACACGGCTTGCAAGCGGTGTCTTCTCCCGTTACCTCCGGCGGTGAGAGCAGCGACTAGCTCTGACCTTAGGCATTGAGTTGGGTGGAATATATCAACTCAATCTGTCACGGCATACGGAGCGAGGGGTCTGCATATCTAATGCAAGCCCCAACTCTATCGTTCTCTCACCGGTGATCATTGCCATGTCAGTCAGTTTGCTGGAACTGACTGACTGCCGGAGAAGATGGATGGAGAATTGTGCCCCTGCGAGAACCTGTCAGAACAGCTTATGGGCAATCTTCAGACGACGATGGGGAAATCCTTTGTAGATGGAGTTTCCCTCAGATGTAATCATGAAAATAAATAAAAAACCCTTGTAGATTGGATTTCCCTCATATGTAATCATGACTTTAATCTTTTTAATAGAAATCGTCTTGCTTCTTCATATGATCATCTTGCCATATGTTGCTGTTTGAAGTCTGAATATGTGTAGCTTCGACACGTCTGATTCTATACGCCGACTATGTTTAGAAAGAGTGCTAGGTCGTGTCCTTTACGCGTAGCAAATAGTCCGTAGGACACTGTTGAGCATATTGAACATTTTAGGACTGTCATGTTGCTAGGACTGAGGAACCGCGTAGAGCTCTGAACTTCTGATGAACAGAATTTTTTGTTCAGACTTCGTCTTTTAAGCGTGACTTCTCGAAAATCCCTTGGAACAGGGTCGAGGAATGGCCGTCAAACTGAGTTTGCCATCTTGCTAGACGAGATATTCAGACTGGAGTCTGGATGAACCTCCATTTGACCCGAGAAGAGTAATTTCTCAATGTTTGAACTCTGTATGCTTCGGGTACTTGGGATATGTTGAGGCCAAGACGGAGTATCTTCTGTATGAACTCCTGTAATTGACCGCCTTGCTGTTCGGATATGCGAAAAGTCAGAGATCCGTAGTGTAGATGAGCTGAGAATCTTGAGTTCGTAGGCCTATTGAGCGTAGAAAGCCACCGAGCGTGAGATCATCGATTTGGTATCTGCTAAGCGTGAAGTCGTAGGTTTGTAGCCTCTCGAGCGTAAAAGCTACCGAGCACAAAGGCATCCGGGCATAAAACCATAGACTGATAGCTTGCGAGCGTAAAACCGTAGATCTGTTGCTGTCGAGCGTAGAAAGCTCCTTAGCGTAGAACTGTAGATTCGTAGCCTGTGAAAAAGAAAGAGATCTTCCGTGCGTAATATCTTGGATCCGTTGCCTCCGAGCGTAAACTAAGCGCCACCGAGCGTGAGATCATCGATTTGGTATCTGCTGAGCGTGAAGTCGTAGGTTTGTAGCCTCTCGAGCGTAAAAGCTACCGAGCATAAAGGCATCCGGGCATAAAACCATAGACTGATAGCTTGCGAGCGTAAAACCGTAGATCTGTTGCTGTCGAGCGTAGAAAGCTCCTTAGCGTAGAACTGTAGATTCGTAGCCTGTGAAAAAGAAAGAGATCTTCCGTGCGTAAGGTCTTGGATCCGTTGCCTCCGAGCGTAAACTAAGCACCACCGAGCGTGAGATCATCGATTTGGTATCTGCTGAGCGTGAAGTCGTAGGTTTGTAGCCTCTCGAGCGTAAAAGCTACCGAGCACAAAGGCATCCGGGCATAAAACCATAGACTGATAGCTTGCGAGCGTAAAACCGTAGATTTATTGCTGCCGAGCGTAGAAAAAACTCTTTTAGCATAGGAACCGCTGACCTGCACGGGAAACTCTTCGAATTTGCTGACTGTCCGTCTTTCGAGAGTAGTGGGCTGACGTAGCACCCAATCATAACCAAATATTTAATTTGTGAGATTTGGTTGGGGTTTCGAGGAGCCGCCTGAGGATTCGAGGAGTCGACCCGAACTCTATATATATCCCAAGCTTTGGAGAGAAAAATCTTTTATCCGTCTTCTACGAGAGAGAGCTTTGATTGTTTGAGTTTTTCCCCTCGTTCTTTCTCCGAGCACTCCAAGTTTCCAGTAATGGCGCCGAAACAAACCCTCTCTACCAAGGGAAAGAGCATAGGCCCTTCTTCTCGTCCTTCTGCCCCGGCGAGGGAGTCTTCGGTGGGGGCGAGGCGAACTTCCTTCTGAGCGAAGCATCCCTCCGACGAGTAGCGCACCGGGCCTTAGAGGTATAGCCATTTGGGAATGACAAAGAACGACAAAAAATCCTTCGCACACGTTGAACGTGACCGCGCTAGGTCGTCTTCTGTGCTGATAGCCTCTTTGAGGAAGATGACGCACGGAGACGTTTTTATCTTTTACGCCCACATTTCTAATGTGTCAGCGTAAAAACTCCATGTCTTCGCAGTTATGAGCGTAAAAGCTCTGGCTGCCGAAGACTTGGTGTATACTATAAAATTTTAGTTTTACGCTTTGGATGGGACCTCCAGTGTAATAACTAGAATTTTAGCAGTCTGGCGTAAAGCACGGACCGTATACCGCCAATTACGCTTCAGGATGTGACTTCCGGCGCAAAAATGACCAAATTTTGTACAGTCTTGGCGTAAAGCACAGACTGTCGTTTCTTGGTCTTTATGTTGCAAGGTTCGTAATGACGTATTTTTCTTGCACTCTCGCTGTTAACTTGCAGGAGTCTCCACTGGCCGAGGTGATAGGATCCGCTGCTGGGATGCTGCACTCGAACTACTTGGAGGATCTGTCGCATGTGACATTTCCTATCTCCGGACCCTAGTATCCCGAAGGAAGGGGGATCTTGATATCGGCTCAGGGCGAACGAATGCTGCTGAGCATGATCAACGGGGAGCCCCTAACGTACGTAGATGGGGAGCAGTACATCAAGCCGGCCTTCCTCTTTGGGGACATGATAGACAAGTAGTACCAGACGAAGCCCAAGAGAGAACCCTGGGTTTTCTCTGCCGAGAGCGTGGTCTTGTATCTGCCCACGATGCCGAGAGATTATCCGATCTCGGCTTTCTTCCATGCCACACATCGCAGGAGGATGTCGTGGACGCTGACTCCTGATCTTCACGGGAAGCCGGGGAAGATCTTTCATCTAAAAGGAGCCGATCGGGGGTCGTTTGTCAGCCGCCCTTCTGGCGTCGTGACGTTGTTCAGGGGACTGTGCCCGGGCAGCATCCCGAGTGAAGACAGTTCAATGATCCAGCCGGTGCAATTGACGACTTTCTATAATGACTTCATGGTGCGAGGGGGGGTATACCCCAAGGAGAATCCTCGGTGCAATGGGTGGATTACCCCAACAAATCTCCGATGGTCCTGCCTAGTTGACTGGGCTTTGAAGCATTTTCGGAGAGAGCTGGAAGTCATCGGCCTGTATGCCGCCGTGAGCGTGACGAGTGTTGGGTTACCTCCCAACCCTAACCTATTTCTGGCGCTGATGGAGCGATACATTTCGCTCACCGGGACCTTCGCCACTCCGCTGGGGGAGTTGGGGTTGGCCCTTCACGAAATGGCAGCGATCTCGAGGCTGCCGATGGGGGATACCCCGTATGAAGAGTATGTTCCTACCAACCGGGAGTTGGAGGACTCGGATCCTCGGGTTGTGGAGGTGTATCAGGAGCTGATGTGACACTATCTCGCGTGCACTGCCTTTTATAATGAGCCTTCTGACTTGGCTCACACCACTAAGTGGATGTCCTACCTCTTCTTCCACCGGGCCAGGGCCGTCAAGTCGGTGAAGGTTTCGGGGGACAAGCATTCATAGGCTTTGTGTACCAAGTGGAGACCTTCATCGCGAGATTATGGAAGAAGCTCATAGTTTGCAATATTCAAAGCATCCCGGAGGAACAAAGATGTACAGAGACATTCATCAGTATTTCTGGTGGAATAAAATAAAGAGAGAAATAACTCATTTTGTCTCTTGATGTTTGGTCTCTCAAAAGGTTAAAGCTAAGCATCAACGACCCGCATGAATTCTTCAACCTTTACCAATTCCGGAGTGGAAGTGGGAGCACATCATAATGAATTTTATATCAGGACTTCCCAGATCCCCAGCTGGCAGAGATATTATTTGGATAATAGTGGATCATCTCATAAAATTTGCACACTTTCTTCCTTTTAGAATTGGCCAAACCATGGAACAGTTAGCTGAGATGTACATGTCACCCTCACTTTTCCAACTTGGGATAGTTTGGTAATTTGGCATGGATAAATAATTTTAGGAATAAATATTAATATTAGTGTTTATAGTATTTATTTGATGTTTGTATTAATTATTTAATTATTAGTAAGCTATAAATTATTTGTGACTTATATTGTTTATTTTTAGTTAGGAGGCTAGTCCAATAGTTATACTTGTCATGACAAGTAGTGAGCCTAACTTGGACCCAAGGCCATTAGACCATTCTCACTAATTAATTAAGAAGAATTAGCTTAATTAGAATTAGTTAGAAACTACCCAAGGCACTGTGGTTATTCTTAGAAGGGGGTTCATTTTAGGCATTTATGAACAGTTGAAGGGGGACTATTTTATTGCAAGGGGCAGCATTGGCTGTCGCGTTGTGGCATGGGGCCTGTACACGAGTGGTGCACAGCAGTAGGTGGGCTTGTGGCCAACTTCATAGACCAGCAACAGCAGAGTACTGCTGTGCTTGGTGTGCACAACAAAGGTCTAAGAGAACAGCACCAAGAGCTGCATGTAGACAGCAGTTGGGAGTCATTAGGAGGGGGCAGCTGCTTAGTAAGAAGAGGGATGGATTGGGGGCTGTGTTAGGATGTTAAGTTAGTATTTTGAGTGATTAGATAGGTATATGCAGTGGTTAGTGTTAAAGTTGTATGTATCAACTGATATATATATATATATATATATATATATATATATATATATATATATATATATATATATATATATATATATGTGGCTAGTTAGCTAAGTTCTTAACTAGTTTGGTATTACCTTGAGTTATTGCACAAGGTAATGTTAAGGTAATTGGTTTATTCACTAGGTATTGAGTCTTGGGAATCAAGAGATGGGTTTAGCTAGTGTAATACCGTGTTGGCTCAAAGCCAATGCATCCATTAGTGTTAGTTTATCTAGGGATACTATATATATTCATATATAGTATTTTTATAAATAGTATTTTACGTATCTTATGATACGATATAGTGTTGACACTTCAGTATCCTAGTATAGATACATAGTATATGGACCCAATAACCTAGTGATGGACTCATACAACTTAGAAATAGCTAGTTTGACCTAGAGTTGACCTAGTTGACTATTGTGACTTGGAATTGGTCTAATGACCTAGAAATTTACTAGTTTACTTATTTATTATTTCAAAACCATGTGTTGATATAACTTTCCATATTTAGGTCTTCGGAGAACCATTCCGGATATGGGTTGATACTTTACCCCGAATTTCAGGCGAGTATATCTCTCTGTTAGTTTTTATTTCATGATAGTGTATATATTGTATGTACTAGAACTGTATACTTGATTCTGACACGGTATTATACAGACTGGTACTATATGGATCCTGTTATGGGATGTTATCCCCTACCGTGTTCAGCGGTTACTCCTTTATATGTTTTTATCATGTATATTAGGTATTGATTATCGTGTAGTTCAAGTTCATACACTGCTTGTGTTCATTGTGCTTATATTCGTGTTCGTAATATATCGTGATTGGATCTATTAGTATTGGTTGGGGATGGGGGAGTAAGAGTTGGTTATGTGATCAAGCTCAAGTGTATTCGTGTACATGTTGATTACATATCACACGTGTAATCGAGTTACCATATTGTATTCGTGTTCAACCCAAACTGATCTCATAATGAACTTGTACTCTATGGCACATTAGCTAGTTTTTTATTATTTAAATTACAGTTATTCATATTGCCTGTTCTTTATTCCAGTATATTACTTGTTCACTCTAGTTTATTCCATTTCTTATGGCTAGTTATCTTGTATCCTTCTCTATTATCTGTTATATATGCTCGATTATGTATTTGAAACTGCTTTCAGAGGTATGTACTTCGCTCAATCCTGACTGAATATATTTTTTAGATGATTGGCTTATAGACCAGTGTCCCACTTACTACGGGCAGCATGACGACGTACCATTCGAGGATACTCCTTAGAGTAGGAGGACCTAGTGCCAGATACTGAGAAGGCTTAGACTTATTGTTTAGACTTGTATTAGAATTTTATTGAGACTTTTGGCATGTATATATTATTGTGGACTTATGATTGTATTGTGATTCCTATTTCATCTTTCTTATTCCATATCGTACTTTATCTTCCTTAGTTTGATACTGTGATTTAGTATGGATATCATTATCATGTCATTATATTTGCTCCTCCGTTTGGAGTGGAGATGACCTTGATAAGTACCTTACATATATTGTGTGAGATATTTAGTAGTATTGTTGACCTAGATAACGTTCTACTAGTGAACTGCCCAGTCTACATTGATGCTGTGGCACAAGCTAGGCATCTCACTACTCATGCCCTTATTCTGGGTGCGGGTCATGACACATTTTTAGTGGTGGCCCATGCAGGTCGATGAGTCATAATTAGTACGATATCGTAGTAGTACTCGAAGTCTGAGATACTGCTATAAGCCTGTTTTAGGATGTAGGATATAGGCTGAGGGATGCTCAATCACAATTAGGAAACATTTCTAAATATCAGTTTTGTCATCCTTATTTATTTGAATACTTGCTTTACTTTGAATAATTATGTCCTTCTTTGATGATATCATATCATTACTCAATATTGATTCCTTTGTTCAATCTATCTTCAGGATGCCGCCGAAGACGCATTCCCAGCTCTCAGGCGCAGTGTCAACGAGATCGGTCACTTTGTGGCCTCTGAGGGCAACACCAGCAGGCACTGTTCCAGCAGATTCAGTTCAGAGGTTCGCTTTACCGATCCAGGTGGGCATTTTGGTAGCAGCTTTCGGGGGTGTTCCACCTCCGGTATAGGACATCATCGACAGTCTCAGAGGATCTTCTACCTCCACCACCTGCAGTTGATCAAATGCAGATGTTTGTGATCTTTCAGTAGATGATGGAGGCACAGTAGTACCAGTCAGAGGTTATGAGGCAGGGCATTTAGAATGCCCACCATATTGCGTTCACTGCAGTCGAGAGAGTCACCTTAGTCCAGCCATAGATGACACCACCTTAGTTTACCCCACAGTAACCGAGGCCGGGGACTATCATAGTTTCAAAAGGATGGGGCCGAAGGACTTTAAAGGCACTGAGAGGATTACTTATGATGATGATTGTATCGAAGACATTGAGAGGAACCTACGGATGGCGCAGATTCCATTGAGGTTATAGGTAGAGGCCACAGGAAGCATGATGTTTGACATCGTATTGACTTGGTTTAGGACAGACCCCAGGATCTCAGTACCGGGACTTACTTGGAAAGATTTTAAGGAGCTCTTCAAGGAAAAGTTCTTTCCAGATATGGCTCTGACATCTCTAGAAAGCCAATTTTAGTACCTCATTCAGGGAGGTATAATGGTGGATGAGTATGAGGCAGAGTATTATAGATTGGGCCACTTTGTTGAGGAATATAACCCCGGAGGGAAGGCCAAGAAGTTCAGGAAGGGCCTGAATAAGAAGATTAAATTACATACGAATAGAGACCCCACCGCTACATTTGAGGAGATTTTGAGGCAGGCACGTCGGACAGGGGATGATATAGAGCTTGGCTCCAAGAGGCCGAGGGACATAGGGAGATCCAGTACTAGTACGGGCCCAACAAAGCAGCCTCACTTTTAGCAGCAACATTAGAGACACTTCCAGCAGCTGAGGTAGCAGTACCATGTACCAGCTAGAGCGCCAGTACAGCAGGCACACCAGATCCAGAGGGCAGCTATTCCTTGCCCATTCTGCAAGAAGCAGGGACATGGATGGGATATGTGCAGGATGAGTTTGGGCCAATATAAATTCTGTGGATCAGGAGACCATCAGTTGAGGGCTTGTCCTAGGGCTCCAGCTCGTCCAGCTCAGGGTGGGGCCCAGGAACATAAAGCACCCACGAGACCACCAGCGGGATAACAGAGAGGACCTCCATTGCTGACTCAGCAGCAGAGGTTCATTCAGAAGCAACAACAGAGAGGTGCTCATCAGGGGCGAGCTTTCGCCTTGAATGTTGAGGAGGAGTAGCCAGTTGGTGATGTTATTTCATGTTCAGTCTACCTTGATTCTTTTTCAGCTCATGCTTTATTTAATTTTGGTGTTTCATATAGTTTCGTATATGTATCTTTTTCTTTGAAGCATCATTTTGTGACTGAACCGTTGGCGAGGACTTGTAAGATCACGACCGGAGGTGGCATTATCTTGGTCAGTGATGTTTGCAAGGATCGAAGAGTTTTTTTAGGAGGCCGAGAGTTGAGCGCATGTCTACTCATAATGCCACTTCCGAGCTACGATATAGTATTAGGGATAGATTGGTTGAGTATGCACCATGCTAGTATCAATTTTCTTGGAGGCATAGTTTTGTTTCAGGATCCAGGAGAGCCAGAGTTTGAGTTTGTCAGAGGAGCAGCAGAGCAGAGCGAGGGCGACTTCTGTGGAGCTAAGGTGGAAGAGAATGAGCCACCATATCCATTGATTGTAGAGTATATGGACATCTTTCTGGAGGATTTACTGGGTTTAACACCTGAAAGAGATGTGGAGTTCTCTATATACTTGGTGCCAGGCGCAGAGCCAATATCATAGCACGTCTATAAGGTGAACAACCGTGAACCGATGGAGTTGAAGAAGCAGGTGGATGAGTTATAGAACAAGAGCTTCATCCGCTCTATTTTATCACCATGGGGTGCTCCGGTATTATTTGTACCGAAGAAGAATAGGTCGGTACATATGTCTATCGACTACAGGGCTCTCAATAACCTCACTATTAAGAATAAATAACTGTTATCACGGATTGACGATTTATTTGATCAGTTGATCAGAGCAAAGGTATTCTAGAAGATAAACATGAGGTTGGGGTACCACCAGTTGAAAGTGAAGAAGGAAGACAACTTTCAGGACTCGGTATAGGCAGTTCGAGTTCTTGGTGATGCCATTTGGGTTAAACAATGTCCCAACAATATTCACTGAACTAGATGAATAAGGTGTTTCATCAGTATCTGGATCAGTTTATTATGGTCTTCATTGATGATATATTGATATATTCAAAGACCCCAGAGGAGTATAAGAAGCACCTGAGGATAGATTTGGAGACCCTCGGGATGAAGAAGCTTTATGGAAAGCATTCGAAGTGTGAGTTCTTCCTTGATAAGGTTAAATTCATCGGTCATGTAATTACAGGAGACATTATCTTAGTAGATCCAAAGAAGATATCAGCAGTCGAGTCATGGTCTACCCCGAGTTCAGTGGCAGAGATCAGGAGCTTTCTTGGATTGGTAAGCTATTATCAGAGATTTGTTCAGGATTTTTCAGAATTGTGGAGCCGATGACTAGACTAACCCGGAAGGACGTAGAGTTCGTCTGGACTAAGGAGAGCCAGTCTGCTTTTGAGGAGCTAAAACAGAGGTTGACTACAGCTCTAGTATTGACATTGCCATGGGGGATAGGAGGATTTTCTATATATAGTGACGCTTTGGGTAAAGGTTTGGGTTGTGTATTGCAGCAGAACGAGAAGGTGATTGTCAATGCTTTCAAGCAATTACGCCCGCATGAGAAGAATTATCCTACCCATGACTTGGAGTTGGCAGTAGTTATTTTTGCTCTAAAGCTGTAAAAATACTACTTGTATGAAGAGCGTTTGGAGATCTTTACAGACCATAAAAGCTTGAAGTATGTGTTTACACAGAAGGAGCTCAACATAAGGCAGAGGAGGTGGTTGGAGCTGATGAAGGACTTCGATATTTCTTTGCAGTATCATCCAGGGAAGGCCAACGTAGTCACGGATGCCTTGAACATGTATCCAGTGGCTATGTACTTGACAAGAGACAGACACTTATTGTCCGATCTAGATAGCTTGGGTATTGAGGTGTTAGTTCTGGAGTTACGAAATAGATATGGGGATTCCAGGTACAGTCAGAGTTAATAGACCTGATCAGGGCTACACAATTCGAGTATGAGTCTCTGAGAAGCATCAGAGCACAGGTCCGGATGGGATTGGCAGAGGATTTTAGTATTACAGAGGATGGATCATTGCGGCACTATACCAGATTGTGTGTGTGCTGAGTGGAGCATTGCGTGAGGAGGTTCTTCAAGAGGCGCATCGATCTTAGTACTCTATGCATCCAGGTGCCAACAAGATATATATAGACTTGAGAGAGCATGTTTGCTGATTTGGTATAAAGTGGGAGGTGGCTAGCTTCGTATCCAGATGCTTGGTATGCCAGCAGGTAAAGGCAGAGAGATAGAGGCCAGGTGGATTGCTTCAGCTTTTACCTATTCCAGAGTGAAAATAGGAAAATGTGATGATGAATTTTGTATCGGGGCTTCCGTGTTCTCCAGGAGGTAAAGACACGATTTGGGTCATCGTTGACAGGTTGACCAAGTCAGCCCACTTTTTGCCATTCAAAGTGGGTACGTCTACGGAGAAGCTCGCGGAGATGTATGTCAGATGGTCAGATTGCAAGAAG
Organism: Iris macrosiphon; assembly: GCA_036927795.1. NCBI lineage: Eukaryota > Viridiplantae > Streptophyta > Magnoliopsida > Asparagales > Iridaceae > Iris > Iris macrosiphon. The sequence continues at coordinate 319,914,168 of JAYESA010000005.1, forward strand.
GTTCTGTGAGCATAGTCTTGGATCAGGATAGTCGCTTCATATCCCACTTCTGAAGGAGTTTGCAGGCTAGCTTGGGCACCTAGCTCAAGTTTAGTACCGTATACCACCCCAGACAGATGGGCAGTCAGAGAGGACCATCTAGACTCTCAAGGATATGCTATGCACTTATATTTTAGACTTTGGGGACTCTTGAAAGGATCACCTTCACTTGGTAGAGTTTGCTTATAACAACAACTACCATACCGGTATCGAGATATCACCATTTGAGGCGTTGTGTAGACGGAGATGTCGTACTCTATTATCTTGGGATAATGTTAGTGAGAGAGGCTTATTGGGGTCAGAGATGGTTATAGATGCATCTGAGAATATGAAGCTTATTAGAGATAGACTTTGGGTGGCGCAGGACAGACAATGGCATTGGACTGATAGCCACCGGAGACCATTGGAGTTTGAGATATATATTTTGTTTTGTATTGCTTATGATTGCTTGTTATTGTTAGAGTTCTAAGGCTATATTTTGTGCTAGGTTGGCGATCTGGTGTTCTTAAGGATTTTTCTGACATGGGGCATGATTCACTTTGGTGGAGGCGGAAAGCTTAGTCCACGGTACATCGGAGCCTTTGGTGTTCTTGAGAGGGTCGGTGCAGTGGCTTACAGACTAGACTTGCCGCATGTATTAGAGGGAGTGAATAACGTGTTCCACGTGTCGTAACTGGGACGGTATGTAGCAGATCCTAGCTATATATTAGATTACTCAAAAATCGAGGTTGGTCCTACTCTCAACTACCCAGAGCTGCCTGTGGAGATTCTGGATCGCAGGGAGAAGGTGCTTTGGAACAAGACGATTCTTTTGGTACGTGTCACATAGAGGCATCACTCACCAGGAGAGAGTAACTGGGAGCGAGAGGCTGAGATGCACGAGTGATATCCTTATTTGTTTGAGCCGTGAGGTATAATTATTTATTGCTTGTATTGATTGATGTTGGTAGTTAGTCTCTTCCTTAAATTTCGAGGACAAAAATTTTCTAAGGTGGGTAGGATTGTCACCCTTACTTTTTCAACTAGGGATAGTTTAGTAATTTGACATGGGTAAATAATTTTAGGAATAAATATTACTATTAGTGTGTTATAGTATTTATTTGATATTTTTATTAATTATTTAATTATTAGTGAGCTATAAATTATTTGTAACTTGTATTATTTATTTTTAGTTAGGAGACTAGTCCAGTAGTTAGAATTATCACTTGTAAGCCCAATTAGACTTGTCATGACAACTAGTGAGCCTAACTTGGACCCAAACCCATTAGACCAATCTCATTAATTAAGAAGAATTAGTTAAAAACTACCCAAATAGCCCTCCCTAATTATTTCTCTATAATACATCATGGAGGGGTATATGGGATATTTACAAGTATCTTCGAAAAGGGGGAAGGGGCCGGCCACTACTATAGGGGGTTCTCCTCTCTCTCTCTCTCTTCTCTCATTTATATTCAATTAGATCTCAAATTCTAGATCCCCAATTGTTTTCATTTTTCTCCATTAATTTTTCTCTTAATTCACTTCTATTTCCTTCCACTTTCACCATTATAAGAGCTTTGGAGCTTGAAGAAGCAAGGAGCACAAGAAGGAGGAGCATTGGTAGAGAGATCATGTCCGGATCGTGTCCAATTATATTTTCATTAAGAATCCATCTCACAATTGGTAAATTCTAAATTTCTCTTCATTCTAGCTCCTAAATCATGCATTTGACCATTAAAAATGACCCCATGGCATAGGGCTATCTATAGGAACAAGTTCTAGGTTAATTGGTGGTGTATTGTGTTTCTTACATGTTATTTTATGTGTATTTTGGGAGAAATATGAGATTGACACATAAATTATGTGTCATGAGACCAATTAGACCTAATTAGACATAGATCAGAGTTATGAAACTAGGTACGTGTCCATTATTGGATACGGTTGGACCGTATCATGGTAATTTGGTAATGCAGGTTGATTTGTGGGTTTTTCTTCGACACGGGGGTTTACACATGTCATATTTTGACACAAGCACGTAGGTGAGTAGCTAAAACTTAATATTGCTTGTAATTATGATTCTAGACTTGATCGTATCCTTCGTGATACGTTTGGTGATATGTTGGAGCCGTATCGAAAGCGTATCATAGATTGAACATGATACGGGTGCGGTGCATTCTACGTATTTGTGTTTTTGTATTCTATTTTAATTAGACTTGTGTGTAGCTATTTGAGTATTGCATATGAGTTGTATATATGATAAATATATCTATATTTGGTTATATATATCTAACTAGGTTTATACTTGTTTTGGAGTGTGTTAGATGTATATATGTGAAGGGGATTGCATTATGGACTATTTTTGGTGTATTCACTATTCTAACAGTGAGTGTGTACTAATTTAAGTAAGTGAGGACTGTTTTGATTCCATGTAGGGACTGTGCATTAGTGTAATTGATATGGTTAGTAGTTGGGAGACTGATGGAGAGGATTAGGCATTGTGGTTATTCTTAGAAGGGGGTTCATTTTAGGCATTTATAAACAGTTAAAGGGGGACTATTTTATTACAAGGGGCAGCAGTGGCTGTCGCGTTGTGGCATGGGGCCTGTACACGAGTGGTGCACAGCAGTAGGTGGGCTTGTGGCCAACTTCATAGAGCAGCAACAGCAGAGTGAAGCTGTGCACTGTGCATAGTAAAGGTCTAAGAGAACAGTAGCAAGTGCTGCATGTGGGCAGCAGTTGGGGGTCATTGGGAGGGGGCAGCTGCTCAGTAAGAAGAGGGATGGAATGGGAGCTGTGATAGGTTGTTAAGTTAGTATTTGGAGTGATTAGATAGGTATATGCAGTGGTTAGTATTTATGTTGTATGTAGCAACTGATATATATATATATATATATATATATATATATATATATATATATATATATATATGGTTAGTTAGCTAAGTACTTAGCTAGTTTAGTATTACCTTGAGTTAGTGCACAGGGTAATTAGTTTATTCACTAGGTATTGAGTCTTGGGAGTCAATAGATGGGTTTAGCGAGTTTGATACCGTGTTGGCTCAAAGCCAAGGCATCCATTAGTGTTAGTTTAGCTAGGGATACTATATATATTCATTATATAGTATTTTCATTAATAATATTTTACGTATATTACGATACGATATAGTGTTGATACTCCAGTGTCCTAGTATAGATAGTATAGCATAAATACATAGTATATGGACCCAATAATCTAGTGATAGACTCATATAACCTAGAAATAGCTAGTTTGACCTAGAGTTGACCTAGTTGACTATTTTGACTTAGAATTGGCCTAATGACCTAGAAATTTACTAGTTTATTTATTTATCATTTCAAAACCATGTGTTGATATAACTTTCCATATTTAGGTCTTCGGAGCACCATTCCGGATACGGGTTGATACTTTACTCCAGATTCCAGGCGAGTACATCTCTCTGCTAGTTTTTATTTCATGATAGTGTATATATTGCATGTTCTAGAACTTTATACTTGATTCTGACACAGTGGTTACACAGACTGGTACTATATGGATTCTGTCATAGGATGTTATCCCCTAACATGTTCAATGGGTACTCTTTTATATGTATTTTATTGTGTATATTGGGTATTAATTATCATATAGTTCATGTTCATACACTGCTCGTGTTCAGTATGCTTATATTCGTGTTCCTAACGTATCGTGATTGGATCTATTAGTATTGGTTGGGGATGGGGGAGTAGGAGTTGGTTATGTGATCAAGCCCAAGTGTATTCGTGTACATATCGATTACATATCACACATGTAATCAAGTTTCCATATTGTATTCGGTTTTAACATAAATTGATCACATAATAAACTTTTACTCTATGGCAAATTAGCTAGTTTTATTTATTTTACATTTAAATTACAGTTATTCATATTGTCTGTTCTTTATTCCAGTACATTACTTGTTCACTCTAGTTTATTCCATTTCTTATGGCTAGTTATCATGTATCATTTTCTATTATATGTTATATATACTCGATTATGTATTTGAACTATTTTCAGAGGTATGTACTTTGCTCCAATCCTGACTGGATATATTTTTTAGATGATTGGCTTGTGGACTAATGTCCCACTTACTACGGCCCGCAGGACGATGTATCATTCGAGGATACTACTTTAGAGCAGGAGAACCTAGTGCTAGATACTTAGAAGGCTTAGACTTATTGTTTAGACTTGTATTTTACTTTTATTGAGACTTTTGGCATGTATATATTATTGCGGACTTGTGATTGTATTGTGATTCCTATTTCATCTTTTTTATTCTATATCGTGCTTTATCTTTGTTAGTTTGATATTGTGATTGAGTATGGATATCATTATTATGTCATTATATTTGCTCCTCCGTTTGGAGTGATGATGACATTAACATGTACCTTACATATATTGTATGAGATATTTAGTAAGTATTGTTGACCTAGACAACGTTCTACCCCGATATTGTGGCGTAGGCTGGGCGTTGCTCACTACTCATGCGGGTGCAGATCGTGACAGTACGTGAGATAGATTATAAGACTACATAGTGTGCCAGTTAGCATAGTGTCGGATAGAGATTATAGTTTTACTTCTTATTTTTGTCAAACCCTTCAGGAGAACTTAGGTACCCGTCTAAAGTTCAGTACAACCTACCATCCACAGACATATGGTCAGTCAGAGCATACCATCCAGACTCTAGAAGATATACTTCGTTCATGTATTCTTGACTTTGGTGGTTTGTGGGAGGATCATTTGTACTTGGTCAAATTTTTCTACAACAACAGTTTCTAAGCAAGAATACAGATGGCACCGTTCGAGGTATTATATGGCCAAAAGTGCAGATCCCCTGTAGCTTGGAATAATATTGGCTAGAGACAATCTCTCAGTCCCAAAATAATAGGTCCGACAGTTGAAGTATTCAAGCAAGTCAAAAAATATATCAAAATAGCCTAAGATCGTCAGCGTCATTGGGCCGATTTGCATCGGTAACCTCTTGAGTTTTCTGTCGGCGACCATGTATTCTTTCAGATTTTGCCTACCCGAGGGGTCATTAGATTCGATGTGGGAGAAAAACTTAGTCCTCGGTATATAGGACCGTTCGATATTCTCGAGCGAGTAGAAGATATTTTTTATCGTCTTGCTCTTCCACCGTCGGTTAGTGAGATACATAATATTTTTCATGTATCCTAGTTACGATGATCTATATCGGATACGATTCATGTCCTGGATCATTCATAATTTTTTGTTGGTACCGACCTTTCTTATGAGAAAATACCTGTATCAATTTTGGACCGGAGAAAGAAGATTCTCAAGAACTGGGCCATTTGTTTAGTCCGAGTTGTTTGGGGGCATTACTCATCGGGCGAGTCAACTTGGGAGTACGAGGATGATATCCGAGCTAGATATCCGTATTTTTTTGACTCGTAAGGTATATTTGTTCGTATATCTCGTACCCTGATATGGTCTTGTGCATGCTTATCTTATTCTAGGTAGTTTGTAATATATGATTGATATTCATATGGTCTTGCTTATTTTATTACCCGCCTGATCTGATATCTTGATATACGAACAAATGCCTTGTTGAAATTCTGAGGACACAATTTTTCTAAGGAGGTGAGGGTTGTGAGACACATCTAACTATTTTAGTATTATTATATTTTATCTTGTATATGTGTGTTATAGCTGTATAATTATTTTTCATGTAATTTATGGATTTCTCTAGCTATTTTTATGTAAATTCTAGATTGGTGCTTGGTGAGTCTTCCTTACTATATGTAGCCTTCCCTTTCTCTCTCATCCTCATACTTCTTTCTTTCTTTCTTTCTTTCTTTCTTTCTCTTTCTTTATTTTTTTCTTCCTCTTCCCTCTCCTCTCCCTAGCCGAGAGCAGCCCGAGGCCGGCCTCCTCATTCTTTTTGGTGGTAGTAGTAGTAGTAGCTTAGTAGTGGATTTAGGCAAGTACATCTTGCCAATGAGAAAGAACTTGCACTTTCGGTCACTCTTGCATTTTATTAGTCTATATTGTGCTTTATGAACTGCTCTTCATGTTTACTTCTTGTTATGTTCAATTTTGATGCCTTGGTTGGATTAGATCTAAGTTTCAACTTTGGAGCTTCCATGAGTTTACTTGGTTTTGATCTCTTAAAACTTGATATTTTTAAAAACTAGTAGTTCTATGTTGATGAGCACTTGATTTTATGTCGTTTTGAACTTTACTTTGTTGGATTCAAACTTAAAATAAGGATTTTATGTTGAAAACAAGTTTTTAGACTTGGACCTTTTCAATGGCTGAAACTTGTTGTTCTGCGACGAAGGATTTCCATGCGGCCCGCTTGGCATGAGGCCTGGACTCCCGTTGTCACTACCATATTTTCTAGGAAATGGTATTTTAGTAATTTCATAATTAATTAAATATTGTGCATGTAAATAATTATTTATTGTATTATTTAATTATTGTTAGATGTTATTTATTTATTTTGGACTTGTGTTAGTGGATCTAACTAGTTTAGTTTAGACTCATGGACCAACATGTATTAATTGTTAGATTTTAGCCTAATTAGAAAGCCCATTGATTAGGAGGATAATTAATTTAATTAAACCATTAGACTAGAAGCTTTCCTCCTTAATTATTTCTTTATGAGAGGCCCCAAGGGGTATTTTGGATATTACATAGTAGCTTGAGGGAGGGAACAAGTGAGGCCTATAAAAAAAGGGGGGAAAAAGTTGCTCTCACCTCTTTTCATTTGAAAACTTGATCTAAAATTTCCCTCAACCAAATTCCTTCATTTCTATATCATTTTTCTACCAAATTTTATCCCAATTTCTTCCCAAATCACCATTAAAGGCTAGTGAAACAAGGACCTAGAAGGAGAAAGCAAGGATCTACAAAGAGGAGCAATAATCTACAATTTGGAGGCCAATTTCATCACATTTAGAGTTTTTATTGAGAATCCATCTTCCAATAGGTACAATTCAGTTTTATCTCTTAATTTAGGTTCTAAATCTGATATTTAACCATTAGAAACTAACCCATATGCATAGGCTACCCATAGGATTTGGTTTTGTGTTCATAGGAGGTCTATTGAGATAGTTATGGTACTTTTTGTCAATTTTGGGGGAATTCCGAGATTGACATTTGTTGTATGTGTCAATTAGTCCTATAGATCAATTTGACATGTGCTTGTGTATTTGGGGCTAGTGTCATATCCACAATTGGGTATTTGTAGGTCGTATCCCAACAATTTGGTGATACATGTTGATTTGGGGGTTTTCCCTCCGACACGATACTTTGTGCATGTCATATTTTGACACGGATACATAGATTTATGTTTGACTCTTCGTATTGTTCATAAATAATATATTAGATTTTTTCGTGTCCTTCGGGGTATGTTTGGTTGTGTTGTGGACTCGTGTCGCAAGCGTATCATAGATCTAGTGTGATACGGGTGTGATGCACTCCACGTGTTTGCTATGATGCATTTCTAGATCTAAATTCTATTACTCTTAGTCATGGATAATATATTTATTGTTAGGTATATCTATATTTATTGTCTTAGTGTATCATATACCTATATACCTATGTATCATATATGTACGTAGTGATACTACTATATACATAATAGCTACTTGTATATATATATATATATATATATATATATATATATATATATATATATATATATATGTGTGTGTGTGTGTGTGTGTGTGTGTGTGTGTGTGTGTACATATATTTGGAGATTGTTGGGATCTATGGGATACATATATGTGAGGGTTTTGTAGTGTGGTTGGGTGTGCGTGTATGATTGTATATATATGAGAGGGGGGCTCAGGTCAGCTCAACAGAGCAGCAGGTGCTGCAAGTAGTGAAGAAGCCAGCAGCAACAGTAAAGTGAGCCAGTATCAGCAGCAGTAGTAAAATAAAGTATAGCAGCAGCGGCAGCAGATTGGTAGTAGCAGCAGCAGCAGATTGGTAACAGCAGCAGCGACTACATGAAGTGCAGCAGCAGCAACGATCTGAAGTATAGCAGCAACAACAATGTGATGGTTAGATAATTAGTAGTTAGTTTTAATAGATGGTTAGTTAACTAGTTATCTAACAACCTAGTTAAATAGTTACCTATGTAGATACTTGTTATATTTAGTAGCTAGATAGATGTATATATCTAGATATCTTCATGTATCTCTAAATTATCTATATAGTGTAGATACGTGTACTTGTGTATATATATTAGTAGTAATTAGTATCTAGTAAGTAGTAGTATCTAGTTAGTTAGTATTTATGTAGTTATACCTCTTATGTATATCGCTAAGTTATATATATATATATATATATATATATATATATATATATATATATATATATATATATATATATATATATATATATATATGTCTATGTCTATGTCTATGTCTATGTTTTAATTGTATTGATAGTTAAATATAGCATGAGAGTTAATGCTTAAATTCATATTGGGGGATACTAGCAATTGATATTAGAGTACTAGAATTATATTTGGGATGTTAGTTAGATATATACTAAATATCACTTTTACCTTGAGATACCAAGGTAAGAGTCAAGGTATTGAGGATAATCAAGGTATTGGGTTCGAGCATCAAGATGGAGGTTTAATGGTGCGATACCGAGTTGGTTCAAAACCAAGGTATCCCTTTAATATTTATATTAGGATCTTATATACTTAATATTGCTTGATATGTACATAAATGATAATTATCTATTGTTTTACGTATCCTGAGATACGGTATCCTAGTATCCTAATATATAGCTTTTATGACCTAGACTCTTAGTGTTTAAACCAATATCCTTGATTTAGATTCATGCAACCTAGAAATAGATAGTTTGACATAATTGACCATAGTTTGACCATAGTTGACCATTTTGACTTAGAGTTGACCTAGTTTGACTTTTGACTTAGAGATGACTTGTTGACCTAGAAGTTGACTAGTTTAACTTATTTTCTTTTTGAAACCTTGTATTGATGTTATATTCATATCTAGTTCTTCGAGGCACCGTATCAGACATCTGTAAGGCTATTCATTGGACTTCAGGCCAGTACATTCTCTGATAGTTTTTTATTTATGATATCCTCTATGTTCATTGTATCTAGTGTAGATATCCATATTTTTTGACACGATGGTTACACGGATTGGTATATCTGGATCTCGTCATGAGATGTTATTCCTTGTATATGGTGTATCTTGTGCAAGTCTTGTTTCATTGATTATCTTGTGCATGTACATATACTGATTCTCGAGGAGATTTGCTACCTTCCTAGAGAATTCTGTGTCATAGCATACCATGGTTGGATCTATTATACCAGTCGGGGTGGGGAGTATTTAGTGTAGATATGTGATCATACCCTCCTTATGCATGTCTTGTTCCTTGTGAGTGTTGATCATACACCGCACATATGATCAACCAGGCCATTATACTCTTGTGCAAGTTCCCAAGCCGATCAAATGTTAAGCTAGTACTCACACACTTAGTCATTAATATTCTTGTTCATTGACATATTGTTCATTATTGTATTATTCCAGTATTTCCTTATTGTGTATCTCTTGTATCTATTGTACATCTTGTATATTCACATCTATTTACTGTTACATAGTTTTTATCATTGATTAGAACTGTTGTTAGAGATGTACTCTGCTCCTTTCCTGACTGGATATATTTTTCCCAGATGACACTGAGAAGTGGTACCCTACACATTATGGACCTCAAGATATTATGGGATTAGAGTCAGAGACCCTGGCTCAGGAGGGACTTATCCCGACTGAGATAGATGACCCGGGACTAGTAGCTTCTTAGTATTCTTTTGTACTGGATTTGTCTCCAGCTTATTTTGTTAGTATTCTTTCAGACTCATTGATGTATTATTTTAGACTCATGAGTTGTATGTAACTATTCTATTTTTATCATATTCGTGCTCTTTTCCATCTTAGATCTGTGATTGAGTATATTGTTATTGTTGGTGGTTCATTATATTGATAGATAGATTACCCAGACAATGTTCTACCGTCGATTCTGCGGCGTAGGCTGGGCGTTGTTTCCGACTTGCATCCCTACATCGGGTACGGATCGTAACACCTGTAAAGTCCCTAATTTTTAATTTTTAATTTTTAATTTTAATATTTTAATATTTTTTATTAAATTATTAATTTTTTGGCTATTTTGTTGGTTAATTAGGAAATAAATTCTTTGATTTAATTACTTATATAAATAATTATTTAGAATCATTTTCAGGCTATTTTAGAATTTTTTTGGATTTTTTAGAATGTTTGGATATTTAAAACCTAGAAAACGTAATTTTATAGTGCTTTCATGATTTATTGTGAGACCATACTTGCATATTTTTCTACCAAAAATTTATTTTAGGGTTAAAATACTTAAATATATTTTCTGTAATTTCTTTAGAATTTTTGAAAATTATTTGAATTTATTTGGATTTATTTGGTTTTAAAATAGGCTAATAACTAATTTTCTAGGACATTTAGAATTTACTTTAGAATTATATGACCATAAAATGGCTCCAAGTATTTTTCTAGGGTTTATAATGGTATTTTATATTTTTTGGAATTTTTTAATTTTTTACATATTTATTTGGAGTTAATTAGGTAACAATTACTTAATAAATAATTTATTGGATATTAAAACCTATTTAAATCCCCAGTCTGCATACACAGCCAACCCTAACATACCCGTAAGCTTCTACCTATATATATGTATAGAGGTGTTTAGGGTTTCTTATTTCCGCCAAATTTAAGAGAGGAGAGAGAGAGAGAGAGAGAGAGAGAGAGAGAGAGAGAGATTTGTGGTGATTTTCATCTAGGGTCTACTTTAACTTCGAGAAGCCATATCTCCTAGCTCCTAGTCTAAACGCATCCTCATTCCTTGCATTAGAACCGACTTAAGGTTAATTCCAGAATATATAATTTATTTTCAATAATTATGTACACAAAATTCTGTAAAATTCGTGGAGTGCCGGTTATCCGAAATCTAACATATTTCGGTATTTTTGAGATTCTGAGAGATCCCAAACTTGGAATCACAATCCGTTTAAATTTTTGGAAAGCTGACACGATAAACCAAGATATTTTTTTCAGAATTAAATATTCTAGTTTAATAATCTAAAAAATTTGTGCAACCTAAAAGTTACTAGAAAACAAGCAAAAACTGTTATTTGTGCGCCATATTGGCCATAACTCTTTACAGGCTTATGATTTTGTGAAACCGTAGATTCCAAAATTCATGTAGCACTAAAATCTACATGATTCCACACAAAATCTAGGATTTGAGTTGGTTGACTTTTTAGTCAACGAAATGCCTTAATTTGCGTGCCACAAATCCTAAACTTGCAAACAAGATTTATGTTTAGGTATAACTTATAATTCCAAATTTTAATAATAAATATTGATTATAGAGACTAATTTGACTTAGTTCTAGGTGTTATAACTAATAAATGGCTTAGGTGACATAGATGATAGACGACTTACATTAAATCCACTTTCCTACTTAGTAGTGGTTGTTTGTAATTATATTTGTGTATTATATTTAGTTGTATGTTCTTTGGACTTGGTAGACTTTCATGATGGTCATAGATTGTTGGTTCATGGATAGATCTTGGTAAAACTTTGGGATTGCAACTCAGCATGGACATAACAGACAAGTATACCTTGCCACTATTACTGTTTATTTACATCCACATATGCATGTCTTATTTATGCCATTTATTTTTTTATTTATGTATATTGTTAAACTGTACGTCCAAGAATGACTTGGATGCAACGATGATTACGTCGTTCTTTGTCTTATATTTATATTATGCATGTTGATCTAGTTTTACGAGACCACCCATTGAGTTGAGGCATCATTATGTTTCATATGGCCCTGACACAGGTGTTACACGAGTTGTGACTCTCACGTAGATCACGGACTTGCATATTGACTGGCCATCGATGTCACATCATGATCTTTCGCGGAATCGGCTGTCCCCGCTAGTGCGAATCACTGCGCCAACGCTCCCCCAGGACGATCGTTCCCTTCTGGACATGATGCCACACGAGCACAAGCTGCTGTAAACCCCCTCAATTTTTTTTAGGTAGACTGGGTATGGTGAGAATTTTGGTTTAGCATCAGGTTGTTTAAGGATTATAAATTAGGGATTATCAAGACTGGTTCTTTAATTTAAAATCTTGGTGCACCTTACCATTGCTACCATATTTGGAGCACAACAATAGCCTTTATCTTCCAACAAATTTTTGCACTCTTGACCTGACGAGCCAACCTAGCCACTGGACATTTCTTTCACTCACAAACATACTCCCCTGTGCTCTATTTTAATTATACAACTTTCAAGTCATAAAAATTAATTTAATTTCTATGCCTTGTACCTATGTCATTGCCATCGATTTTTAGGAAAAAAACTTAACCCATTTCGCCTAACCAATTAAAGGGCCCAAGACTAATACCAAGCTTACAACGTTCATGATATTTGTGTCACTCCCAATTGAGACCCCATGTACTCCCATTTTATTTAATAACACCTATGACACAATATTTATTTAATTTGGTGAAAATGACTTAACTTAACCCCAACTAAGCCCTCACACCAAATATTGAGACTCATATAAAACACCCAACACCCACTCCATCCTACAAAATATCAAACACCATTTTTTTACATAAACTCCTGGCCTTGGCTTGAATTGGGCGGGGAACTGAAATCAAGGAGAATAACATCCTTAGAAAGAAGACTTTCTCTTTTAACAGAGGGGGGAAGCACTAGCTGACCCTCACTTCTAAAATCAAAGAGCATATAGACTCATCGGACTCTCACTCTACTCATAGCACTAACTCGCCTTAGCAACTATAACTCCTAACTCTTAACTGAGAAGATAGGCCTTTTTTCCCTTCATTTGTAAACCCCAAACTCTTAAGGACCCAAATGCAAAATTAATACAAGGTGTCAACCTCCTATTGGTGTAATTCAAATAAAGAAGACCACCCTTGGCCATGTGACCGGCCATGACCAAATTTCTTCCCCCATTTTTATTATACTTTTCATCCTCATCCACTCACACTTAATCCTAGCCTTTGATTCATTACTCCATCAACCACAATGACCCATTCTCCCTATTTAAGGACACACACACACACACACACACACATCCCTAGGTAGCCGGCCCTAATCCCAAGAGAACCCCCATCATCACTCTCTCACCTCACTCCCCTCTATCTCCTCTCTACAGCCAAAATTTCTTCTTCTTCTTTTTCTTCTTCTTCTTCTTCTTATTCCTCTTCTCTATCCTTAGAACCCTAAAATAGCAGACACCTACACACCACCACCACTACCGCCATCACTATTCTATCAACACCTGACACTGTTATCACCGACCATCTCTGCCTCCTTCCTCCACTTCATAGCCATTACCACCACCGTCAGCAACCACCACCGTCGACACCACCACCAATACAACATCACCACCACTACCACCACCGCCAACACTACCACCACTGCCGCAACCGTCAACACCACCACCACTGCCACCACCGTCAATACCACCACAGTCGACACCAACACCAACAAAGCCATAACATCACCACCACTTTCACCACCATCAACACCACCACCACTTCCACCACTGTCAATACCAATAACACAACCGACACTAACACCACCACAACCACAACCTCACAACCACTGTTACCACCTCATGACACCACTACCACTGCTGCTACCACCAGCAACTACCACTATCTCATCCCCCCGTTCGATACCACAACTATAACATCCCCACCATGGCCAACCAGCAGTTAGGACACCACCGAACGCCCCCTCTGGTATAACTCCTCTCTTCTTCTACTTATTTATTTATTTTTGCAACTCTTTTAATTCGTTAAAAACCCTAGTTAGGTTATAGGTTCCTTTGAGCACTACTTTTTAACACTTTTTTAAATACCCATGTTTAGTTTGTATCCAAGAATAATAACATTCATTATTTGGGATTATATATATATATATATATATATATATATGAAATGCATGAGTAGATGAGGATGTTGTTCAACTAAATTTCTGTTAGGTAGTATTGATGGTATAATTGAAAGATGAAGATGTGATCATTCTGCGTATTAAGAGGTGACAACGAATTTATGACTGATGCACTTGTGTTTATGGTTACATTAATGAGATGGGTTAAGGATGAACATTGTTCGCAGTTGATCAAATCTACACTTGATGAATACTAGTATTTGAGGATAGTTTTTGAGGACGTTATGCAATTTGATGATACTATATTTATTATAATGCTTCCCTAGTCAACTTTGGTCAACACCCTAGTTAGTATGCTTAGTCGTGAGTTATGTACTATGACAAAACCTAGGTTAAGTTCTCAATGACAAATTTTCAATAATAAATAGACTTTGTGTTAATTATTAATTAGTTTTAATTACTCCTCTAGGTACTTTGGGATCCTCAAACTTGGACGTTGTACCAGAGTCCCTTCTTCAGCATCTGGACACAGGCAAGTGTACCTTGCCATACTGTAACTCAGTTCCAATTTTACTTATTTATTTCATCTATATATTGTGTGCGCATTGAATCAAAATTGTTACTTAGCGTCCGGGTCATATCCGGGTACAGAAGTTCGTCGGTAATGTCTAGTATTAATTGTTATATGTTTTTTGATACCTTTATGTACCTACTTGGTTACATCAGAATCCTATAACATATTCAGATACTATCATCGTGCCAGACTTCTTGTATCTTGATAGTGTCAGCATGACCGGAACCTGTGATGACAATAGGATCGTGATTAGTGCTAGTTACTTTAGTATGACAAGACTGTTTAGATAGAGGTTCAGGCTCAGCGAGCTGCGAATGCGTCTCATTGAGCGCATTGGGAGGGGAAGACAGTTACTAGACGCTTAGGCTACTTCGTATACACTATATATATATATATATATATATATATATATATATATATATATATATATCCTTATTTACGTAGAGATCATGTATCCAAAGTCGTAGTACTTACTTACTGTGTGTCTCTGTGCTCGAAGCTACGGGTACGCACCGTGTGTCTCTGTGCCTCGGAGCTACGGATTTATATTTGGAAAGTCCATGTATCGAACATTGTCTTCATGTTGTGTCTCACTTAGGTGGTTATTCTAGATTACACCGGCGTATCACATGTTTTCTTTATGTTTTACTATGACATGCTGTTTTTGTACCTTGTTACGTCCCTCTGAGGACCTGGTTCCCTTCCAGGCATAGGCGAGGAGGACTACCCGGAGGAGTACGGACCGGGTGTATATCTAGGAGCAGGACTTGTAGCAAAGGACGAGATCCTTCCCGAGGATTTTGCTTGATCACCGGTAGTGACTTCACCATGGGTCCGGTATCATTATCTAGTTAGTAGATATCGGCCATAATTATCTTATTGCTTCCTTTTATTCAGTACTTGTATTAGCGGGTTTATTCCTGTGTGACTCTATCCGTATTGTATTATGATACATTTCTATACTTATTTTTCTTTTTACACATTAGTAGACTTGTTTTCTCTATGTGTTTTATATTCTTATATCTGTGGATGAGATTAGTAACACTGCTTATGTTTTAAATGTTGGGTTATATCATTGTACTTTATAACTTAGGTGCACTCTATCGGGTCCATTAGATTGGGATGCCCGTCGGAGTGTACCCGTTGGTCAATGCCACGTGGCTCAGTTCCTTATATTTGGAACTGGGACCTGATATAGTTTTTGTGGTGGCCCATGCAGGTCCGATTTAAATTGTCTTGGTTACCTGACTGTGCCAAGCAAGCCTATAATTAGGAATATATATTAGGATCTCATCTACATGCTTGAGTACTTCATATAATACTTCTATTTCGATTTTATTTTGTAAAATTTGTATCATGTTTAATTCTAAAACGCTGATCTTAAACATGACTTTTTCTCAGAGTTATGAATTTTTGTAGCGAACGTGTCGCACAGCCGGGCGATGTCCCCCGTGACGCCGGGTCATCTAGGGAACCGACACTGGGGCAGGTTTCTCTGTTGACCCCAGCTCCCTAGGGACAATCATCTAGGAAGCTAGAGGTGCCTCCGGACAGGCACCAGTCTCCGCACCGGGCAGATCATGAGGGCCAACAGTTCGCAGGACATGAGGAGCAACAGTTGCCCCTACTACCTCTATTTCTCCCACAGACGCCATACATGCCTTCCCACCAGGGCAACCCATGGACGGGCCATAGATGTTACAGATGATCTACGCTATGATGCAGGCCCAACAATAGGTCCAACAGCAGGCCCAACAGCGCCAAACTGAGTCTTTGAGAGAGATTATTGTGACGACTTTGGGAAAGGTGCCACTACCAGCTCGGTAGTCAATGATGGGGTCTGTCATTGACTTCCTGTAAAACCCCTAATCCTGAAAACCGTATTATTTTTATTTTTATTTTTATTAATTATTTTAATTTATTTATAGTAGTTATGAGCTAAATAGAGGAAAAAAAATTTATTTAATTTTTAGTTGAGGTGTTTGTGCATTTAGAGAATTTATGGAGCCATTAAATTTTTTTCCTAATTTATTTTATGCAGGAGACCAGGTGGACAGTTGATAGCTTAATGGTATGCACAAATATAATTTCTAGTATTTTCAAGGTATATATATATATATATATATATATATATATATATATAGTAAATTAGAAAAAGAAAGAAAAAGAAATGAAATAGGAAATAGGAATAAAGAAAGAAAAAGAAAAAAAAAGAAAATGGGTTTGAATCATTAAAACCCAAAAACCCAAAACTGCATACCCGCACCCGTTAAGCCAAAGAAAGAAACAGCAGCAGCAGCAGCGGTTTACAGAAACAACGCGCGGTTTCTTCTTCCCCCCCGCGCCGCCTCTCTCTCTCTATAAATTCTCACTTTTCCAAACCCTAACCCTAGAACATCTCTCCCCCCATCCACCCAGAGACGCGCCGTCAAGCCTCGACCACCGCCGGAGTGCAGGCCGCCACCGGAGAACCAACCCCGGCCGACCGCACAACCGCGACCCCGCGCGCGACAGAATTGAATGCAACGTACCTATGTTCAAGCCATATTTTCTGTCTTCTCGGTCGACCAAACTCGACCCCGTCTTCACCGGTACGTTCACCACCTATCCCTCTATAAATCCTGTGCATTAGTTTAAATAGTTCAGCGTGTAAACCTAAACAAAAATAGCGTCCAAGTTGACAAAAAATGACAACTTTTGGGAACGCAAAAAACTGCGGTAACTACCCATGTTTACGGACTCGTATCTCCCACCACAAAGATCCAAATTCGATTTTTTTTTTGGTCTGCGAAGACCACCTAACCTAGTTTAATTTTTGTAATTTAAAATATTTTATTTGTTGATGTATATTAAAATAAATTAGGTAGAAAAACTCAAAAACTTACTTTTTCTAAATTCCAAAATTTGTGATACGGAGCGCGTCCCGCCAAACGGGACAGCCCCATCGTGTATCAAGTGTATCAAAAGGTGCATACAGTATAACTAGACTTGTGGACTTTCATGGAAACTGATTTGGACGCGTGTGCGCGTCGGAATCAGCCCGTATCAATAAAATTTCTCCGTATCGTGACTTTTACAAAAGCCCTGCGTATTTAGTGCACGCTCGTCAGAATACGACGAAACTTGTGCCACTGGACTCATGATATCGCGCTGGTCCTGTGACCCAATTTTCACACAATTATGAGATAGTTGACCAAATCGCTTATTGGCGGGCCCTACGGTTGACTTTTTGGGCAAAATTGTGTTCGGCTCACCGGAATCCACATTTGGACATACCGTTGAGTTCGTACTGACATTTAGAGTTTGTTTGACCTATAATTTGTCCCTTTCAGAGACCTTTACCCTTGGCACACTTTTTGGTGCAAAGTCGGCCACACGTGGACCCCACTTTGACCCAAAATTACTGTTTTGCCCCCTGTGTCCAAATTGGACGAAAGGGTAGTGTTTTCTAGCTTTTTTGCTTATTTTAGAAATATTGATAATATTTATTTCAGCATTCGAAGACGTTTATTCTGAGGCCATAGTTTCTGACTCTTGGTGTTTGATATTTGGACGTTACATTTTACAGCTCTCTTGTCAGGCAAGTATACCTTGCCTTGTTGTACTATTTTAATTCTGTATTATTAGTTGCATGTTTATATTATATAACGGTGTGCATCCGAGAGAGACTCGGGTGCAGTCAACGAAGGCGTTGACGTTAGGACTTGTGTCTGACCTAGTGTCTAGTAGATCCACCTAAAGTTGTGGAGTTATTGGTATGACTCCCCAGGCCTTGACACGTATCATTACACGTCACAGAGTGAGTTCATGTAGGGACGCGTGCCTCATGCTCGACTGGCCATCGGTATGAGCAACACGTGTAACGGTATTTAGCTTAGTTGTTTATTTCTATAGAGACTTGCATCATTGTACGAGGTATCCACGTCGTGTTCACGACTTGTATATCTACATTGGGTGGGAAGGACGACTAGTAGGCGTATGGGATACCCACCTCCTTCATACAGATACCGCACTCGACGGAGTGATACAAACGTATATATATTGCAGATACCACATTCTTTAGAGTATTGGATGTTATTTGGTGATTTTGCTGATACCACACTCTAAAGAACGTTGGACGTTATACTATTTCAGATACCATGCTCCTCGGAGATGGATGTTATTTTATTGCAGAGTGCCCATATTCTGGGGCATATGTGGCATATACTAGTCAATCACGACGATTGGCAAATTATGTTAGCATATGTCTAGCCTACACTTTCCCTATGCACTAAGCTGTCCTCAAATTGCATTCACTTAGATGGTTAGCACACCCCCTTTATTTATTCAGTATTTACTTTATGGCATGCTTCTATGTATCTTGTTATGTCCCTCTGAGGACCTGGTCCCTTTCTAGGTGTAGATGTTCATGAGTATTCGCAGGAGCACAGATCAGGACTGGTTACATATATTTTGATGAGGTCTTCTCTTCAAGCCTCATGATTGATAGATGTTGTACGTATATTGTATTTATCTTATTTCTTTTATATTCTAGTTCGGCAGTAGATTTATTTCCATCCGACGATCATCTCTAGATACTTTATATTGAGATCTAGTTACATGATTATTGGTTATTCATTTATATTTGATTTCTGTGGATGAGATTTAGATTATACCCTGTGACTTGTGAAAGTTTTATCACTTGCGAATTATTGTTCATTATACAGTGTACGTATGTATTATGGTTTCCATATATTAGAGTTGCCATATACATGCGGCTGGCATGCTTACGTGTCCTAATCCTATGTATTTTGGGACTGGGGCGTGACATATATTTAGTAGTGGCCCATGCAGGTCAGAGCATATTATTTCGGTTACATTACTGTACCGAGCAAGCCTACAAATAGGATTAGAGTATATAATCTCATCCATAATTGATTATGACTTATCTTCCTTCCAGTATATTCTATTTAAATAATTGTATCCTGCTTGATTCACGTGCTTCCCTAATAATTCCTTGAGTATAGCCCCTGCTAGAATATAGGAATCCCTGTTGATGGGATGATACTTAGGTTAACATTCCTATTAAGAATACAACTAGGGCATTGACACATCACTAAGTTTAGGATACTTAATGAACCCTATCCTTCCTTATTACCTAATGAACCCTAGCGTCACTTACCTATAGATTAATTTAACATTATCCCTTGATGTATTATGTATGACTTGAGAGTAGTATAAATACTACTAGGATTAATTAGAAATTTGACCATAGTGTTTGACCCTAGTATTGAGGAACTAATAGAATCTAAGGTTAAACATTAGGACTGAACCTAGATTTTCATGGTGAGATAGTACTAGAGACCTACAACTTTAGCACCTTGTCTTATAGTAGCCGAACAATGCCTTAGGAAGCCAAGAGGAATGGATAGAATATTCCCTTGATCATACCTCGAACATAGAGATTAGCATACCACCTTCCCCTTAGAAAAACCATGACATTATCTAGAGTCCCTCTATTTTATTTTCGTATCTTGTTTCCTTGCAACTTTAACACTTGCTAGTTGTGCAACGACTAATTATGTTCTTCTATTCTTCATCTACTAATTCGTGCCACTTGACACCTCTGGTTATAGACCAAGTAATTTTATTCTATGTTAGGATATATAGCTTGCTAGGATTATAATTGTAATCTTGAACTTGGAATTATGTACTTGGTAGTTAGAACTTGATAGTTTAAGTTGTTCCTTTAGATTGTGATCTGATTATTCTTAGTTTTAAATCATGTAACTTGTACCATACCTCGATACGAGTTATATCCCCTTTTCCCTTGAAGACCAGTAACTTTTCCATTTTTTTTTACTATTGACACCTTGTTATATAATCACTACGACTAAGACTTAAGATGACCATTACATATATAATATAATAGGAGACCTTAATGAGTACCAAGATCTTTTTCTCGTGTACCCTAATAAGAGTTCTACTTTATTTACCAGGACCAGGTTATTTTGTAGGATCTCCTTTAAGGCAGTTACAGTATTAGTTTATTATTTTAAGTTGGGTAGTATGCCTCACAACCTAGTAACACATAGTCCTCTTGACTCATTATTGTAGTATAACTGAATGACATTAACTGTATACTAGCATAAGACGATAGTGTTTATTAAGACTGTAGAACTTAGAAGGCCATACCCCTATTTGGTCGACTAGCGACTTAGACAAGGAGTTAGAATAACAACTGTAGAGATTTTAGAGTCTTATCTTTATATGAATTTGAATTATTTTAAAATTTCCCCCATCATAATCTAGCGTACTTATATTTGTTGTACTAGCTTGACTTATGCTGCTATTATAGCCTGGTTTGGCAAGCTTATTCTTTATCAAGCTTGTTCATGATATATGTATTATTGGAGTACTACACTAATACATTTCAGAATCAGTGTATTACGGTCTGATCAACCATAGTGCGCTTGGTTCGTCCTTTGCATAACTACTTTACGTGGATTGAGATATATAGTGATTATTAGATGAATGTACTTTCCCTTTAGATATGTCTGAGCATATCGTATCAGTTACATAACTGTACTGATACGAGCACGTGAATAGAAATTACCAAAATAGGATTTCAATCCACAACTATCTTGACAATTCCTATTGAATTCTTTAAATGCCTTGATCCCCACACTTCTAATCTATTACCTCCCCCTTGAACTCTTGATTATTGTTTTTCGTCTTCCCTTATTTCGGAAAGACGAAACCTCATGCTTAGTATAAGTACGAAAAGTATATTATTTTTGTAGCCATTTCTGTTTGTTTCTTGGGAAAATTACCAAACTCTATTATTAGATTTGATTTCAGTTTAAAACTGTGCTACCTTTAGAATGACCCTTCACTACCTACCTATATTTTATTTTATTACTTTCCTGATACATGCATCACTATGGCAGCATAAAAATTTTGCCTCGTAACTTTGGTCAATTTCAGAACTCAAGTGTTACGATGAAGAATGTATCATTTTGGTGTCAGGGGTCTAAATAGATTTTACCTAGATAGACAATCGACTGACTCCTGAATGGATAGCAGCACCTATGACTCGGTTGACTTGTAAGGATCAAGAATTCATATGGACCGACGAGTGTCAAGCCGCTTTCGAAGAGTTGAAGAAGCGACTGACCACAGCACCAGTATTGACTATTCCATCAGGATCATGAGGTTATGTGATCTACAGTAACGCATCAGGGAAAAGCTTGGGATGCGTATTGATGCAGCATGACAAGGTGATTGCATATGCATCTAGACAGTTACAAGTGCATGAGAAGAATTATCCAACTCATGACTTGGAACTTGCAGCCGTTGTATTTGCTCTGAAGCTATGGAGACATTACTTATATGGGAAACGAGTAAAGATCTATACAGACCACAAAATCCATAATTATGTCTTCAAGCAGAAGGAGTTAAATATGAGGCAACATCGATGGCTTGAATTGATAAAAGATTTCGAGATAGCGCTACATTATCACCCAGGCAAGGCTAACATTATAGCAGATACGTTAAGCCGGAAGCCAGCAGCTTATTTCTTGACAGCATAGAGAGAATTATTGGAGGACTTGCAAGAGCTTGACATTGAAGTGATTTTACCCGGAGCAGATGGGATATTACGATGTGGTGATCGTCTTTATGTTCCAAATGGGGAGATTCGACAGGAGCTGATAACAGAAGCTCATAGTTCGATATATTATATTCATCCTGGAGGCACCAAGATGTATCGTGACTTACGGCAGCACTTTTGGTGGCATAAAATAAAAAGAGAGATAGCTCACTTTGTAACTAAATGCCTGGTATGTCAGCAAGTAAACGCAGAGCACCAGAGAATAGCAGGATTATGCAACCACTTCCGATTCCAGAGTGGAAGTGGGAGCACATCACTATGGACTTCATCAAGGGTTTTCCCAAGAGTCCAAGTGGAAGAGATGCAGTATGGGTAATAGTAGACCGACTCACCAAGTCAGCATATTTCTTACCTTTTAGAGTTAGCCAGTCTACAGAAGCTTTAGCTGACTTATATACAAGGCAGATTGTGAGATTGTACGGCATACCAATCAGCATTGTATCAGACAGGGATTCACGTTTCACATCGTACTTTTGAAGGAACATGCAAGAGAGTCTTGGAACTCGTCTGAAGTTCAGTACATCTTATCACCCGCAGACAGATGGGCAGTCAGAGCGTACTATTTAGACATTGGAGGATATGTTGAGGGCTTGTATGTTAGACTTTGGAGGATCATGGGAGGACCACCTACATCTTTTGGAGTTTTCTTACAATAATAGATATCAAGCGAGTATCCAGATGGCTCCGTTGAAGCATTGTATGAAAGAAAGTGTAGGTCTCCTGTGTGTTGAAGTGACGTGGGAGAATGTCAGATTCCGGGACTAGAATTGGTGGTCAACACCGTAGAGACAGTTAAGAAAATATAAGGACACTTGCGAGCAACGCAAGACAGACAGAAGCAGTGGGCAGACCGCCATCGTTGTCCCTTGGAGTTCAAAGAGGACGATCATGTCTTCTTGAGGATATCACCTACCAGAGGCACCATTCAATTCGGAGGGCGCGGCAAGTTGGGTCCAAAGTATATTGGACTATTTGATGTGCTAGAGAGTGGAAGAAGTGGCATATCGACGTGCGCTACCACCTTCACTTGAGGGAGTACATGATGTATTCCATGTATCGCAACTCAGGCGATATGTGACAGACAACAGTCATATTCTTGACCATTCGGAGATCACCATTGGGTCGAGCTTGTCATACCAAGAGCAACCCGTAGAAATCCTTGATCGTCAAGAGAAAGTATTGAGGAACCAGTCTATTCCCTTGGTTCGCGTGGCATGGAAGTATGACGCGTCAGGAGAATCTACTTGGAAACGTGAGGACGACATGCACAAGCTTTTTTTGAACCTATTCGTTGACCAAGGTATGAAATTACTTTGTTAATTTATATCTTATGCCATCCTTGACTTTCTATCGTAGCTTAGTTTTAATTTCGAGGACAAAATTTTTATAAGTTGGGTAGAATGTAAAATTCCTAATCCTAAAAACCGTATTATTATTTTTTTATTAATTATTTTAATTTATTTATAGTAGTTATGAGCTAAATAGAGGAAAAAGAATTTATTTAATTTTTATTTGAGGTGTTTGTGCATTTAGGGGATTTATGGAGCCATTAAAAATTTTCTCTAATTTATTCCATGTAGGAGACCCGGTGGATAGTTGATTGCTTAATGGTATGCACAAATATAATTTCTAGTATTTTCTAGGTATATATATATATAGTTAATTAGAAAAAGAAAGAAAAAGAAATAAAATAAAAAATAAAAAATAAAAAATAGGAATAAAGAAATAAAAAGAAAAGAAAAGAAAGAAAAGAAAATGGGTTTTGAATACTTAATGGATTCAAACCCAAAAATCCAAACCCGCATACCCGCACCCGTTAAGCCAAAGAAAGAAACAGCAGCAGAAGCCGCGGTTTACAGAAATTGCGCGCGGTTTCTTCTTCCCCCCCCCCCCCCGCGCCGCCTATCTCTCTCTCTATAAATTCTCACTGTCCCAAACCCTAACCCTAGAACATCTCTCCCCCCATCCACCCAGAGTCGTGCCGCCTAGCCTCGACCGCCGCCGGAGCGCAGGCCGCCACCGGAGAACCAACCCCGGCCGACCGTACAACCGCGACCCCGCGCACGACAGAATTGAATGCAACGTATCTGTGTTCAAGCCTTATTTTTTGCCTCCTCGCTCGACCAAACTCGACCCCATCTTCACCGGTACGTTCACCACCTATCCCTCTATAAATCTTGTGCATTAGTTTACATAGTTTTACGCGTAAAACTAGGCAAAAATAGCGCACAAGTTGACATAAAATGATAACTTTTGGGAACGCAGAAAACTGCGGTAACTACCCATGTTCACAGACTCGTATCTCTCACCACAGAGATCTGAATTCGATTTTTCTTTTTGGTATGCGAAGACCACCTAACCTAGTTTAATTTTTGTTATTTACAATATTTTATTTGTTGATGTATGTTAAAATAAATTAGGTAGAAAAATTAAAAAATTTACTTTTTACAAATTCCAAAATTTGTAATACGGAGCGCGCCCCGCCAAACGGGACCGCCCCGTCGTGTACCAAAAGGTGCGTGTAGTATAACCAGACGTGTGGGCTTTCACAAAAACTGATTTGGACGCGTGAGCGCGTCAGAATCAGCCCATATCCATGAAATTTTCCCGTATCGTGACTTTTATAAAAGCCCTGTGCATTTAGTGCATGCTCGTCAGAATACAACGAAACTTACGCCACTGGACTCATGGTATCGCGTTGGTCCTGTGACCCAATTTTCACATAATTCTGAGACAGTTGACCAAGTCGTCTATTGGCGGCCCCACGGTTGACTTTTTGGGTGAAATTGTGTTCGGCTCACTGGAATCCATATTTGGACATACCGTTGAGTTTGTACTGACATTTAGAGTTTGTTTGACCTATAATTTGTCCCTTTTAGAGACCTTTACCCTTGGCACACTTTTCGGTACAAAGTGGGCCGGGCCACACGTGGACCCCACTTTGACCTAAAATTACTGTTTTGCCCCCTGTGTCCAAATTGGACGAAAAGATAGTATTTTCTAGCTATTTCGCTTATTCTGGAAACGTTGGTAATGTTTATTTTAGCATTCGGAGACGTTTATTCTGACGCCATAGTTTCTGACTCTTGGTGTTTGAAATCTGGATGTTATATTTTACAGCTCTCTTGCCAGGCAAGTATACCTTGCCTTGTTGTACTGTTTTAATTCTGTATTATTAGTTGCATGTTTATATTTTATAACTGTGCGCGTCCGAGAGAGACTCGGGTGCAGTCAACGAAGGCGTTGACATTAGGACTTGTGTCTGACCTAGTGTCTAGTAGACCCACCTAAAGTTGTGGAGTTATTGGTATGACTCCCCAGGCCTTGACACGTATAATTACACATCACAGAGTGAGTTTATGTAGGGACGCGTGCCTCATGCTTGACTGGCTATCGGTGTGAGCAACACGTGTAACGGTATTTAGCTTAGTTGTTTATTTCTATAGAGACTTGCATCATAGTACGAGATATCCACGTCGTGTTCACGACTTATATATTTACATTGGGAGGGGAAGATGACTAGTAGGCGTATAGAACACCCACCTCTTTATACAGATACCGCACTCAACGGAGTGATACAGACGTATATATATTGCAGATACCACGTTCTTTAGAATATTGGATGTTACTTGGTAATTTTGCTGATACCACACTCTAAAGAACGTTGGACGTTATACTATTTCAGATACCATGCTCCTCGGAGATGGACATTATTTTATTGCAGAGTGCACATGTTCTGGGGGGCATATGTGGCATATACTAGTCAATCATGATGATTGGCAAATTACGTCAGCATATGTCTAGCCTACACTTTTCCTACGCAATAAGTTGTCCTCAAATTGTATTCACTTAGATGGTTAGCACACCCCCTTTATTTATTCAGTATTTACTTTATGGCATGCTTCTATGTATCTTGTTATATCCCTTTGAGGACCTGGTCCCTTTCCAGGTGTAGATGTTCATGAGTATTTACAGGAGCACAGATCAGGACTGGTTACGTATATTTCGAGGAGGTCTTCTCTTCGAGCCTCATGATTGATAGATGTTGTACCTATATTGTATTCATCTTGTTTATTTTATATTCTAGTTCGGCAGTGGATTTGTTTCCATCCGACGATCATCTCTAGATACTTTATATTGAGATCTAGTTACATGGTTATTGGTTATTCATTTATATTTGATTTCTGTGGATGAGATTTAGATTATACCCTGTGACTTTTGATAGTTTTACCACTTGTAAATTATTATTCATTTTACAGCGTACGCATGTATTATGGTTTCCATATATTGGAGTTGTCATATACATGCGGCTGGCATGCTTACGTGTCATAGTCCTACATATTTTGGGACTGGGGCGTGACACTTCCGTAGTATGATACCACTTCCATTTCTTGGCACGGAGGAGCCGACAGAGGTACACGCATGCCTTACCAACATTCAACACCAGTTGGAGGCCACCGATCTCCCGAGACATAGATGGATGACCGTTGTCAGAATGCAGCTTACTGAAAATGCTCATTATTGGTGGCTTTCAGAGGAGGAGTGTTTAGGGCCCGATCGGGTTACTTGGGAGGATTTTTCTAGTCTCTTCAAGGATATGTTTATTCCTTCCACTGCTAGTACGGAACTTCGGGACAGGTTCCAAAATCTCAGACAGGAAAGTTTGACCATTGAGGAGTACAATGCTGAGTTCCTTCGCTTGAGCCGTTTCTTCCCGTACTTGATTTCGAATAAGGAGAAGAAGGCCGAGAAGTTCTACGAAGGCCTGAGTTTTGACTCACAGAGATTTATTGGATCTATAGCCCCTACATCCTACTCCGAGGTTCTATTAGCATCCCGACTCCAGGATCACATCAACAAGGTAGAGGCCAGTCTGAAGTGCTCTTATGCATCATCATCGTCAGTTCGAGTACCACCGGGAGGACCTGTAAAATATCCCATGGTACCACTGCAGCAGAGAGCAACACCCTTACAGGGACCAGTGATTACTACTTGCCATTACTGCGGTAAGAGGGGACATATGTTGAGGGATTATCAACGAAGGTTGGGAGTATGCATGAGATGTGGATCGGACCAGCATGCAATCAGGGATTGCCCAGAGTAGAGGGTTCCAGTACCGATGGTTCATCAACCAGCTTTACCAGCACCAAGGCCCTACCAGCAGCCTCCCGGGCCAGTCTTTCCAGGATCGAGGTCGCCCTATACAGGAGTTGGGGCAATGCGACCACCAGCACCAGGAGAAATTTCATAGGAGTCTACCCTTGGATTCACAGGCAGTTAGTTTCTAGCAGGCTCGACACCAGCCGAGGGCACCAGCACCGGGACAAGGCCAGGCCTTTGCGATGACCATTAAGGAGGCAGAGACTGCTCGAGAGGTGATCGCAGGTACTATTTTTGTAGCTTCTTACCGGAAGTAGTATTATTTGATTCTGGTGCTACAAACTTTTTCATAGCTGCTAGTTTCATGGTCACCCATAGAATATCAACTGCACCCCTTCCAAAGATTAAAAAGATTCTTACGGGAGGTAGAATAGTATCGGTTAGCGATACTTGTAGATCTTGTTCAGTAGTTGTTTGCGGACGAGAGATGCATGTCCGATTTCTAGTTTTCTCCATACGAGACTATGACATTGTCCTAGGCATGGATTGGTTGAGCCAATGCCATGCGATGCTAGATTGTTGACGTGGATGCATTATATTTAGACCAACAGATCACCTTGAGTTTGGGTTTCTTCGGGAAGTCCGAGAGCATGGTGTCTACCTACCTTCGCATCACACGTTACAGAAGGTGAACCAGTGTACCCCCGTATTATATCAAATTTTGAGGATGTATTTCCCGAGGATCTTCTTGTCCTGGTACCTGACAGGGAGATAGAGTTTACTATAGATTTGACTCCCGGAGCTGAGCTAGTTACTTTTTCCATTTACAGACTAGCACCGAAAGGGTTGGTTGAGTTAAAGGTCCAAGTAGATGATCTCTTAGAGAAGGGTTTCATTCGGGCTAGTATTTCTCCATGGGGAGAACCCATCTTATTTTTGCCGAAAGAAGGATGGGACGGTATGTTTGTGTATCGATTACGGGAAGTTAAATGCTATAACAATAAAGAATAAGTACCCACTGCTACGCATTGATAATTTATTTGATCAGCTGAGTGGCGCATGTGTATTCTCGAAGATTGATCTCAGATTCGGCTATCATAAGATCAAGGTGAGAAAGGAGAACATTTCGAGGACAGCTTTTTGGATGAAGTACGAACACTATGAGTTTTTAGTCATGCCGTTTGGTTTAACCAATACGCCAGCTGTGTTTATGAGCCTGATGAACAATGTTTTCCACCAGTACTTGGATAAATTAGTAGTAGTATTTATCGATGACATCTTGGTATATTCCAAGAGCCAGGAAGAGCACGAGGAGTATCTCAGGATCGTATTGGAGACGTTGAGGCAGGAGAGGCTGTATGCCAAGATCAGCAAGTACGAGTTTTGCTTGGATAGGAAACATTTCCTTGGTCACATAATCACTGGAGATTGACTATCAGTTGACTCAGAGATGATCGTCGCAGTGGAGACGTGGTCTACCCCTACATTAGTTATGAAGGTTAAGAGTTTTCTCTGACTTATCGGATATTATCGAAGGTTCATAAAAAACTTCTCGAGGATCGCTGCGCCTATGACGCGATTGACGTGTAAAGATGAGGAGTATATCTGGACTGAGGAGTGTCAGATGACTTTCGGTGAGCTGAAGAAGCGTCTGACGACAGCACCGATCCTGACACTTCCTTCTGGATCTAAAGAATTTGTGGTGTATAGCGATGCGTCTGTGAGGGAACTAGGATGTTTATTGATACAGCACGACAAGGTAATAGCTTACACATTGAGACGTGCGAGGGTTCATGAGAAAAATTCCTCGATACAAGATCAAGAGCTAGCTGTTGTGATATTTTCACTAAAGCTATGTCGACACTACCTTTATGGAGAGCGGGTTAAGATTTACACAGATCAAAAAAGTCTGAAGTATGTCTATACTCAGAAGGAGCTCAACATGAGACAGAGGCGTTGGCTAGAGTTGATGACAGATTATGATATCAAGTTAAAGTACCACCCTGGCAAGGCAAATATTGTAGTAGATTCCTAAAGAAGGAAGCCCATGGCGTACTTTTTGATGACTTAACTCCAGTTGTTAGATGAATTTTGGAAGCTTGGGACAGAGTTGTATTACCAGGCATGGATGGACAGTTGTCTAGTCTAGAGGTTCAGTCTACATTGGTTGAGAGGATTAAGACAGTCTTGCCTACCGATGCGTGATTTCGGCGACTACGAGAGAGAACAGAGGCCGACATGCAGACGAGACTCCGGATTCATGAGGACGAAATATTGAGGTATGGATATCGCCTATATGTTTCGAGTGGCGAGCTACGCCAGGAGTTGATGACCGAGGCCTATAGTTCAATTTATTTTATTCATCCCAGGGGTACGAAGATGTAGCGAGATTTGAGATAACACTACTGGTAGCATGGGATGAAGAGAAAGATTGCTATATTTGTGGTGAGATATTTGGTCTTTCAGCAAGTTAAGGCCAAAAATCAGAGGACTGTAGGACTATTGCAGTCGCTTCCCATTCCTGAGTGGAAGTGGAAGCACATTACCATGGACTTCGTCACAGGATTTTCGAGGACCCCTAGCGGGAAGGATGCAGTCTGGATTATCGTGGACCGACTCACCAAGTCGGTGCATTTCTTGCCCTGCAGAGTTGGGCAATCCACGAAGATATTGGCTGACATATGCATTAGACAGATAGTACGACTATAGAGTGCCTGTCAGCATTGTATCAGATCGTGACTCTAGATTTATGTCACATTTCTGGCAAAATATGCAGGAGACTCTAGAAACTCGTCTCAAGTTCAGCAATGCATATCATCCACAGACTGATGGTCAGTTAGAGCGCAAGATTCAGATACTAGAGGATATATTAAAAGCGTGCATGATTGACTTTGGAGGATCTTGGGAGGACCATCTACACTTGGTGGAATTCTCCTACAACAACAGCTACCAAGAAAGCATCCAGATGGAACCATTTGAGGTATTGTATGGCAGGAAGTGAAGGTCTTCTATGTGTTGGAGTGATATAGGAGAACACCAGATACTTGTTCAAGAGTTGGTGACTTAGATAGTAGAGAAAGTAAAGAAGATTTAGGGCCATCTCCGTACAGCACAGTACAGGCAAAAATATTGGGCAGATGTGCACCGTAGACCTTTATAATTCAAGGAATATGATCATGTGTTTTTGAAGATATTGTCTACTCATGGAACCATCAGATTTGGGGACAGAGGCAAGTTGAGTCCGAGGTACATCAGACATGTTGACATCTTAGAGCGTGTTGGCGAAGTGGCTTATCGTCTTGCATTGCTTCCATCATTAGAAGGTGTGCACGATTATTTAATGTATCATAGTTGAGAAGATACGTAGCACACCCTAGCCACATGCTCGATCATTCAGAGATTACAGTCGAACCTAGTTTATCATTTGTGGAGCAGCCAGTAAGGATACTCGATCATAGTGAGAAGGTTTTGAGGGGGCAGACTATTTGATAGGTCAGGTTTGAATGGAAGCATTATTTGTCGGACGAGTCTACCTGGGAGCGCGAGGACTTCGTTCGATAGCGTTTCCCTCATTTATTTGAGGACCAAGGTATAAATTTACGTACTGCATTTCAATTATATGTTTAACTTTTTAATTCTCGCAACTCTTATTCATGCTTTACTTTTAATATCATGGACAAAATTCTTCTAAGTTGGTAAGGATGTAAACTCCCTCAACATTTTTTAGGTAGACTGGGTATGGTGAGAATTTTGGTTTAGCTTCAGGTTGTTTAAGGATTAGAAATTAGGGATTATCAAGACTGGTTCTTTAATTTAAACTTTTGGTGCACCTTACCGTTGCTACCATATTTGGAGCACAACCATAGCCTTTTACCTTCCAACAAATTTTTTTATTATTGACCTGACGAGTCAACCTATGCACTAGATATTTCTGTCACTCACAAACATACTCATTTGTGCTCTATTTTAATTGCACAACTTTTAAGTCACAAAAATTAATTTAATTTCTATACCTTGTACCTATGTCGTTGCCATCGATTTTCGGGATACAAACTTAACATGTTTTGCCTAACCAATTAAAGGGTCCAAGACTAATACCAAGCTTACAACGTCCATGACATTTGTGTCACTCCTAATTGAGACCCCATGTACTCTCATTTTATTTAAGGACACCTATGGCACAATATTTATTTAATTTGGTGAAATTGACTTAATTTAACCCCAACTAAACTCTCACACCAAATCTTGAGACTCATACAAAACACCCAACACCTACTCCATCCTACAAAATACCAAACACCATTTTTTCTACATCAAATTCTTATTTTTTTCCTTCATTTGTAAATCCCAAACTCTTAAGGACCCAAATGGAAAATTAATGCAAGTTGTCAACCTCCTATTTGTGCAATTCAAATAAAGAAGACCACCCTTGGCCATGTGACCGGTCATGAACATATTTATCCCCCCATTTATATTATACTTTTTATTATCATCCACGCACACTTAATCGTAGCCTTTGATTCATTTCTCCATTAATCACAACCACCCATTCTCCCTATTTAAGGACACACACATCCCTAGGTAGTCGGCCCTAATCCCAAGAGAACCCCCATCACCACTCTCTCTCTCCTCACTCCCCTCCCTCTCCTCTCCGCAGCCAAAATTTCTTCTTCTTCTTCTTTTACTCTCTCCTTGTAACCCTAAAATAGCCGACACCTATACACCACCACCACAGCCATCACCATTCCGTCAACACCCGACACTATCATCACCGACCATCTCAGCCTCCTTCACGACCACTGCCACCACCGTCAAAAACCTAGGTTAAGTTCTCAATGACACATTTTCAATAATAAATAGACTTTGAGCTAATTATTAATTAGTTTTAATTACTCCTCTAGGTACTTTGGGATCCTCGAACTTGGACATTGTACCAGATCCCCGTCTTCAGCATCCGGACTCAGGCAAGTGTATCTTGACATACTGTAACTCAGTTTCAGTTTTACTTATTTATTTTATCTATAAATTGTGTGCGCTTTGGATCAAAATCGTTACTTAGCGTCCGGGTCATATCCGGGTTCAGACGTTCGTCGGTAACGGATAGTATCGATTGTTAGATATTTCTCATTACTTTGTGTACCTACTTGGTTACATCGGAATCCTAGGACACATTCAGACACTTTTATTGTGCCAGACTTCCTATATCCTAATAGTTTCAGCATGACCGGAACCTGTGATGACTGTAGGATCGTGATTGGTGCTAGTTACTTCAGTATGACGAGACTATTTAGATAGATGTTCAGGCTCAGCGAGCTGAGGATGCATCTTGTTGACCGCATTGGGAAGGAAAAACAGTTTCTAGACGCTTGGGCTACTTCGCATACTATATATATATATATATATATATATATATATACGTAGAGATCCTGTATCTGGAGTCGTAGTACTTACTATGTGTCTCTGTGCTCAGAGATACGGGTACACACTGTCACACCCCAATTTTTGCTAAATTGATAATCGTCCCCCGGGCGTGATGCCGTGCATGCGTAAGGCGCGCGTGCACAAGGCCTAGGCATAATGATATACTTTAGAACAATTGCAATAGAGTACACAACAAGATAGAACACATTAAGATATAGAAAAGTTCTCTTTTTATTTATAATGAATATCTGCTTACATACTCTTGACCCAAAAGTAATGAGAATGTCGCACGTGCTTACAACTTGGACGTAAAATGAGATCACCATGAAGGCATTCAGCTGCGTGTCTCGAACACATCAAGAAAATTTGCCACAACGGGGATAGCGGTGTTATGGAAAATAAGTTCTCGGTAGGAAAATCCACCGAAATAAAACTATGTGTGGCACCAGAATCAAACAATACTCGAGAAGGTACGTTATTAAAAAGTAATATACCTGACACTGTCGTGTTTGATTCAAATGCCTCTTCCCAAGTCAGAGCATAGACCCGGCCTTAAGCGTTCTGCGGTGCCGTCTGGTTCGCTCGAGGTGCTTTTCCCTGATCTTGAGGCGTATGATTTTGTTGCTGCTGCTGGTTTGGTCCTTCCGCCCGATAGTTCACTGCCATATGCCCCTGGCGACCATATTTAAAGCACACTCCATTGAATACTCGACAGTTTTGAGCGATGTGTCTGGAACGATTACATAGGTGACAAACAAGCTCACTACCTCTCCCTGGATTTGTACCCGGATTATCACAGTTATTGGGGTGCTTGGACATGTTGTTACCTCCTGTGTTGCTAGGATGCTTGTGATTGAGATTTTGCACAACGTCAGTGCAAACTGGAGGGTACTGCAGCTCTAGGGAGAGGACATGATTTAGGGACTCCCGCATAGTTCAATACTGAGGAACGAAGACGTGCGCATGAATTAAAGGTCGCATTCCTATCTTAAATCTTCGTGCACGACTTTCGACATCACAGAGATGAGACTTAGCAAAATTTGCAAGCTTGTTGAATTATGAGGCGTACTGCCGCACTGTCATATTTTTTTATTGCAGATGTGTGAATTCGTCTTCTTTCTCGCGACGGACGGCAGGTGAAAAATACTCCTCTTCGAAAGGCTTTACGAAAAATGGACCAAGAGATAGTCATCTTGTCATTTTTACTCAGCATCGCTTGTTTATGTGACAAGCATTATAATTGTTTCAAGTGTACTTCTTCTTATTTCTGACTCAATTTTATTGTTTTGGTATCGTTGATCGGAATGCACAAATGAGTCTATTATTAGGAAATAAAGACTTGGAAGAAGGGCACTAATCGCAGTAAAGCCACTCACAAGTTGGTGAACTGGGAGAGAAAATGGGAGATCTTCAAGACTTCGCTTGCGCGTCGCCTACACGATCACCTGCACGCACCAACAGATGATCAATATCTCCTGCTTCAGTCTCCAAAGGGATTGAGAGGAAATAAGAAATTCTAAGAACAAAGATAATAAAATCCATCAAAACCGTTCAAGAAAATATAAGTCACAAAACCAACAAGAAAACAACCAAGCAACATCAAAAACGGGCAAAAAAACCAACGCAACGGAAAGGCCCCACTCGACTCTGCCGCCGAGTCATTCCTTGAGGCATGATCCATTGAATGTGGAACCTGATTTCGAAGAAACCAATCCATAACAAGAAAAGGATCTTGATTTAATCTGTCCCGATCGGACGATACCAAGTATTTCTTAGCCGCGCTCTCCGAATAGGGGGAACGGGGCACTACATCTTAACCAACTAAAAAAAGTTTTGTCCTCGAAACTTATGAATAGAACCTACCCCTAAGTAATAATGAGGAAAAAATTTCCCTCATGTCTGACTAGAGTTTCCAGGTCAATTCCTCGACCGAGTGGTTCCACCAACGAATGCACACTAGCGATACTGCCCGATTCCGTAACTGCTTCTCTTTTCGATCTACAATTTAAACGGGATCTTCGCCGTACGATAAGTCCGCCTGTAGATCCAGCTGACCAAAGTCTACCACATAGTTCGGATCATGTATGTACTTCTAATTTGTGACACATGGAAAATATCATGCACTTCTGATAGGACTGGTGTCAATGCAATTTGATAGGCAACTGCTATGAATCGTTTGAAAACTTCAAACGGGCCAACGATCCAACACTTAACTTTCCTTTTACTCCAAATCACATGACTCCTCATATGGGCAAGACCTTTAAAAACACATGGTCTCCTTCAAAGAACTCAAGGGGTCATCGATGAATGTCGGCATAGCTCTTCTGCCGGCTTTGTGCAACTTTTAGTCGCTCTCGTATCAACCAACACATTTGGACTGTTTGTTCAACTAGTTTTGGCCCAAGGATTTGTTGCTTCCCAACTTCATCCCAGCAGATCGGTGATCTACACTTTCGTCCATACAGAGCCTCATACGGAGCCATTTGGATGCTGGACTGATAATTGTTGTTGCATGCAAATTTGGCCAACGGTAGGTAAACGTCCCAACTTGACTTTGAATCGATTAAGCAGAAACGCAGCATATCTTCTAGTACCTAATTCACCTATTTTGTTTGGCCATCGGCTTGAGGATGGTAGGCTGAGCTAAACTTCAACTTGGTCTCCATCGCTGACTAAAGGCTTTCCCAGAAACGTGATAGGAATCGTCCGTCCCGATTTGATACTATGGAAACTGGCACTCCGTGCAGCCGTACTATCTCATCAAGGTAGGTCTGGACAAGGCGATCGATGATACAAGTAGCTTTAATGGCAATGAAGTGAGCTGACTTGGTCAACCGATCGACGATAACCCAGATTGCATCGTTCCCCCGTTGTGTCCTCGACAAGCCAACGATGAAGTCCATGCTTATGTGCTTCCACTTCCATTCTGGGATAGCAAGATTCTGTATTTCTCCGCCCGGTCTCTAATATTTTTCTTTCACCCTCTGACAGGTTATGCATTGCGACACGAAGAGCGCCACATCCTTCTTCATGTCGTGCCACCAGAAAATAGTGCAAAGGTCTTTATACATCTTCGTGCTCCCGGGATGGACCGTATAGGCTATATAGTGAGCTTCCGCAAGGATCTCCTTTCTGATTTCTGAGTCGTTGGGGACACATAGCCTTCCATTAATTCGCAACACTCGATTCTTATCTACTGTAAAGTCCGTCGCCTTCCCCACTAGAATCTGCTCGCACATTTTTCTTACGAATGGGTCGTCCCTCTGAGTAGATGTGACTCTCTATAACAAGTTGGGTACAAAACACATCTGAGCAACCCGCATGCCGCGATATCGAATTCGAAGTTCAATACTAATTTTCTCTAAGTCTCTTTGTAACCTGTGATCAACGGATAGGGATCCCGCAAATACTCTACTCAACGCATTCGCTACAATATTTCTCTTGTGAGGTGTGTAGTCAATCTTCAAGTCATAGTCTTTTATTAATTCTAGCCAACGCCGCTATCATAAGTTGAGGTCCATTTTGGTGAATAGGTACTTTAAACTTTTGTGATCGGTATAAATTCAGCAAGCCACTCCATAGAGGTAGTGTCCCACTCCATAAAGGCAGAAAGGTGATACAGAAGAGCCATTGCACGCCATCCCACCGATTCATGCGACTATAATGGGTAGATGGCTAGTCAAGGTAGTATACTCTACTAAGGCCCGAATACTGTGTATTTTCCTACCCAAAAAATGGCGTCGCATACAATAACCGAAATTGGCACGCAATACACCAGACATTCCTTCTAGGCCGGTACAATCTCGGTGCCCCGGTGATCGTCCGATGAATCAAATACCTTGTGCACGAGTTGTCCGTGACCATACAAGTCTCTAGTCTTAGGTCTCTTGTCATGTACACATTCGGGTCAGATTCAGGTTCAAGTGCAAGATTGTTCATAAATATATTGAATCCTAGATCCATCAGATTTAGTACCGGACGAGTGTTGCTTAACTTGACATGATGCAGTCCCCTCGTTCGGGAACTGCCTTGGCGACCTAACAGCCCCGAATACTTTCATGTTCATACTTGTATGGAATGACTATTCGATAGTTTTTCGAAAAACTGAGATGAATGCAAGACACGAATCGTGTTACTCGATTGTGGCATGAACTTTTGTGACAAGCAATAAAATAAGGCAATAAGTATAATTTATAATGTAAGCAGGCAAACATTGCATTTTTTGGAAACATAAGCATAAGAAAATATACTGTATAGTCTACCTTAGAACATAAGCCTTTACGTTAGCACGGGTCTAAGGGGTAGTACGAGGAGTGAAATCGTACATGGGCATATCGAGTGAAATAATCCATAAGACGAGTAGTGCAAACAAGTGAAGCAGTGTACTACGAAGAGTATATATGATCTACTCAAAGCATTAGCGGAGTCTGCTAGCACGAAGCTAAGGTAGCATGCGAGGGTCCAACTATTAGCCAAGTTTTATTTCAGTGTTCTAACACAAGCAATACAAGATAGGATTATTCTCTTAGCTAGGTGCATTGTATTCTTTATTAGCATGCAAGGGGTGATTCACCTAGCGACTAGCATGTATCGTCCATATTTTAAGTGTGCATGCTAAGCAAAGACAAGTTTATCGTAGCCACCCACCTTAGCGATGATTCGCATTGGTCGAGCGATACTCTGAACGAAACTTTGAAAGTCTAATTCTGAACTCCTAAAGGGCCAAGTAACTCCTGAAGTGCCAAATCTGGAATTATTTGTCTCAAACGAGTCTTCTCGCTGAGAAAGGCGGGTCGGGTCGGGTCGTTGCACTTGTACCGTTTAAATCGGCTTTCCGCTTGAGCAGAATGGGTCGTTACAATCGATATGTATAGGACTTGCGATAGAGAATAACTGCTAATTGAATTACATGCTAGAAGACTTAGCAGTTACTAGAGGTATTTGCATGTCATGGATATGACACGGCTAGTAGCATTAGGTGGGGAAAAAATAAGTAAGAGTATGTGGATCCTTTACACTTTCCTTTTTGGCCCGTAAGCTCCACCGGAGACGTGAGGCGTTATGACCCTATTATTTAATGTTGGCCTATGATGATCGAAAGATGCTATGCCAGTGGCCTATGGATCTCTGAGAGAACTATGTCCATCCCATTATTTTAGCTAGATAGTCCATACGCATGAATTTTTTTCTTAAACTGCATATCACATAGATGGTTAGGCGACTTTTTTAGGATATTTATTCTCAGTATATTGTGGCATGTATTTATATATCTTGTTACGTCCCTCTGAGGACCTGGTCCATTTTCAGGTGTAGACGATTATGACTATTTGTAGGAGCACGAATCAGGACTTGCTACTTCATTCCCTTTATTATGAGCTCTTTACTTTTGAGTTTATTAGTTCGTAGTTGAGTTGATACTTTTCTGTTATTTATTTATTTAGTAGCTGGACTCTATTCTATCTTAGATCAGTAGTGGATTTGTCTCCACTCGGCTATTATTCTCCTACTCTTCAGACTTAATCATTATGATCTATTGATTAGTTTATATTCATTGACTTGCGTCTGTGGATGAGATTTAGTATTGCCTGTGACTTGTGACATTATATACCACTTGTGAATTGTTATTCATAATACATCATACGTATGTGTTATGGTTTCTATATATTAGATTTTCCATATACATACGGCTGGCATGCTTACGTATTCCTAGTCCTACGTATTTTGGGACTGGGGCGTGACAACTCCTTGCTCCAAGTCAGCATGCGGCCATCTTGTTGGACGCATGACTGAAATCTGCATATGCGCTCCTTGGCCAAATTCATGGAACTTGAACAAATGAAAT
This sequence comes from Iris macrosiphon, assembly GCA_036927795.1. Taxonomy (NCBI): domain Eukaryota; kingdom Viridiplantae; phylum Streptophyta; class Magnoliopsida; order Asparagales; family Iridaceae; genus Iris; species Iris macrosiphon. The sequence continues at coordinate 319,952,800 of JAYESA010000005.1, forward strand.
TTCTCTGAGTTTAATAGATTTAATGTGGTCAAGTGTGTATGCGGTCAAGAGGAGCATGTGGCTAAGTCATCCATGCAGTTCGGAGCTATGCATCCATCTTTTTCGAACGCATAACTCAGCACCGCCTTGGCACGACTTTCCATAATTTTTTTCTTTTCCTTCTGACTCCTTTTCTTGATCAGTCATATCAGTCACTTTCCTGGCTTTGATTTTATTGCATATCACTCACATTGTCCCGATGAGTGGACTTTGCATCTTTTATGTGGCTATTGTGTTGCATGCAGCTAGCTTGTTGCATGCGGTCAGCTTACCCTATGCGCCTATGATACTTGTACTAGCTTAATTTCTTATGATTTGTTCTTTTATGGTTTAACTATTTCCATTGTTTAGCCTATTTTTTTAATTGTTATGAATGCAAGCTTTCTCTAAATTGCTTATAACCCGATTTATGACAACCTGCCAGAACTTGAAATTCCCTTATCATGGATTGTATTGACACTGTTAATCTTGAACTCTCGATACCAGAATTGCACTAATATTCCTGATAATAGCTCATCGTATCGAGTTAATCTGACATGTACCGATATTCCTTAAAGTGGATCGATGAAGCGCACTCTGACATGCTAGAATTTTCTGAACTGAAATGCTTGAACTGATAAGATAAATTCCCATGGTTGATTTGCTTGCTACTGTCCTGAATGTACTTGTCAAGCTACTGTTCTGTCCTACATTATGTCTAAGGCAAATTCCTGAGCATCTCGGTCAAAAATCTTAATAACTTGGCCAGGATAACAACTAGAATACTGAATTAGAAGCACTAGAGAAATTTTTTGGCCACATGCAATCCCGGTATCCCAGCAACACCTGATGGATTTGGAGCTCTCCGTCGTGAATGGCACACTTTCAACACGCCGTTGAGTGTTGCATTTACCTGTAAATTACTATACCTGATATAATCTATTCTATGTATCCTTGCACTTGGATAACCCGGATAGTCTGTAGGGCATGTGGCTGTATGAAATCTCAAACTGCATGTATTAGTAACTAGGACTGTGAAAATCATAATTAGTTATGACAGCAAGCCTTAGGACATGATTGGCCGTGATTGCTTGATTTTCAGTCTAGTCATGTCCTAATTTATTTAACAACTGATCCAGAAACTGTAACATGGTACTGATTTCAGATATCCTTGTTTAAAAATACTCTAGAACTGTTTAACTGTTAATTTACCTGCTGTACTTATTTAAATGTTCATTGAGTTATTTTTTACTGATTTATTTGTATGCTAATTTTAGTTCCTAAATTGGCTCCTTTGTGATACTTGTTGTTTTGGGGTTTGACACCACTGGTTTTGTATGGCCAGATTTTGGAGCAGGACCACAGGATCTTTCGTACTTTTTACCTCAAGATGATGAACACCAGGAGCACCCGAGGACATGAGTGGGTTTCTTTTTCATCACCCACTTGATCGTGTACTTATACTTTTGAGGGGTTTAACCATCGATCATGTGTTTAGCTCATATTTTGGAACTGGACATTCTTGCCTACGGGCCTACACTGTAAATAGACTATAGCTAGAGCTGATCATGTAATATTGAACTCTTGCTAGTTCTTCATTTTGTAACTAGCTTCATGATCATCTGTGTATGTATAGTTTGGGACGCCTTACTATTATATGTTAGGTGATCATACATCTTGTAACTTGTTGCTTGCTTGACATTGAGACACCTAGGACCCTTGACCCAGGAATGACTGTTGGATTGTAAACCCTCGCATATTTAGACATCCATGACCTAATCTCGGAGTATTAAGTACTCTGGTGTACGTAGCTGGCTTTACCCCCCCCCCCCCCCCGCTCTCCAATATTCTGGTTTTGGGACGTGACATGCGTTGCCTTGCATGTAACAAAAGAAAAAATCTATAATATTATTAATAAAGTTATATGGAAATTTAATTATGTTAGAATATTTTAAATATAATTTGAATATATTTTAATTATAATTTATACTAAATATTTTTTAATAATTTTGAATATGTGTTTTGTTAGATAATATCATTTAGTTAATTTAAATATAAATTAAATATTGAATATATTTTATGATTAGTTATATGTTGAGGTGATTAAAAGGATTTTAGGTTTTTAAATTATTTTCTCAACTACGTGAGAAGAGAACTCTGGTAGTTAATTTTTAAAAAAATTTAAATTAATGAGTGATGATATAAATACGACTTAGACTCCATTTTTGAGCCGTATCTAAGTTGTATTATAATAATACCAGTAATGTATACGTGCATTGAACGTGAAAAAAAATTATGAAAAAATTTAAATATAAAATTATTATAAATATGGTCATTCATAAGAATCGAAGTCAAGCATCCAAGAAAAATATATCTCACCTTAACCCTTGAGTTAGGATTATTTAGTTGTAAATAAATAATATTAGGTAGTTAAATAATTAGTTATTTAAAAAAAATAGTTAGTGGAGTTTTTACAAACGGCTTAGAAGGCTCAATTTTGAGCTGTTTTCAAGCCTCGTTATAAGAGAACTAGTAAATTCAAGTACGTTACACGTAAAATAAATATTTTTATGATATTGTTAATAAAATTCAAGTATTTAAATAAATTTGACTTAAAATTTATTAAACAATTTAAATATTTTTGATATTTTTTCTTTAAATTAATTTTTTAATTTAGTTTTTAAACAGTTTTAAATTTAGTTTTTAAATATATATTTTACTGAAGAAAAGAGAGAAAGTTAATTTTTTTCGTATTTTTTTATAATAGATGGCGGAGGATTTACAAACAGCTTAGACGACTCAATTTTAAGTCGTTCGAAAGCCTCATTATAAGAGTACTAATAACATGCACGTGCGTAAACAAAATTAATATAAAAATATTGTCATCCCTAGGAATCGAACAAAAGCAGCCAAGAAAAATACCTCCTACTTTAACCACTTGAGTTATAATTATTTAGTTAGAATTAAATAATATTAGGTAGGTAAATAATTAATTATGTTTTAAAATAGTTAGTGGATTATTTACAAATGGCTTAGACGACTTATTTTTGAGCCATTTTTAAGTCGCATTATATATGCTAATAACGTGTACGTGCATTGCAAGTGCTTAAAAAATGTTAAATTTTTTTAAATATGGAATTATTATAAATAATATAGTTCCTAGGAATCGAACTCAAGCAACCATGAAAAATACCTCCCGCCTTAGCCACTTGAGTTAGAATTATTTAGCTATAAATAAATAATATTAAGTAGTTAAATAATTAGTTATTATTAAAAAATAGTTAATGGAGTAATTACATACGGCTTAGACGGCTCAAATTTGAGCCATTTACAAATCTCATTATAATAGTATAATTTTTAAAAAATTAGTTAAATGAGTATTTACGTACGTCTTAGACGGCTCAGTTTTGAACCATTTTTAAGTCTCATTATAAGATTACTAGTAAATGCACGTGCGTTGCACGTAAAATAAAATTTTCTAATATTATTATAAAATAGTTTAAATATTTAAATTATAATTTATTATGGATATATTTTTACTATTTATAAAAAGTCTTGAAAATGCTAGCTGTCTAAGATGTATGTATATTCTCGTATAATTAAAAATTAAATAATTTTTAACGAATTATTTAACTACATAATATTATATAATTATAATCAAAGATCTCTTTTAGCTCATGTGGTTAAGGTGAGAGACATTCTTTTAATTGGTCAAGTTCGATTCTCCATGAAGTTATTTATAACAAATTTATTTTTTTCCAACAATTTTATTTTTGAGGCCTCATAATAAGAGTACTAGTAAATACACGTGAGTTGTACACAATTTTTCTTCTTCTAATATTATTGTAAAATAGATTAAATATTTAAATACTTTTTAATTATATTTGTTATGAATATATCTCTACTCTTTATAAAAATTCTTAAAATGTTAACCGTCTAAGTTGTATTTATAACAAAAAAAAAAATTTCAACAAACTTGTATACGTAATATTAATTTTTTAAAATAAATGGTTGAGTATTTACAAACAATTTAGACGACTCACTTTTGAACCGTTATGAAAAATTATTAATATATATATATAAGAAAATTTACTGTACCGATAATAAATTTATATTAATTAAATATACCGATAGAAGTTTAAAAAAAATTGAAATTATGATACATATCGCCAACTGAGTTGGCAAAATTTTGGAGAACTTGATTTTCGCCAACCCAGTTGGCGAAAATCCGACCAAGAATCCGACGTGTTACATATTTGGGCGGGAGAGGGCTAATTTTTGCCAACTCAGTTGGCGAAAATATGGTTTTGGATTTTTTTTTGTTTTTTTTTGTTTTGATTTTTTTTAGGGGTTTATTTGGTTTTTTTTTTGTGTTGTTTTCTTTGTGATTTTTTTGTTTTTGTATGTTTATTTTCTAGGTATGTTAATAGTAACTCTGTCATAGTAACGTTCATATTGTAATGTTTATATTTTAATGTACAAATTTTTACAATGGCTCAATTTTTATTGAAATAGAACAAAGTTACATTCAAATAAAGTTCGTACTGATATAACAATTTCATCGACCTCTCTAGGCTAATTCTCGAAAGTTCGGACGATCAATCTCTCTTAGATTGAGTCGGTTCCTCTTTTCTCGTGTATTCTCCGGGGCCGCATCTTCTTAACTGTCCTCCACTTGAGATGGCATCGGTGCTGATGGAGTTGTCAAGATATGCGAATAGTTGGTAACGCCAGGGGCCCCCAAATTTTTGCCAACTCAGTTGACAAAAATCTGTCTATTCCCGCCCAAAAGTAGAATTTTTGCCAACCTAATTGGCGAAAATCAAGTTCTCCAAAATTTTGCCAGCTCGGTTGGCAATATGTATAGAAATTTTAAATTTTTTTAAATTTCTATCGTTATATTTAATTAATATAAATTTATTATCGGTACAATAAATTTTTTGTAAAAAATAAAAAATAAAATTACCGAAAGTAAAATTAAGAGGTCGAAACATCATTTTTTTGCGATTCTAAAAATTTTAGAAGTCCGTCAAATGGTGAAACGGTTTATCCCGAAGTACTTTTCCATATAGTCATTTTGGCATAAACTGTACCTTGTTTCGATCTCCCAGTCAAAAGTTATGATACTTTAAAGTTTTATATTTTATATTTTTGCCTGTATCATGTACGTCTTACTTCAGATGAAAATTTTCTCTACACGAATTGTGTTACTCTTGTCGAAAACATACAAATCGACATATTGTTTGCCGAAAAACGATTTCAAAACAAATAGTTATGGCCGTTCGAAATCTGCTCGACGGCAGACGTAATATTCTTAAGGTAGATTTTTTTTTTTTTTTGTTCAATGATAACATATTTTATTTGGATGTTAAATTTTATTTTTTTCTAATTTATTTTCAAAATTATTTCTACAACCACTTTTTTAAATTAGAACTAAACCTAAATAAAACTAAACACAAAAAAAACTAAAAAAAACCCAGAAAAAACCAAAAAAAAAAACTCAAAAAGAAAACCATTGGCATATTTTCGCCAACTCGGTTGGCGACCAAATTTTCGCTAACCCAGTTGGCGATAATTTGAAAATATAAAAAAAAGATATTATTTCATATTGTTGGCGATATGTATCGTAATTTTAAAATTTTTCAAACTTCTATCGATATATTTAATTAATATAAATTTATTATTGGTACAGTAAATATTCTGTATAAATATATATATATATATATATATATATATATATATATAGAGAGAGAGAGAATAAGGGAGGTGAGGTGGCACCTCACTCTCAAACACAAGGGTGGCGGTGATGTGGCACAATCACAACCACACAAACGAGGGGAGGGGGTTAAGTTCAATTTGCCAATTATGAAATGTATGATTGGAATTGTGCCACGTCACCGCCACCCTTGTTTTGGGAGTGAGGTGTCATCTCACCTCCCTTATTCTATATATATATATATATATATATATATATATATATATATATATATATATATATATATATATATAACAAAAACTTTCGCCCCAAATTTTATTAGTCAATTATGTCTGACTAATAAGTTTGCTAAAGGCCCTCGTCAGCATAATATAAATTATGAAAGATGAAGAATACCTAATGCCGATGAGTTCGGCCGTAGAGAATGATGAAGACTGCTTGCCAACTCCGATTGAATTGAATATGGCAGTTACAATTTACAACAAATTTGTTGTCACAATAAATATTAAAGCCTTCTAGTCATTTTCACGTACAACTCACTTATCAAAAAATCTATAATATTATTAAAAATATATTTAAAATTTAAATTATATTAGAATATTTATAATATAATTTGAATATATTTTTATTATAATTTGTTATAATTTTTTTTATTTGTTTGATATATTTTTAATTAGATAATACCATATAAGTTAATTTAAAATTTAAATATTTAAACTAACATATGTTCAGGTAGTTTTTAATTTTTTTTCTCACCTACGCGATAAAAACATGTGTTAGTTATTTTATTTTTTATTTTTTATATTAATAATTAATGATATACATACGACTCATTTTTGAATTTTTTTCAAGTCGTATTATAATAATAGAGATGAATACTAATAAGTAGAGCTAGTTTGGTCATTTACATATAAATCATAAGTAAACTTTTAATAAATGATAAATAAAGTAACTTATATATTTTTTTTCACTTAGGTCACTTGTTAGCAATACCCCTCCAAATAATATTAACTCCCAATCCCACCTAAAATTTACATCAATAATTTGAATATTGATGAAATGCCATTTGAGATTAATTTCTTTTGTTTTTGTGTTTTTAGTGATCATTTGAGATTAATTTCTTTTGTTCTTTGTCATTGAGCTAAAGTAAATTGTATGATCTGACGAATCACAATGTCAGTTAAAATATTAAAATTTTACTCTATTTTATGATTAGTTTGTTGTTATGTTTGCAATTCTGGAGTAAAATTTCTAAAGTTTGTTTTAATTAATGGGTAGAGATTATCAGGATAAATTTATCATTTTTAATTATCAGTTGACTTCGTTAGGATACGGAGTTATCTAATTATAGTTGAAGAGTTATCTAATTATAGTTGAGATGTTTATTGGTATAATATGAGATAGGATATCAAGTTAAAAAAATAAAATATTTCAGAATAATTAGTTGAAAATAAAACTGAGATTAATGAACTATTAAGTGATTTATGTAGGAGATACCTATTTTTATTGTTGTAAGTATGTAAATCAACATCTAATAAATAAAATAGGAAGTGGACAAAGAATATAATAAAATTAATATAATATAATGCCTAACTACTCATAATCTTTCTTTCTGTTTTACCACTTTAACATTTATTTTGGACTCTGTTGAAAATTTAGAAAACCCAAAACAATACTACATATATATCTCTATCTCTACTATTATACTGATGCTTGAAAACGGCTAAAAATTGAGTTGTCTAAACCTTTTGTAAATACTCCACTAACTATTTATTAAAAATAACTAATTATTTAACTATCTAATATTATTTATTTACAACTAAAGTGGTTAAGGTGAGAGGTATTTTTCTTGGTTGCTTGATTTTGATTCTTAGAAAAGTCAATATTTTTAATAGTTTTATATTAAAAAAATTTAACAATTTTTTTACACACGTGCACGTTACTAGTGTTATTATAAAGAAACTTAAAAACGATTCAAAATAAACTGTATAAGTCGTGTGTATATCCTAACGTCATTAAAAATTAAGCAAACTTTTTATAAGTAATAGCTTAACTACCAAATATATATTAGGATTTTTTATACTAACTATCCCTAATTTTTGGACTTATTACACGGATTACCCCTATTTTGAAACTAATTACACTGACCACCCCTCCCTTTAGAAATTTTATTTTAAAACATGGGTAGTTAGTGTTATAACTTTTCATTTTTATCTTAAAATAAAGGTACCCCGTGTAATAAACATAAAACATAGGGATGGTCAGTATAATCAGTTTAAAAATAGGCCCCGTGTAATAAACCAAAAACTTAGGGGTAGTTAGTACAAATAATCCTATATATTATTTAACTACATGCACACATATATATATAAATACTAATTAAAATATAAATTAATTAATTAAAATATAAACAAATCTAAGATTTTTTTAATCAAAATATATTTTAGTCATTTCTGTAACGAAAAATTTCATACAGAACATTATATTTTACGTTAATTTCATCGAAGTATCAAACTTTAAAAATTTACGTCCAAAGTATCAAAACGTCTATTTGAAGGACGTTTTGTATAATTTATTATTAAAAAATATATATAATATCGTTTTCGTTACAGACGTTAACTTAAAAAATATATATATATTAAATAGCCTATCGGATGAACGTTTCTCAAGGAGCCATCCAATGGACGTTATATATATATATATATATATATATATATATATATATATATATATATATATATATATTTCTCCTCTCTGTGCTCCACTCTCTTTCTCTCATCTCTCTCTCTCCCTCTCTCTCTCTCTCTTTCGTCTCTTATCTCTCTCTCATCTCTATCTCTTGTCTCTCTCTCACTCTTTATCCTCTCCTCTCCTCTCTCTCTCTCTCTCTCTCTCTCTCTCTCTCTCTCTCTCTCTCACTTATTGTCACTCCTCTCTCACTCTCTCTCTCTATCTCTCTCTCTCTCTCTCATTCTTTTTCCTCTCTCTGTCCCTCTCTCTCTTTTCCCCTCTTTCATTCGCCTCTCTCTCTCTCAACCTGTCACTCTCACCCTCTCTCCCTCTCTTTACTCTATTTCTCTCTTTACTCTCTCTCTGTCACTCTCATCCCTCTCTTTACTCTCTCTCTCCCTGTAACTCTTTCCTCTGTTACCTTTTTTTTCCTGTATGTTAGTATACTAGGTAATACTAGTCTTTGTACAATTTATAACGTTAAATTTGGAACGTTAAATTTGTAACGTTTAAATTTTAACGGTTAAATTTAGCTTATATATATGACTCATTTGTTTTTTATATCTCATTCACTTTTACTCTCTTCACCATATTTTTCTTATACAGGAAATAGCTTACAATCGGTGAATTCAGAAGCCAAATTCAAGTCAGAAGATACTTTGATCCATTGTTTCCTACCATTTTCTCCTAAGCTATTTCCTGACATACCTCTGTATGTCTCAATTCAGACGAAAGTTTGTGACTATGGATCAAAATTTAGTAATAATTTGCTACCATGGAGGTATACTAGATGAATTATCTTACCAAGGAGGTAATACTCATCTTATTACCACTTATCAAAATATCACATTAGCTAGTTTGCGTAGTATTATTTGTGATCGCTTTTTCATAAGTTATGAATTTACAATAAGGTAGTTTTATGAAGATGCGTTGATAATATTAGATTGTGAAGAAATATGGAATTTTATTATTCAAACTAATTTAGTTTTATCTTGTAATAAAATTTACATCATTCTATCACTAGCAAATATCGACACAACTATCATTTCAAGTAGTTAACATTTTTGTGATAACCAAGATTTCAATGTTGGTCCTAGTTGCATAAATCACACTGAACTGAACTCTGATACTGAAAATAATGATGTTGACGATGAAAACAGTGATAATTTGGTTGAAAATTTAGATTATTATTTAGATGATAATGATGCTAATATAGCTGGTTGCATTTCCGCGTTAATTGTTGGCAGACAATTTGATTCTCCTCAGGATTTTTGAAATTTTATTAGCGATCTAGCAATTACATATAAATTTAGTTGTTCATCTAAACATAACAATCATCAAAGAATAGTGTATACTTGTGATTCTCCAAACTATTGTTGGAGAGTATACGCTAAAGCTAATGGTGATAGTAGTACATTTAAAATTCGTACATTTGAAGGTAGACATTCATGTTTAGGTGGATTTACAGGAGGACATCATCCACTAGCCACTACTGCATGGGTAAGAAATAAAATAATTGGTAAAATTAGAGATAATGTCACGCCCCAGTCCCAAAATACGTAGGACTAGGAATACGTAACACGTCCAGCAGCATGTATATGAACTCCAATATATGGAAACCATATACATACGTACGCTGTTTATGAATATTAAATCTACCAGTGGTAATATACTGTCACAACAAGTCACACAGAATCTATATCTCATCCACAGCACAAATAATAAGTAGGAACAAAGAACTGAATAATATATGGATATCAAGATAAATATCAAGTCTGATAGTCAGGGTGGAAACAAATCCACTACAAAACGATCATTCTGAAGTAGAAACAAAATCTCTAAACAGTGGTAATAAAATCACAGGTACTCTGAGGGTAAGACCTCCTCAGCCAGATACGTAGTGTCCGGTCCAGGTCTGTACTCCTGTGGGTACTCATGCTCGTCCATATCTAGAAAGGGACCAGGTCCTTAGAGGGACGTAACAAGATACATAAAAGCATGCTATAAAGTACTGAAATATAAACATCCAATGGGTCGCCTATCCATCTAAGTGAATACAATTTGAGAATAACTTGAGTGTATAGAAATGTGTAAGCTAGACATATGCTGACATAATTCACCAATCGTGACAACCGGCTAGTATATGCCACATATGCCCCCTATATCATGGGCACAGAAATATAGTAACGTCCAACGTTCTTTAGAGTGTGGTATCTGCAAAATAACAAGTGACGTCCAACACTCTAAAGGACGTGGCATCGGGTATAAATAATAACGGTCGTACCACTCCGTCGAGTGCGACATCATGTATAAAGGAGGTGGGTGTCCAATACGCCTACTAGTCGTTCTCCCCATCCAATGATCTATGCGTGTTGTATCCACAACACGAATAAACCTCTAAATAACTGCCAAGTCTACTATCATACAAAGTTTCTATCAGCAGTCATCCCTAACGCACGGCCCATACGTATAGGCGGCCAACCCAATACGTAGTCCGAGATCTATATGAGACTCACAACTTGTGTAACAACTGTGTCATAGCCAATGAATCTAATGATGCTCCATAATACTGGGGTGGTCTTATAAAGTAGGTCCAAAATTCTACAAAATAAACATCTATATAAATAGAATTAAACATGCATGTATCAGCTGGAATATAAATAATAGTACAATGGCAAGGTATACTTGCCGAGCAAAAGTCATGTATAGTGCACGTCCAACAGTGTTAAGTTGTAGTAAGAAGAAGTGGGTTAGGGTTTGAGAGTTGTAATTATATATATAGGGATAAGGAGGCGGTGGAATTACTTAATGGTTAAGAAACTACTGCCGCTGCTGTTTTCCTTTCATTGGTTTAGGTTTGCGGTTGAGGAGTTTATAGTAATAATAGGTAAAGAGGCGGTGGAATGAGTTGCTGATATTTTTTCCCACACGTGCGGAGGAGAGAATTAAGCGGTGGAGTTCTGCTTTACGCGCGGAGCGGATTTTTGGCGGTGGTGGAGTTACGCTTGGTTTTGTTTACGCGTAGAGAAAGGAATTAGGCGGGTGGGTTTTTACGCGCAGATGAAGTAAGAAGAGGGGGAGAGAGTTTACGCTTGGTGAAAGGAAGAGTTTACGCAGGGTGGTTTTGCTATTGCTGCTGTGGGTATTTACGCGCGGAGAAGTATACGCGGGTGATGATCTGCTGTTGTTTCCTTACTTCTTGTTTTACGCAGGGTGTTTAACGGGTTGCGGGTTCAGATTTGGATCCAATAGGAATTCCTATATTGGTGCATTCGTTTAAGCCAGCAACTGTCCAAATGGTCTCTTACATGGAATAATTTAGGAAAATTTATAAGGCCTCCATAAATCCTCTAATTGCACAAACACCTCAAATAAAAATCTATTCCTTCTATTTAGCTCATAACTATTATAAACAAAAAAATACGGTTTTAAAAATTAGGCTATTACATTCTACCCAACTTATAAAAATTTTATCCTCGAAATTAAACTAGGGTAGGTTTTTTTTTATCTAATCTCACTTGATCATAATCTAAAAGAATCACCTCAAGTTAACAATGTAATTTCTACCCAACTTAGAATTTACCCATCTATCACATAAGACTATTCATCTAAGAAAACTATTCCTCAACTCATTTAATCATGTTATTCAATCCTCAGAAATTTTAACACTAACATATTACCTGTGATATGCCCTTAATTACGGAAAATAATCATCAAGTAATGTAATTGGCCTATGGGGCATATCTAGTACTTTCCGTGTATCAACTTATATCAAGCATGAGTGTTCGTCTTTCCGAAATAGGGGAAGACAAAAAACAATAATAATAAAGTGTTCAAGGGAGAGGTAATAGAATACAAGTATGGGGATCAAGACGTTTAAAGAATTCAATTAGGAATTGTCATGGCAGTTGTGGATTGAAATCCTATTTGGTGCATGCTCGTAATAGTACAGTCATGTACTTGGTATGATATGCTCTAATATATCTAGAGGGCAAGTACAGTCATCTATTAGTCAACTATATATTTCAATCCACGTAAAGTAGTATTACGAAGGGCGAACCAAGCGTACTAAGGTTAGCTAGACCTTAATATGCTGATTCTAAAATATATTACTGTATGCATCCAATAATACATATGTTGTGAACAAGCTTGATAAAAGAATAAACTTGCCAAACTAGGCTATAATAGCGGCATAAGTCAAGGTAGTACATAAAAGGTAAACATGCTAGATCATGATAAAAGAAGGTACATAATAATTCAAGTACACACAAAATAAGACTCTACAACTACTAAGGTTGTCATACAAATTTTTTGTCTAAGTTGCTATTCAACCAAATAGGGGTATGGCCTCTAAGTTCTACTGTTAGGATAAATATTCTTATGCAAGTCTATAAACATGTGATGCTTTGGTGCTGCTCCTGGTTTCGTCATTTGTTGAGCTGGCTTTGATGCTGGAAGCGCTAGCCTCTGTGCTGGTGGTGGGAGTGTCAATGCTTGTGGCATAGGACATTCTTTTATCATATGCTGTCCGGAACCACATCTCATATATTGTCTTAAGCGAGTTCGACATTCCCTTATAATATGTATGCGTTTCCCACAATAATGGCAGTGGGCTTCTCTAGGATCTGGTACGGTCCGGCTCTGTGTTGATATTATTGTTGTTGTTCCAAAGGATGTCTAATAGGTCCTCCTTGTTGTGTCCTTGCCAGTCCTTGTTATGTCCTCACTTTTCCTTTGCTGATGGTTTCTTGCAATCTGGCTTCTGAGTAACTCGGCATAAGAGATCCTGGACTGTAAGCATGTGTAATATTGGAGCTCTTTAGTCAGTCCACGATGAAACCTCTTAGCCTTAGCCAAGTCAGCTGGTATCAGAGCAGCGCCATATTTGCTAAAGCGGCTAAACTCAGTATCATACTCATCCATTATTTTGTTCCCCTGCTCCAGGTGGAGGAACTGATCGTATAATGTATCTTTGACGGTGTCCGGGAAGTATTTTCCTTCGAAGCACTCTAAGAACTGCTCCCAAGTCTGATATATACCTAACTGGTGCTCCATGGATTCCCACCAGTGATGGATATTACCATCTAGAAGCGTCCTTACACCTGTCATCCATAAGTCTGCAGGTAGCTGCGATGCCCCTAATAACTTCCGAGTGTAGGTGATCTAGTTGGTAGTTTCCTCTGGGCTCTCAATGCCCTTATATGGCCTTGGACCCATCTGTACAAAGTCCTTTACTGATCCAACTTTAGCTCGAGGTACTGGAGCTAGTGCTTGAGCTGGTACAGTAGTCCTTGCTGCCATCTTTTTAAGTGCCTCTAGGAACTCTTGTCTTTATTCTGCTGCTTGTTGCCTCTGCTCTACAGCTAGTGTGGCGGCCTGTTGTTGCTGTTCCTTCATTAACATTTAGAAAAATTGGAACATTGTGCCTAGCCATCCTGGGGTGTCGATGATACTGGAAGGTTCCCATTAGGTGGAACGGGAATATCAGATGGAACTGGATTATGAATCTGTCCATCTGGTCCAGGAAGTCTAGGAATCGTTGAGATCCCTCCTTGAGTCTGACCATCGATTCCAGGAGTTGTGTCGCTATTGGCAATAGTACATTTATTCTGCATATCCATCTTTCTGCAGGTGATGTACACAACGATTAGAATAGAAGCGTAAAATACGCTGGGGAATTGTCCGCGTATTTTTAGTCAGAAATCTCCATCATACATGAAGTCCCTCCCTGCGTAAAACAGGGCTACAAATAGTTGGCGTAAAATAAGTTGATAAGCTGTCCGCGTAAAACAGAGGTTCAAAGAAACTGGCGTAAAGTAGAGCTTCAGAGTCGTCCGCGTAAAGTAAGGATGCAGGGTAGTCTGGCATAAAAACAAAGATTCAAAGAAGTTTGGCGTAAAGTAGAGTTTTAAGCTGTCTTGCGTAAAACATAGTTTCAGAACTAACCGCATAATATAGAGAAGCGTAAATTAAAGCTTCAGAATTGTCAACATGGCTCTGGGAAAAAGTTCTGCGCGTAAAATCTACTATATTGCGTAGAAGGTCTGTGCGTAAGTATGCTGCGTAAAAGTCTGGGATTCGTTGTAGCGTAAAGTCTCACAAGGAACTCTTTGTATTTCCTCGGACGAATTTGTCAGTCAAAATCAGTAAACCTGATATCTGACAAAAGTACTTGCACGATGATCGAGAGGACGGCTGTGATGATGATTTTCACAGAGAACCAGGTTGTCGTTTAGTGATAGATTGGATATAAGTCATTTTTACGCATCTATAAAGAAGGAAATGGGGTCTTCGAAATACGCTGCTTATAGAAATGAGTTTTAAGCTCAAGGTAAGACAAAATCAAATGCTAAGTCAAAAGTTGTTTCTGCACAGAGCTCGAGGCATATCTCTGCATTTAATGCAAGAGATTTTGTTCTAAATTGGTCATGACTTGGGAAGCTAAGCTGTGCCAGATACGCTCACATCTATCCTTACATTTTACGCCTAATTAGGCTACTCTATGTTGGTTATCTATGAATCACCAAGTTTACGCTGGGACAGTTTGTATGACTTGTCATACGCAGGATTTGGAAAACTAAGGGAACGTGGGTAGCAGTTGTCATTTATTGCGGCGTAAAGTTGAAAATTTTCTTCATAGTTTGCCTTTTTACGCCAACAAAGGTCATTTGGCTTTTACGCCAGCAATAGTCACTGGGTTGATCTCTATAAATAGAGACCCCTGGCACGGCGTAAAGGGTTTCTGGCGTAAACTATGGTTATCCAAATATGGGATGGTTTGAAAGGAAGAATGAGTTTTTAGTCAAGTGTGGATGAGATCCTTATACTCTATTCCTATATGCAGGCTTGTTTGGTACAGTTACGTAACCAAAATAATATATTCTAGACCTGCATGGGCCACCACTAAAAACATGTCACGCCTCAGTCCCAAAATACGTAGGACTAGGAATACGTAATACGCCCAGCCGTATGTATATAAACTCCAATATATGGAAACCATATACATACGTATGTTGTTTATGAATATTAAATCCACCAGTGGTAATATACTGTCACAACAAGTCACACAGAATCTATATCTCATCCACAGCACAAATAATAAGTAGGAACAAAGAACTGAATAATATATGGATATCAAGATGAATATCAAGTCTGATAGTCGGGGTGGAAACAAATCCACTATAAAACGATTATTCTAAAGTAGCAACAAAATCTCTAAACAGTGGTAATAAAATCACAGGTACTCTAAGGGTAAGACCTCCTCAGCCAGGTACGTAGTGTCCGGTTCAGGTCCGTACTCCTGTGGGTACTCCTGCTCGTCCATATCTGGAAAGGGACCAGGTCCTCAGAGGGACGTAACAAGATACATAAAAGTATACCATAAAGTACTAAAATATAAACATCCAATGGGTCGCCTATCCGTCTAAGTGAATGCAATTTGAGAATAACTTGAGTGTATGGGAATGTGTAGGCTAGACATATGCTGACGTAATTCACCAATCGTGACAACCGGCTAGTATATGCCACATATGCCCCCTATATCATGGGCACAGGAATATAGTAACGTCCAACGTTCTTTAGAGTGTGGTATCTATAAAATAACAAGTGACGTCCAACACTCTAAAGGACGTGGCATCGGGTATAAATAATAACGGCCGTACCACTCCGTCGAGTGCGACATCATGTATAAAGGAGGTGGGTGTCCCATACGCCTACTAGTCGTTCTCCCCGCCCAATGATCTATGCGTGTTGTATCCACAACACGAATAAACCTCTAAATAACTGCCAAGTCTACTATCATACAAAGTTTCTATCAGCAGTCATCCCTAACGCACGACCCATACGTATAGGCGGCCAACCCAATACGTAGTCCGAGATCTAAATGAGACTCACAACTTGTGTAACAATTGTGTCACGGCTAATGAATCTAATGATGCTCCATAATACTGGGGTGGTCTCATAAAGTAGGTCCAAAAATCTACAAAATAAACATCTATATAAATGGAATTAAACATGCATGTATCAGCTGGAATATAAATAATAGTACAATGGCAAGGTATACTTGCCGAGCAAAAGTCCTGTATAGTGCACGTCCAATAGTGTTAAGTTGTAGTAAGAAGAATTGGGTTAGGGTTTGAGAGTTGTAATTATATATATAGGGATAAGGAGGCGGTGGGATTACTTAATGGTTAAGAAACTACTGCCGCTGCTGTTTTCCTTTCATTGGTTTAGGTTTGCGGTTGAGGAGTTTATAGTAATAATAGGTAAAGAGGCGGTGGAATGAGCTGCTGATATTTTTCTACACACATGCGGAGGAGAGAATTAAGTGGTGGAGTTCTGCTTTACGTACGGAGCAGATTTTAGGCGGTGGTGGAGTTACGCTTGGTTTTGTTTACGCGTAGAGAAAGGAATTTGGCGGGTGAGTTTTTACGCGCAGATGAAGTAAGAAGAGGGGGAGAGAGTTTACGCTTGGTGAAAGGAAGAGTTTATGCGGGATGGTTTTGCTATTGCTGTTGTGGGTATTTACGCGCGGAGAAGTATACGCAAGTGATGAGCTGCTGTTGTTTCCTTACTTCTTGTTTTACGCGGGGTGTTTAACGGGTTGCGGGTTCGGGTTTGGATCCAATATGAGTTCCTATATTGGTGCATTCGTTTAAGCTAGCAACTGTCTAAATGGTCTCTTACATGAAATAATTTAGGAAAATTTATAAGGGCTCCATAAATCGTCTAATCGCACAAACACCTCAAATAAAAATATATTCCTTCTATTTAGCTCATAACTATTATAAATAAAAAAATACGGTTTTAAAAATTAGGGTATTACAGATAACAACTCGTATAGTCCAGCACACATTGTACACGATATACTTAGAGAACATTGGATACATATTACATATTCCAAAGCTTGAAGAGCTAGGAATCTTGCATTATCTGATATTAACGGCAGTTACGTTGATGCATATGGTAGTCTTGAGAAATATTGTTTTACAATTATGGAAATAAATTCCGGTAGAAAATATTTTTTAAAAATAGTAGAAAATAATGTCTTTTAAAGAATATTTATTTGTTTCAAGTCTTGTATGGATGGTTTCTTAAGTGGTTGTTTACCTGTTATTAGTATTGATGCTACTTTTCTTACATCTAGATTCCATTTATTTGTTGTTTGTGCTTACGATCCAGACTACCAACTATATCCTATTGCTTATTGTGTTGTTGAGAATAAAAAATCTGAGTCATGGACATGATTTTTAAACTGTTTAAAAATGTCTTTCGAAACTTATTTTGAACGGTGAGATCGTATTTTATTTATATCTGATAAGCAGAAATGATTAATTCGTAGAATACGAACAGTTTTTCCAAACTCATTTCACTTTTTTTTGTATTCAACATTTTAAAAAAAAATTGAAAAATCAATGTCCTCGTACACCCACATATCTACAATGGTTAGAAAAACTTGTCCGGTCTTATAATGAGTTTGATGCGAATGGTTGGTTCGAAATAATAAAACCTGCTGATGTAAATATTTTCAATTAGATTGTAGAGTCAAACGATAAAAATCGTAATTTTTCTCACTGGATAACAGGTTATGTATCGTGCCCACGATTATATATTAACACTATGAACATTGTTAAATATTTTAATAAATAGATTAAAAGTTTGCGCGACAAACCAATATCAACATTAGTTGATGGTATTAGAGCAAAAATAATAACACTTTACGACAAGCATCAAACAAATGTTGAAAAGATGGAAACAGAATTTTGTCCAAGGATGATGAACACTATAGCACGTACTAGAAGAGAGTCACCCAAT
Source organism: Iris macrosiphon (assembly GCA_036927795.1). Lineage (NCBI taxonomy): Eukaryota > Viridiplantae > Streptophyta > Magnoliopsida > Asparagales > Iridaceae > Iris > Iris macrosiphon. The sequence continues at coordinate 319,971,077 of JAYESA010000005.1, forward strand.
TTTTAGTTATTATATTTTAATAACAATAAATTTGAAATATGGGATCATGAAACAAGTAGATGATATGTGGTTGAACTAGACCGTAAATGTTGTACATGTGGTCGGTGGCAACATACTCTACTACCATGTGAACATGCTTGCTTTACATGTCATTCTTCTATCGTACCAGTTGAAAGTTATTATCCTATTAAATTTTTTGTTGCAATACTTAGAGGTGTAAACATACATTGTATGGAACCGATTCCAGTCTCCTATACTCCTCAAAGTAAACAAGTAAGAGGTCAAATTGGAGTATCACTTCTTGGGCGTAGAGCTGGCAGACCGAAGAAGAATTGTATAATGACAAGAGAACCGTCGACAAAAGATCTTCATAACAGTAATTGTGGCGGGCTGGGACACAACAAAATGAGTTGTAGAAACCAACCGAGGTAGTGAATATTATGATTGTATCTTTTTAGAGTAATTATGATTCTGATTTTACGTTGTTATAATGTTGTAATTGAAGTTGCTGAACTTTCGAATAAAATAAACATCATATTACTGAAATTTAAAGACCAACAAAATATTATCATACATTTATTTATGGAGAAATTATTATCCCCCTCTGTCATCCCTACTCAACAAAATATTGTCATACATTTATTCTGATTTTTTTTGTGCGGGACGAAGAGAATGAGAGTGAGAGAGAGATAGAGAGAGAGAGAGAGAGAGAGATGAGTGACAGAGAGATAGAAAGAGAGATGAGAATAAAAAAAATTATATTATAATTTTTTTACCGCTCATCCCTCTCTCTTCTCTCTCACTCTCTCTCATCCTTCTCTATGTCACTCTCTTACTCTCTCTCGTCTCTCTCTCTCTGTCATGCCCCAGTCCCAAAATACCGAGGGACTAGCCACGTGGCAATGACCAGCATCACAACTCCAATAGGCAAACCCAATTTAAGAGACCCGTTAGAGTGCACTTAAGCTGTAATAAATAATAATACAAGTCTACATCATCTATCTCAGTATAATTCTAATCTCATATACAGAAAGTAAACACAAGTCAATATGATAGACCAGTCAAGATAATAGATAAAAAAATATATAGTCTATCAACAAGTCCAAATAAATAGTGTCTCGGGGAACAAACCGATAAAATAAGTCAATACATAGATCCATGAGTCAAGATATGAAATAACTGGAAACATAAATAACTGAGTATGTAACAGAATACTCAAAAGAAATCCTCTGGCACAACCTCGTCCTCTGGTGCCAGTACTGCTCCAGCGTCAGCTCCTGTCACGTATATCTCGGGGTATTTCTCCTCTGCTGTACCTGGGGACATAATTCGGATCCAAGTCCTCAGGGGACATAACAAGGTACAATAAACACTCAAGCCAAATGATATGCAGTAAATAAAATAAATCCTCAGGGCAAGCTATGTAATCAGCTAAGTGAAATATAAATTGAGAGCATCACTAGTACTCAGGCTGAAACCACTACAAGCTATGTGTCGGGGAGCCGGTAGCAGTAATATCACGTAATGGGCCAAGCTCTTGAACAGAGACTAAAGCACCGCAATAATAAAATATATATGTATGTAATCAGCCTGTAGCATGTGTGTCTCTTCCCACCCAATGTAATCTCACGTCTCATGTCCACAATGTCTCATGTCCATAACACGCAAGATCATGACCTCTAACTAGTACAACGAGTCATAATGATATCTATGTATATGCAAGTCTTATGTCACGAATCCTGTAAGCCTATACAGAGCCACCATGAATAACTCAGGAAAGATTATGTCACATGAATAGTATCAAGTGTCCTATGGTATGACGTACTTGGTAAAGCAAGCACGTAAAAATATATAGGATCGTGGTATCAACTCTCTAAGTGATGTTACACGACTTCACGTACGATGTCGACACCCGAATCTTGTTCGGACGCTAAGCAACGTCTCACGGTCCTAGGTTGAGTAGACACATCACAAGAATATATAAAATAAAATACAAGTCGATAATATAACAGGATTTACTATAAGTTGACAAGGTACACTTATTTGGGTTTTGAACTCCGCTAGTGGCTCCGATATAAGTGAAATCTCTAGGTACGCCTCCGAATGCTGAAATAAACATTACCATCGCTCTCAAAAAACTTGAAATAGATAGAATTGACTACCCATAAGTCCAATTTGGACAGAGGGGTAGAATTGACAGTTTTGGTCAAAGCGGAGTCCACATGTGGCCCACTTCGCACCGAAAAATGTGTCAGAGATAAAGTTCTCAAAATTCGTCAAACTTAGTTCTACAATTCCAGAACAATGATATAAGGAATATCCAGAACTAGATTTCGATGAGCCGGCCACGAAATCGCCCGTCAAATAGAACCTTAGGGCCCACGAAACGATGTTTCGTCAACGTTCTCAGAATCGAATCAAAATTGGGTCACAGGATCAGCGTAGCGCTATGAATTCGATGGCATAAGTTTCGTTTTGAAATGACAAGCACACACGAAATTATAAATAGTTTCAGAACAGGCCGATACGAAACTTTTTGACAGATACGCATTGATTTCGGTGTGCACGCACATCCAAATCAACTTTCGCGAAATCTCACATGTCCGCGTTGATAATATGTACCTTTTGGTGTAATTCGTACACGACAAAGTCATCTCGTTTAGTGGAATGCATCCCGTATCGAAAAAATTCAGGTTTAGAAAACCAAGTTTTTGGTCAAATTCAACAGCGAATAAATCACAACACACAACAAATTAAAATAAACTAATTAAAAAATTAAATCTCGGTTATATTTTCTAAATTACTGTTCAAGTAGAATTTAAAAATATTAAGTAGGTTGGAAGAAAAACACACATGAATATGGTGAAAGTTTTTGAAATACAAAGAAAATATGGTTTCAAACCACACATCTTCCAGTGTTGTTTCTGTCAATATATATAGAAAGCATGAGTACAATAGTTCCCTGTATATTGGGATTACAAGTGATTGTTGGGATTACAAGGGATAAGGTTGTTGGTATGGAGGGATTTAAGGAGAAGAGGTTACAGGTTGTTTTGACTCCTTGTTAGCAGGAGATAGAGTTGGTAACTGAATCTGTTTATCACACCCCCGCAAGCTAATGGGACGAGAACGGACCATAAGCTTGTTTACTAACAGTCGAAAACGTGAACTTGAGAGTCCCTTTGTGAAAACGTCTGCAACCTGGTCTATGGTGTTAATGTAGCGAACCTCGAGCTCTTTATGAACCACCTTGTCACGAACATAGTGATAATCCACCTCCAAATGCTTCATCTTGGAGTGAAAAACTGGATTGGATGCTAAGGATATGGAACTTATATTGTCACACCAAATAAGAGGCCGGGGTAAAGGAAGGTGCAGATCGCGAAACAAAGAACGTAACCAAGAGATTTCAGCTGCTGTATATGCCAATTGACGATACTCGGCCTCAGTGCTTGAGCGAGAAACCGTGCGTTGTTTCTTAGCACTCCAAGAAATAGGATTGTGGCCTAGATAAATGGTATATCCACCAGTGGAATGACGATCATCCGGGTTGCCTGCATAATCAGCATCGGAAAAAGCTTGGATGTGAAGTGAGCCAGGACGATAGAACAATCCATGGTCGTAGGTGTGCTTCAAATACCGTAAAATGCGCTTAACAGCATTCCAATGAGCCGAGGTCGGTTGATGCATGAACTGACAAACTTGGTTGACAGCATAGGATATATCTGGGCGGGTGATTGTTAAGTATTGGAGAGCACCCACCGTACTCCTATAATCAGTTGCATCACATAAAGGTTCTCCATCAAACACGCTCAACTTCTTACCAGCTTGAACTGGTGAAGACACTGGTTTGGCATCCTGAAATTTGGTACGATGAAGAAGATCTGTCGTGTATTTTGTTTGAGTTAAATATAATCCACCATCAGCCGATGTAGCCTCAATGCCCAAAAAATAGTTCAGAGGCCCCAAATCTTTCATGGAAAATAGCTTGCCGAGTTGATGAATCAAGTGCGACACATATGAAGCATTGTTTCCTGTGATTAGAATGTCGTCCACGTAGATGAGCAACACAATAAGCAAGTCATCTTGATGGAAAGTGAACAAGGAATAATCAGATTTGGAGCCTTGAAATCCAAGATCCTCAAGATAATCCGAGAAGCGTTTAAACCAAGCCCGAGGGGCTTGTTTTAAACCGTATAGAGACTTGTTAAGTTTGCACACATAGTGAGGATAATTCGGATCAACAAATCCTTTTGGTTGGCACATATATACCTCATCAGACAATACTCCATGTAAGAAGGCATTTTGAACATCCAATTGACGGATAGGCCAATGGTGATGAACAGCTAAGGCAATAACAGTCCGAATGGTGGAATGCTTCACAACAGGGCTAAATGTCTCTGAATAATCAATGCCATCTTGTTGATGAAAACCATTAGCGACAAGGCGTGCCTTATATCGTTCAAGTGAACCATCAGACCTTCTTTTGAGTTTGAAAATCCACTTATTGGGCAGGATGTTCATATTGGAGCATGGAGGAACTAAAGTCCAAGTACCATTTTGTTGCAAGGCACTGAATTCCACTCCCATAGCATGTCGCCACTCCACCTGTTTCACTGCTTGGCTAAAACAGCTTGGTTCCACTTTGTCATCAAAAACCACATGCATAGCATATTTGGGATTGGGTTTTTGTATACCGTATTTGCTTCGTGTAACCATGGAGTGGGAGACAATGTCCGTTGCCGGGCAAGGTGCAGGTTCATGAGGGGGTGATGGTGGAGCAATTTCAGGGAGGGGTGACTGGTTTGGGGATTGGTGTGGTTCATGGTTTGGTAAGGTGGTGGTAGGCAAGGGAGCACGAAGTGGAGGAGGGGGGGCGAGGGTTTGGTGGGATGGCAATGTGTTCATGTCAAGGTGAAGAACAAAGTCGTCAAGGGACATTGTTGCTGTGACAGTACATGGGATATCTTCTTTAAATGGAAAAGAGTGTTCATCAAATACAACATGACGTGATAAATACACACGACCAGAAGTGGGATCAAGACACCGATAGCCTTGATGATTGAGAGAATAGCCCAAGAAGACACATTTTTTGGAACGAAATTGCAATTTATTGGTGTTGTAAGGACGGAGGTATGGAAAACAGGCACAACCAAACACTCGAAGGGTGTCATATACTGGACTTATGTCGAACAACTTTTCATAAGGAGTGAGATATTTCAAAACACGAGTAGGTAAGCGATTGATGAGATATAGGGCTGTATTGAAGGCATCAACCCAGTAAGTGACGGGCATATGAGCGTGGGCAAGGAGGGTTAGCCCAGTTTCAACAATGTGGCGATGTTTTCGTTCAGCCAATCCATTTTGTTCAGGATGACCGGGACAGGAAGAGCGAAAACCAATGCCATGTTGGGCTAAAAAGCTTTGAAAGGCATGTTTGGTATACTCGCCTCCGCCATCTGATTGAAACAATTTGATTTTGGATGAAAACAGATTTTCCACATGCAATTTAAATTTTACAAAAATATCAGAAACTTCATGTTTGAATTGCATAGGAAAAATCCATGAATAACGGGAAAAATCATCCACAAACAGCACATAGTATTTTGAACCTTTGATAGAGGCGATAGGAGAACACCAAACATCAGAGTGTATCAAGTCTAAAGGATGTTTAGAAACAGAATCGGACAACTGGAATGGTAATTTAGTGCTTTTACCTAATGGACATGAATGACACAATGAAACTGAGTTTGTTCCTTGTAAAGACAAACAATTATTCGACAAAAGATGCATAAGAGTATTGGAGGCTGGATGACCGAGCCTAGAATGCCAGACTTGAGCCCCAACACGAACACCAACAAAACCAAATGGATGACCCTTGGTAGAGATCTGATGGTGAATGCTTAAAGGATATAAACCATTTTCACTCTTTCCACGAAAAAGCGTCCTCCCCGACTTTAGGTCCTTTACATAGAAGCAATCAGAAAAGAACACGAAGAAACAGTTATTATCACGTGAGAATTGATGAACAGAAAGAAGATTTGCAGCAACAGTAGGGCAATGAAGGATGTTGTTCATGTTAAAGGATGAAGAATTATGAGAAAATTTGGAAGAGCCAATGTGGTGAATGTTCAAACCTGCACCATTGCCCACTGCAACTTGGTCTTTGCCTTGGTATTCATCATGAACGGTGAGGTTTCGAAGATCGGACGTGATGTGGTTGGATGCGCCACTGTCAGAAATCCATGTGGAAGGATTGTTGTTGAAAGAAGTAAGCGGTGTTGTAGCCCTGGGATGGAACGATGCAGTGGCTGCCATGGCATGAAGCTTTTGAGTAGGAACCCGACCTTCATACGCATGATCCATGCGGTGATAGCAATCAATGGCTGTGTGTCGTGGTCGATTGCATATCTGACACACTGGAGTATTGACATTGGAATGTGAAGACCCATGGTTAATGGTGTCAGATGTTGAAGCATGACCACGGCCTCGACCTCGCATGGAAGCTCCCCGATGATTCATAGAGCCCCTACCTCGGTTGTTCTGCCAGTTTTGCTTTGGTGCATACATTGCCGTAGGCGTGGTTTCAAGGGCAGGTGTGTTGTATGCTTTTAGCCTCATTTCAGCACCCAGAAGTAGTGCCACAAGATCATCAAATGAAATAGCCGTATCACGGGCTTGTGCTGAACTCACAGTAGCTTCATAACTCGGACCAACATTATTCATAATTATATAAATCAGATCATCATCATCTATGGGTTTGCCAGCTAAAGCCAAATTGTCAGCAAGATGAGTAACTTTGTCAACAAATTCAGTAATGGAAAGGCCTTCACCTCGAGTACTAAACAATTCATTCCTTAATTGCATTATCCGGTTATGTGATTGAGAAGCATACCTTTTCTCTAATGATTTCCAGGTTTCATGAGACGAACCGAGACGAGCAACGGTCGACAATACGGATGGAGTAAGAGAGTTATTGATCCAGCTCAGGACCGTCTGATCCTTCTGCTGCCAAGTAACATATGCCGGATCAACTTCGGTCGTAGGTTCGCCATCTGCGCCTGTCTTAAACTTTGATGGACGCTTATTGGTACCATCTGCAAACCCCATATAACCTTTGCTGTTTAATATGGGAGAGATCTGGGCAAGCCACAAGGGATAGTTGTTTCTGTCAAGCTTCATTAGTGTGAAGCCGGGCGTGTTGGAGACAACCGTATTTGGACTGATTCCTTCCATTCCAATAAAGCTATTGACGGAGAGAACACAAGATGAAGAGCACAAAATGCAACCAGTAAGTCGTTGGACTTTATGGCTTTGATACCATGAAAGTTTTTGAAATACAAAGAAAATATGGTTTCAAACCACACATCTTCCAGTGTTGTTTCTGTCAATATATATAGAAAGCATGAGTACAATAGTTCCCTGTATATTGGGATTACAAGTGATTGTTGGGATTACAAGGGATAAGGTTGTTGGTATGGAGGGATTTAAGGAGAAGAGGTTACAGGTTGTTTTGACTCCTTGTTAGCAGGAGATAGAGTTGGTAACTGAATCTGTTTATCATATGGGTGGTTGGGACAGTTTATAAACTACAAATTTGGTCATTTTTTTATTTTGCATCGCGAATTATGACCGACACAGGATACGATACACCGAACTAATTATACAGGATTCAAGAGGGTCATGTGGTCTTCGCATAGGATTCAACGGATAAATATTTAGTTAACTGTGCAAAGAGTTACAGGGGTGGGAAGTAGGGTACCTCGCTACTGTTGTTGCTCGGGAATTCAGGCAGGCTATGCGGTGACTTCTTTGCGGCGGCGGCGGTCCGACGTCGTCGTCGGCAGAAGATCATCGGAATTTGAAGATGATATGATGATGGTGAGGGTGGTCTAGGCTAGGGATTATATATGGTGGCATAGAGGAAGTTATAGGGAGACGAAGAGAGGGGGTCAGGGAGGTTTCGGGAAAGGAAACAAATGAATTTGCTTATGTTACAGTAGATGGGGGGTTTGTGGGTTGCGGATTAGTAGGTTGCGGGTTAGTGGCTACGGGTTTAGGTCCAAATCCATGTTGGTTTGGTTTATGTTGGTTTGGGTTGGGTTGGTTCGGTTTGGTTTGGGTTGGTTTAATATAAATCAATGCAATTAGCTATCTAAAAAATAGTTTTAAACCCCAATAAATTCTAGAAAAATTACACAATATTCTATTATTAATCGAGGGAGAGAGAGAGAGAGAGAGAGAGAGAGAGAGGGAGAGTAAGAGTGGGGAAAAGAGAGGTAGAGATGGTGAGAGCGAGAGAGAGAGAGAGAGAGAGAGAGAGGAGAGGAGAGGATAGAGAGTGAGGAGTGACATAGAGAGAGAGAGAGAGGGAGAGGAGATGAAAGATAGATGAGAGTGACCGTCGAAAAAAATAATATTAAATAGAAAACATCCATGGGATAGACGTTTTCTTCTAGAGAAACGTCCATCCGATAGACGTTTTAATATTATTTTTTTCGGTGTATAAGAGAGGAGAGAGAGAAAGAGAGAGGAGAGAGGAGAGAGGGGAGAGTGAAATTATTATTATTTTTTTTATCTAACGTCGATTAACGACAAGAATATTATATTATTTTTAAAAATAATAAAAAATATAAAACGTTTTTCGGACAGACGTTTTTATGCTTTTTTTTTATAATTTCTTAAACTTCGATGCTCTCAGTGAAAATTATGTATACTTCGTTACTCTGAGTGAATTTTTCCGTTTCTATAACAAATTTTGACTAAAATTATTTTTCAATAATATAAGAAAAACTAAATTCTTTTACGTGGCTTCTTGATGTAAAGTCTATATTATGTTCAACAATATCAATATATAATTAACAGTAATGACGTTAATGTCCGTTGTTCGTAGGAGAAAGAAATTAAGGGGCGCTTGTTGGTCCATGCAACATATTAATCGGGACTGGATCTCCTGCTGCACAGCACCGCACTGCACTGCACAGCACAGCACTGCACCGCACCGCACAGCATCATTGGCGCTATCCCTCGTCCTCTACTACGCACAAGCTTCTCTGCGTCGCCGTCTGATGTAGTAGTTGGCAGTTGCCACCATTGAATTTTCCGTGTCCAACAAAAAGAAAAATCTATTCTTTTAGTCGCACAAGCTAATTCCAACTTTCGGTATATACCCTTCCATGCAACGACTAATTAGTTCAGTACTCGAATTTCTTGCCGCCGTCGTTGTCTGGTACTTCATCTTCGTCTTCTTCCAGAATCCATAGCTTTCATATGAAAAAATGACTTCTTCCAGAATCCATAACTTTAATGTAAGTGATAGAAGATAATATTTTAAGTATTTCATGCATCATGATATTACATATATATACATCCATATATTAACTTGGAACCTAAATTACATGGTCAATCACTATAAATATAATTTAATATAATTTAATCCCAATACCCTAATCATCATATAGAGCCAACAAATCATCATATATAACTAATCGCCATAAATATAATTTAATTATACAATTTAATTCCAATACTTCATAATAATTTCTCACCAGTCCCATCCGTTGGACCACTCAATGTTGGTTGTTGGTTACTCCTCCTCCAACATAGGAGAAATTATTGTATGGTTCCGACTCACCACATGGCAATAGTGAATGGTGAGTCCGGCCAATAAATTTTTGACACTTGGCATAAATATTTGGTATAATTTTTTTAAAAAAAATAATAAAATAAAATATATATAGAAATTTACTATGCATAAAATTAAAAAAATATTATAATTTTTTTTAAATTATTATAAAGAATTTATATATTGAATTAGGAGAAGTGTAATGATATGGTAAAAGAAAAAAAAATGTCAAAAACATATTGGCCGGACTCACCACTCACCGTTGCCATATGGTGAGCCAGAACCATACAATAATTTCTTCTCCCGACATAGGATGTCCATTTGGTTTGAACTACATAAAACAACAAATTGAAAAGCAACAAACCAAACTAAAGCTAACCCAACCCGACATAGAACGTTGTATTTTAAATTTGCTTTCAAAGTTGGACTAGTTGTTAAATTATCAAAGTTGGACTTCAAAACATATACATAGAATTGTTATTTACAAAATATAACATATTTTTAATCATAAAATATACATAAAATTAAGGATATTTGCATAATTGTATAAGTCTTATCAGGTTTTCTTTTTTTGACCGAAATCGAAACTCAAAACTGAAATCAAAACCAAATAAAAAAAAAAATTGTATTTTTAAAACCGAAATCGAACCGAATTTTTTTTCAAACTTAAATAGTTCAGATATATTTTAATTATAATTTATTATGGATATATTTTTACTCTTTATAAAAAGTCTTGAAAAGGCTAACCGTCTAAGCTGTACGTATATTCTCACGTAATTAAAAATTAAATAAAATTTAACTAATTGTTTAACTACATAATATTATATAATTATAATCAAATATCTCTTCTAACTCATGTGGTTAAGTTAGGAGACATTTTTCTTGGTTGGTAAAGTTTCAATTCTCCATTATTTATAACAAAATAATTTTTTTCAAACAATTTTTTTTACGTAATATTTATTTTTGAAATAAATGATTGAGTATATACAAACGGCTTAGACGGTTCACTTTTGAGCCGTTTTGAAGCCTCATTATAAGAGTATAGATAACACATACGGTGAATATAACGTTATGTTTGGAAAAGAAAAGAAAAACAGAAAAAAGCAAAAAACTGAGGGAAAAGTGGAAGAAAAAAAAATTGATGTTTGGAAAGAATGGAGAAAAAGTGGAGGGCAAAAATTTGGAAAGAAAATTTATGTAGGTCCCATCTAATAAATTTTTTCTTAAGAATGGAAGAAAAAAGAACGCACAAAGAAAATTTTAGTAAAATTTACCCAATCATCACTCAATTAATTTGTTGTCTTTTTCTATGTTGAGAAAGTCAAGGACAATTTTATCTATGTTCTACAAACAAACAATTTCTTTTAGTTTTTTACTTTTTCTTCCCCTACTTTTTTGAGATTGATTTTTCTTTTCCTCCATTTTTTTCCTATCAAAATTTCCTTATCCTCTCTCGCAAAGTTTCAAAATATAGTGTAAATCTCAAAGAGATAAAATAAGATTTTATATTTACTAATTAAATATGGTATAATAAATGTTAATTAAACCATATCATACTAAATCTCCCATCTCCATGCATACTCTTGTCAAACACCTAAGCATAAAATGTGGGATTAGGATTCACAATCTAATTTGGTCTGAATTTGGGGTGTGAACCTGATTTATTTCTTGTATTGTACTGTATTGTAGATCTGCTATATGTGGAGATATTTTCTTGTGTACATTTATTTAGGAGATCTCACATTTATTACGTTATACAAAAAGATGTCCTAATGTAATTAAAAATGTACATATTCCTACCAAAGAAATTCAGAAAACTTTCCCCAGAGAGCGATTTTTAAATTAGTAGGAGGATACGTACGATTCACCAAAAGAAATTGAAAACTCCATTCCATCCCTTTCATTTACACAAACAAAGTAGGGAAAAAACATTTTTAGCACCATTAAGTTGACAAATGGAGATAAAATTAACTTGAATGACATATAATCGAGGGCTCTTTTTGACACAGATATTTCAAAATATGATATAATATCAATTCGATTACTGTGTGTCTATTTCATTTTGTATATATTTCAAGTTTAGTAATATAGTGATCAATTTTGATGACGTCTTTTTACACCACCTTACTCTCCTGCATGATTGAGATTAAGAATCGAGACCTTGATCGGACATGACCAACATTAGTAAAATGTTTGATGAAAAGAGGTTATTCATTATTGTCCGTCCGGTCTCCATATTAATTAATTTGATATATATATATATAAGGAGAAACATTACTTCTTCTTTATTTTGTGATTTAATATAATATTTTGAATGAATTGACTCGTTAAAAGGCTGATTACATGTTAGGTACTGAATGACGCGCGTGATTCATATTATTATTTATCGGCCTAGCTAGCTGTCAAATCATTGACATTTGAAGGTGGTAGGAGTAGTTGCCGAAGTGTGGGTATTGGTATATATATAGTGCATGCACATCGATTGATTCAACTCATTCTTCAATTAGTCCAACGATTTGGTCGATCGATCGATCATGTCTGAATTTGTGATATTCTTCGTGACATTGTTCCTGGTTACAGTAGTAGGAGGACTATGGTTGTACTCGACGTCCAAGGGGCCGGGCCGGGGCCGGGGCCGGGGCCGGGGGCGGAGTTCCGCAGCACCGCTGCCGCCGGGTCCCCGCGCCCTGCCGGTGATCGGCAGCATGCACCTGGTCGGTCCGATGCCTCACTTGTCCTTCACCGACATGTCGAAGACCTACGGGCCCCTCATGCACCTCCGCATCGGCTCCGTCCCCACCATAGTCGTCTCCTCGCCCGACATGGCCCGCGAGTTCCTCCGCACCCACGACGCCGAGTTCGCCAACCGCCCTCCCTCCGAGGTCTTCCGCTGCATCTCCTACGGCCTCAAAGGCTTCGCCTTCGCAGAGTGCGGGCCCTACTGACGCGACATACGGAAGCTCTGCGTCACCCACCTCCTTAGTGCCCCCAAGATCGCCTCCTTCCGCACCCAGAGGAAGGAGGAGGTCTCCCTCTTCCTCCAATCCCTATCGGAGGCTGCCGACCAAAGGAGGCCCGTGGACCTGAGCGCCGCGCTGCGGAACGTCGTGTCGGACGTCGTCTGCCGCATGGTGATGGGGAGGAGGTGCATGACCGACGACGTCCAAGGCACCATGTTTCGGGAGGTGACCAACGAGCTCATGTCGATCCTCGGCGCGTTCAATTTGAACGATTTCGTTCCGGCGCTCGGGCTCTTCGACTTCCAGAGGATGAGGAAGAGGATGATGGCGGTGCACAAGGTGCTCGACGACTTCTTGGAGAAGATCATCGATGAGCATTTGGTGGATCATGGGAGGAGGAAAAAGGAGAGCGAGCATGACTTTGTGGATGTCATGCTAACCTTCATGGACGAGTCCAACAAGGAGGAGAAGGAGAAGCTTGGGGTTCATTTCGATAGGACTACTGTCAAGGCAATCGTGCTGGTAAGCAAGCATGCATGCATGCATTAATTAATTAAATAATTTTGTTTGTTTGTGAATGAATGAATTAGGATATGTTGGAGGCCTCTATGGACACGTTGCGCACTCCGGTGGAATGGGCCTTATCGGAGCTGATTAGGAAACCAGCGGTGATGAAGAAGCTCCAGGAAGAGCTAGTGAGCGTGGTAGGATTGCATCGACAAGTGGAGGAATCCGATCTGGCGAAACTGGACTACTTAGCGATGGTTGTGAAGGAAACGCTGAGGCTTCACCCCTTGTCGGCGTTCCTATTTCATCACGGCAAGGAGGAGCAAGTCGTGAGCGGGTACCGCATACCCAAAGGTTCGAGCGTGATGGTCAATTTGTGGGCGATCGGTCGAGACACCAAGGTGTGGCCGAAAGGGGAGGACTTCATGCCGGACAGGTTCGCGCACAAGGAGGATGATGTAGACTTTAGGGGCAACGACTTCAAGCTGCTTTCCTTCGGATCGGGAAGGAGAATGTGCGCAGGTATGCAGCTTGCTCTGGTGGTGGTTCCTCTGCTGATAGCGCAGTTGGTCCATTGCTTCGACTGGGAGCTCCCTGGGGGATTGTCACCAACAGAGTTGGACATGACCCTCACATATGGGTTCACCATGCCAAGGTCTAACCACTTGTGCGCTATTCCAACCAAAAGGACCACCGCTACATCATTATCATTATCATTATCATTATCATCACATGTAATGTAACATGCATGCATTCATCCTCCCCCCACCCCACCCACCCCCTCTCTCTCTCTCTCTCTCTCTCTCTCTCTCTCTCTCTCTTGCAATGGTTGTAGCAACTTTGGTTTGTGATCTGTATGCTTGATTTATATATATATATCCACATTATTAATTGTTAACATTTTCATCGATTTAAATGTTGTTAGCAATTTTAAATATATTGACTTCTCTCGATATATGGATTTAAATGCTAACAGCATACTAACATAAAAACAATAAGGAGTACCTGTAGTTCTGGAATCAGTTCCTTAAGTTGAGAATCAAGGTCCTGCATCACAGAAATTAAATATATAAGCACTGAAAGAAAATGAAAAAGAAAATGAATACTAGAATATATATATAAGCAGAACTAAATAACAATATATAACTCAAGATGAGTAAGAACAAGCTCTTTGGGCCACGCAACGACGGACACAATTGCTCGTTCAACAATTTTCATCTCTCCGTAAACTGGTACGGGAAGGCACGCAGTAGGAGAAAGGGCTTTCGTAACTAAATCCTTACTACTTCTCTACTTATATGGATTTAAATTACATTACCTCAAGAAAGGGCTTTCATAACTGAAACCCATACAAAGTCCCTCGTTGGAGAAACATTCCACAAGTATCTTAGCATACAAAGTGTCTCATCGTGATCAGAGCCTATAGTTACTAAATGTCCTGAGCCTAAGGTACATGACTGACTACAAATACAACCACACACACAAGTACATATGTATGAGGCTAGTTTGCTCATAAATGAACATTATAGTAGAGTGGACACGGACACGACACTGATTTTTGGCATATCTATGCTAAGGTTGTAATATGTCTGACATGGAAACTGATTTTGGAGTTGCCATACTAGGCAATTCGGAATAAAAGTAGGAAGTAATAGTATATACCTAAGAACGTATGCATGAATAATTCATGTGTTGCAAGAATTTTCAAGAAGGAATTTTCAGTCACTCACCATTAAGGACATCAATTCTGACTGCAGCCTGCTTGCAAAAAGATCAAAAGAACATTACTTCATTGAAGAATCTAACTCTCAACAAACCATATCAAGGTAACGCTTCATTGAAGAATTTAGTACTACTATCAATGAACTACATTTACAAATGACGAGTACCCAAAAAAAACATAATCCACAGAAAAAGAGCAAGCCAGAAAAGAAACAAACAGATGAATTAAATTTAGCTTCAAACAATTTCAAATGAACTAAGAAAACGTATCACTCCCAGTCATTGGAACAATTTCAATTTCAAATTTTGCAGATAAACCTTCATAAAACTGAATAATGCTACGTCCTATATATACGTGGGTGAAAAAAAAAAAGACACAGAAGGAGGGCAACATTGGAAGAGATGACACAGGAACAGTACAATGATCATAGCAAGATCAAGCCATTCCAAAAGAAGGTGATCATCAACTTGCTTGAAATCAGAGAACTAGTCTCAGTTGTTGTGTCGAGCAAAGACACAAATCCCTGATACCGTGTCGAACATAAATGTGATTGACACCAAACTGGGTCGCTCAGAGATACGACTTCCTGTGTCGATCTAGACACTGCCACAATGATCGGTTCAATAAAACAGAATCAAAAAAGGGAGTGAGTATTCAATTTATACCTGCAACGGCCTCAAATCACTGCCAGCTAGAAGCTAAATCAACCATACACTCATTACTTCAAAGAAGAATGGCCCGTCTCAACTCAAATGCAGCCTAGTTGATTACTACTCGAAGTAAAACTGCAAAATGACAAAACACAACAGCTTCAACAACTCGTCCTGCAAAGAAGGGAAAAGATAAATATCAATATATATGCACAAAAAATCACAATTGAGTAATGGGATCTTAGTTAAAGGCGCTGATAGAACTAACATAAACCTAAATGACTGAAAGTCTGCAGGAAAGAAATGCAAATGTTAGAGATAGCCCTGAACCCTACAGTTTCAGGAGAAATTTAATTATTGTGGTTCAGGTTTAAAATTACCTTGTCATATGCAGTAGAATATAATATCAACAAAGACTTTATCCAAATAAAATAATAATTATCGAAATCTAAGATTAACAAATATAAGTAATAACAAAAATGTATTGTTCAGTACATCGTGAATGAAGAAATTGCTTGAGATTTTCGTTGCAGGAGTTGATGAATACACAAAGTGTTGGAATAATTTATTTTAAGTGGTTAGAAAAACAAATGGACTACTTACCCCAACACATTAACACGACACATACACAAGAATGAGTTAATTTAGGACTCGGAAGACCTTAAGCAAAACAAATGGGCCACGAAAATGCATACATAAGATCTGAATGAGTTAGAAGGATTCAGAAGAGAGTGTAATATCATTTGTGAACCTCAGCTCAAAAGCATTTGGAAGTAAATAAGAAGTAAATAAGAAGACCACGATTGGAAAGTAGAATGATTGAATTATTTTAACCTCCATATAGACATTATTCACTCTCCATCTTATGTGTGTTTTATTTATTTAGGATAACAGGGATGTGATGAACAATGTTCTCTTGTATCATATATAATCTCTAAATAAGGGGATAATAGTCTTCTGATACAATTATTTGCATAAACCAAAAGACGAAAATAGTTATAACACATAATTCCATTGAAGGTGCATCATATTTTTTTTATCACTCGTTTCACACTCTATTCTCAAGGAAGTAGGAGCACACAGGTTAGGAGGGTGCTTGAGCACCTGACAGGAAGAAACAAAATAATAAATCATTTGAAAGATTTTGAACTATTAAGGTGTCCACACACCATGAGGCTCCCGCTTAACATGAATTTCTTAATATTGATAAAAAAAAGTTCTTCAATTTATATAATTGATAATTTTAGGGTCTCAATGATAGCTAACTTTCAAGGTAAAAATCTCAGCTCAATAACCCAATACAGAGCCATACATATGGAACAATAGGTGCTTATATAGTAGAAAAGCATAATGAAGTTATAAGCTCCATTGTAAGTTTTTACTTGGTTATGAGAAATTATGCATGAAACTATCCTATGGTTGCTAACAGTTATTTGTGTAAGAAAAGAAAGAAACCATGTTGGACATCAGTTTTCTATGAACAATAGGTACAAGCCAAAAAAAGGATATCTCAAGTTTATCATCATCCTCTACTTCAATTTTAGACATCAATACCCATACTTTACTAAATCAATAATTATTATGTTGAGAATGTAACTGCTATTCCTTGACTGAGGCATGTATACTAACAACTATTCATGGTAAATTATGTAGAGAATCATTTTGCTGCACAAGAAGCAACAAGCAGAAATTTTCTTTAACCAAGAGAGAGTATAACATTAAATTCATAGAAAAACTTAGGTTAGTACTTACTTGCAACCAACGGGAACTATCCAAATAATCAAAAGGTGGCCTTCCCCTATTAGGTGCCTAAGAAGCGGAGAATAATAATATAAGTTACAAGTCAATGGCAGAACGTTGGTCAACAAAATTCTTCCAATAGAAGAATACTGCGACTATAGAATATTTTAGAGTAATTGTTATATCTTTTATTGATAATCTCTTGACTATTTATAGCCTTACAACCCTTCATCTTACATTAATACCCCATTAAAAATCCATGTAGAATATTCTAATATTCCAACAAATATACCAAGAATATTCTAATATACCAACACTCCTCCTTAAGATGGGCGAAAGATATTCACTAAGCTCATCTAGTCACATTCTTTAATCATATCTGCAGAGCTAAATCCTTTGGTCATACTGTCTGCTACCTGCTCCTTGGTTGGAACATGACCTAGCTCCAGTAGTCCACGGTCCAACTTCTCCTTGATGAAAAATCTATCGATCTCGATGTGTTTGGTCATGTCATGTTGTACTGGATTGTTAGCGATACTGATGACTGACTTGTTGTCACACCACAGCTTCATCTTGGCTTCTTGATCCAGCTTCAGCTCCACCAGCATACTCTTCAGCCATAGCAGCTCTGCAACTCCCAAGGCCATAGCTCTGTACTTCGCTTCAGCTGTTGATCTGACCACCACTGACTGCTTCTTACTCCTCCAAGAGACCAAGTTACCTCCTAAAAATATACAATAGCCCGAGGTAGACCTTCTGTCATCAGTACAGCTAGCCTAGTCAGAGTCACAATAGCCCTCGATGCTCAAGTGATCATTCTTCATGAATATCAACCCCTTTTCGGGGACACCCTTTAAGTATCTCAGAATCTGGTACACTGCGTCCATATAACCCTTCCTTGGGTCATGCATGTAGCGGCTCACCACACTCACTGCAAAGAAGATATCAGGACGTGTGTTGCTCAAATAGATCAACTTGTCCACCAGTCTCTGATATCTGTCTCGGTCAACTAGTTCTCCAGCCTCAGCACACAGCTTGAACCCCTGGTTGATCGGCGTCGCAGCAGGTCTGCATCCCAACATCCATGTCTCTGTGAGAAGGTTCAGCGCATACTTCCTCTAAGAAAGAACAATCCCCTCTACTTCTCGAGCAATCTCAATCCCAAGGAAGTACCGAAGAAGGCCAAGGTCCTTCACCTCGAACTCCTTGCCAAGCTTCTCCTTGAGTCGGACAATCTCCTGCTCATCATCTCCTGTGATAATTATATCATCCACATACACCATAAGAATGGTGATGTAGCCTATACTCTGAAGAAAGAACACAGTATGATCAGCATTGATCTGCTGATATCCATCCCTATCATTGCCCTCCTGAATCTGTCAAACCACGCTTGAGGAGACTTCTTTAGTCCATAGAGGGACTTCTTCAACCTGCAGACCTTGTCCACTGTCTTATCGATGCAGAATCCTTGTGGTATCTCCATGTACACTTTCTCCACTAGATCCCCATGAAAAAACACACTATTCACATCCAGTTGGTGTATCTTTCATCCATCATTCACTGCCAAAGAAATTAGGGTCCTGATGATGCTCATCTTTGCCACTGGTGCAGATGTCTCATCATAGTCAATGTCGTACGTCTGACTGTATCCTTTTGCCACCAGTCGATCCTTGTAGCGCTCTACTTTTCCATCTGAGTTCTGCTTTACAGTAAAGACCCACTTGCATCCGACTGCCCTCTTTTTCTCTGACAGTTTTACCAGTTCCCAAGTGTGGTTCTTCTCAAGAGCGCCTAACTCCTCGTGCATCACTGCTTTCCACTTTGGATCGTTCTTGTAAACCTGTCAATTGTTAGGTACAGTAATATTATCTAAAGATGCAATAAATGCTCCATGAGAAGAAGATATGTTATTATATGAAATAAACTGAGCAAGGTCCCAACCATATCTATCAGGAGAATTTTTCGCATTGCTGCGAGTGGCCCTCCATACTGATAATGGTGTGGGAGGAGTAGGAAGAATGATATCACCTGAAGGAGAATCTGGCGGTGGTGGTGTAGGTGTCTCAGGAGTTGAGAAGGACGCAGGCAAGGGACTTGGCACTGGCACTATAGGTACTGGTCCTGCAGTTTTCTTTCTTTTCCTGCTGTAGGTAAGTAACTCCACTTGAGCCGTGGGCCTAACACCTCTCAATGCCTCCCCATGTTCCTCTTCACTCTCATGCTCCTCCTCAAACGTTTCTCCATGCCATACTCCTAAATCGGTCACCACACTCTCACCAATCTCCCTATCTCGTCTCATACTCTAAGTATCAGGTGAGTTTCTCATGGATGAGGTTCCCTCCTGACGATAGTATGGCTCAAACTCCCTGAAGTGAACATTCATTCTTACAAGCTTCTTCTCTACTGGGCTCCAGCACACGTACCCCTTCTGAATAGCTGAATAGCCCACGAATACACACTTAACTGCTCTGGGGTCAAGTTTTCCGACAGACGGTCTGTTGTCCTTCACAAAATATACGCAGCCAAACACCTTTAGTGGGAGTATCCCACTATTATTTTCTTGCAATATCTCACATGGAGACTTCCATCCCAGTACCTTCGAGGGCATCATGTTGATCAATCGAGTTGCTATCAACACTGTATGTCCCCACAGACTTTGTGGGACATTCATGGCGATCATCATGCTCCTTGCCACATCCAGAAAGTGTCTGTTTTTCCTTTTCGTCCCTCCATTCTGTGCTGGTATGTATACACAGGTGGTCTGATGTTGTATCCCTTGGGCTGACAGGTATTCCTCAAGTGCTTTGTTGGTATACTCTGTTCCATTTTCAGACCTTAGTTCCTTCACCACTGCTCTGTACTGAGTCTGGACATGTTTATGAAAGTCCCCAAAATAGGCAAAGATCTCACTCTTATTCTTCATCAAATACATCCAGGTGACACGAGAGGAACAATCAATAAAAGAGACAAAATACTTATAACCATTCATAGTAGTTGTGATGTACGGCCCCCAGACATTAGAATGTATAACATCAAAAACAGAAGAGCTCATATGGCCCGCACCAACATATGAGCTCCTATTAAATTTTTCTAAATCACATGCATCACATACTAGTTTTTCCTTATTTGCCTTCTCATAAATAGATGGATACAACCTACTCAAAATACCAAAATAGCAGTGCCCCAACCGCCTGTAATGGAGTATCAGTGTATCCTCGACACTCATCTTTGGTACTCTTATTCCTGCCATTTCTGCTACAGACACCAATGCTGAATCCAGTCCTTCCCGATCCAGGTACCACAGTCAATCATGCCAAGTGCTAGTCCCAAGTCTTCGTCCCGACTCCTTCTCCTGGAAGATCACCTTAGGAATACCAAAAGATACAATGTATTTTAGTTGGAGGATTATAGAACTAATGGACAAAAGACTGATTGGAAAAGAAGTAGCATATAAAATATTGGATAATCTTACTGAACTTGTACAATCAACAGTACCCTTACCGACCATTGGCTGAAAAGTACCATCGGTTGTTTGAATGATGTCTGCAGATGCTAGGTGAGTGTAGGAAGAGAACTCACTAGCATTCCCTGTCACGTGTCGAGACGCACCCGAATCGACAATCCAGTCCGACGATCTAAGGGAAGACATAGATGCAAGGGCGAGTGAGTCATCAGTACCTTCCGATGGATGGGCATACATGGCAGCGTTGCCTCTGGCGAAGACTGAGGTGGACGACTCCTCAGTTCCACTCCTCTTGTCTTCATCGCTTGACGCTTTCTACTTTCTCCTGAGTACTTTCAGCATGCCCAGTAGTGCATGATCCTCCTCAGTATAGGCACCATTAGCTCCATCTTCGCCTTCTACTACCAGCAGGTTCGCCAGATAACCTCCTCGACCTCCCCGTCGATCCCCACGACTACGGCCACGTCCTCCAAACTGTCAACGTCCGCCATATGAATCTCCCTCCTTGGGTGTTTTGGTGCAAGCATACCTCAGATGGCACACATTCCCGCAGTTGTAACACTGTCGGGGGTCTCCCTTAGGTCATGTGTCACCTGAATTGGCAACCGTCAGTGCTGTCTTCAATTCAAAAAGACCACATGTCCCTGCCTGTGGCTTGATACGTCTCCTCCTGGATCATGGCCGAGATAGCCTCGGTTGGGCTAGAAGTAGTGTTGTCCTCTAAGCAAACACTGCGGCCAGTCCCTTAAGAAACTTTATCGTCCTCTCTTGCAAACATACTTGTCTCTCCTTATACTTTGGGTCCTCGCAGCTCATCCAATCTGAGAAGTGATCATAATCCAACCACAGACGCTCCAACTCCATGGCATACTTCTGTACCGTCTTCTTCCTGTACGGTGTCGTCGATCTCCCCCTTGATCTAGAAAACCCTCAAGTTATTCCTCACACCATCGTAGGTTCTCCTCAACTTCTCTCACACGTCTTTCACCATCTCAAGGACATCCACTATGGCGGCGATCGACTGGACTAAAGAATTGAGGAGCCAAATGTATACCACCATATGAGTGGACTTTCACTCGTCGCGTCCTGTCGAGCCCTCATCCGGCTCTGTCTTCTCTCCTGACAAGAAACCCTCCAAGTTCTTTCCTGTGAGGGTTCTCATCACCCGTCGTGACCAACTCAGGTAGGTGGCCGGTCCATCAAGCTTCAGATCGATGGATGGAAGCTCCAACTTCGACAATGTTCGTTTCGCGCTCTCACCAACCGACAGTTTCATCAGTTTCATCAACGTTGCGACCTCCGCAGAGTCCAACTTCTTGATGATCTCCTCCATCGATCCTGCTCTTCTCCGATCACCTCACACCTGTCCCACGATTCATGTTCGCCCTCTTCGTCCTCTCCTAGACCCGATCATGTCTCTCCCCCATCAGATCTAGGACTTCGTGTCAACATCTGGAACGACCCGTGGGAGACGCCAGGAACCGCGGCAGAAGGCTCCGCGGGAGTCGCGGCTTCATGGTGGTGGTGGCGGGCGAGCGGCAACGGTGATGGCGAGCGAGCGGCGCGGCAACGGTTGTGGCGGGCGGCGCGGCAACGGTTGTGGCGGGCGGCGCGACAGCGGTGGTGGAGGCACGGCAGCGGTGGTGGCGGGCGGTGTGACAGCTGTGGCAGTGGTGGCGACTAGGGTTTGGGAGGTGGTGGCTAGGGTTTGGGCTCTGATATCATATAGAATATTTTGGAGTAATTGTTATATCTTTTATTGATAATCTATTGGCTATTTATAGCCTTACAATCCTTCATCTTACATTAATACTTCACTAAAACTCCCTGTAGAATATTCTAATATTCCAACAAATATACCTAGAATATTCTAATATACCAAAAGCGACAAAATATATAGTTATGAGTTCTTCAAAAATTGTAATATATTACTACATATAAGAAATAGTGCCACATGATCATGTCAAGGAGATAACTCTTATGCTTTGGAGTTAAATCATTTCATGCAGTAGAAAATGAATTAAGCTAAGAAAATGAAGCAACCAAGACAAATACTTAAAGGGACGTCTATAGGACAAATCATATAAAGCAGGGTGCATTTGAGTCCTTGAAGACCATGAAAAAGAGCAAGGCTGTAATAATAACCAGTAAGCAATTCCCCAAATATTCAAAGTCAGCGTTATGACCTTTTCCTTACCAATGCGTCCTATTAGTACAAATGTTCTAATAAGTTAGCATAATCCCGCTTCTTAATAGCATAGAATTACTAGAGGTATGCCCATACAGGAGAGAGAATATGACTCCATGGAATAATATATTAATCATAAAAATCAAATAAAGTAGATGAGAATATGAAGGTTGTGAGAAAGCAAGTTGAGTTAGACTACTAGAAAGAATAAGATAGCAGACACTGAACACGGTACACAAATAGGATGAGTTACGACTAAGATTAAAAAAATAAGGTTATACCTACATTTTCGGCTGGCTCAGATTGGATTTGAGCAGATCTGACCCAAAAATTTAAATATTTATCGATATCGCCAAATATGTAATATCTGCCAGCATCGGATGTATATCAAATAAACACACAATACCGGCAATAGACTAACATTTTCCATTACCTACTGACATATGGCCAATACAAGCTGATTTATGTCCATTATGATATGATATAGAAAAAAAAAATTGGCAAAATTTTGTGAAACATGTCTGAAATAATGTCAAAATTTCCAAAAACAGACTGATATATGGCCAACACATACCAATATGTGCCAACGGAGACCAAAACTTGGCCTCAATTGGCTAAAAGTGTAAATTTAGGTTAAAACTTGCAATTACAAACTAGTGCAAACAAAAAAAAATGGTCACAACTGGTGAAAATTAACTGAAATTTTGTCAAACTGGTGAATAAAATTCGATACATGACTGATACAAACCATATTTTGGCCTAAACTTCAAAAAACATGTTGAAAATGATCAAAAATTGCAAAAATAGATAAAAATACATGCCAAAATTCGCCTAAATTGGCGAAACAAACTTAACTGCAAAAAGTAAAAGGGCCAAACTATATATCCACTTTGAGGCTTAAAGGTAAGACGAACCTCTACTAAATGTCAGACAGTCTACTAATGAGCACAAGAAAAAATTCAGGCAAATGATAAGCAAGACATTTCTACAATATTTAAGCAGGTGAAACAGAAATCAAGTTTTTTCAGCATTGTGTCGTATCTAACTCTTGAAATCATATCCTGTTACATAATTTAGTAAAGCTAAGTCTATAGGAGATATTCCTGAAACACATTGTCTACCTAGTAGTGAAAAATCAGCCAAAAATGCAAGTAAAAAAAGGCAATTCAGGGATACAAAACCTCAGGTACCAGACCACCATCAAAACTAAGCACCTGGTGTAAGACGGACTTTCAAATTTGTGGCCAAATTTGAAGCAACTCAGTAATGATCATATCGGTCATGATGCCTGCGAGAAGAGAAAAACGAGGAGCAAAACAAGAGTAGCTAGTGTTAAATATCTCAAAAAGTAATATTAAATTCATATAAAAAAAAGGCCAACTAATTCAGATATCAACACTTAATACAGAAACTGAGAATAATCACATTTTATATTTTCAACAATGAACAAGTATGATAAACTTCTCAAATGCCTGCCTACACAAAAAAATTAATCTTTTTGCAAATTCCAAGTATTTCATGATTTTTTGCTCAGACAAACCAACAAACTCAATCTATATGGCCTTACTTAGATCACTTTTATTAGGATAAATTGTTTACCTTGGCAGCCTACCTTTCCAGAAATTTAGAAATTAAACGTATAATCAAAATGTCACTACATGCCTCTATACTAATTAACTAATGTTCAAAAGTGAAAGTAGCAATAGCCAAATAAAAATGGTTGACAAAAGTATGAAACATATCAATTGATACAGAACAACTGCACCTTGCATAACTACAATAGAAAAATCAAGTTTCAGAAATAAGATACCCGGTGTTTACTGGCTATGTATATAATATTACCTTACGTGTAGCATAGGTTGTTTGTAAGTTACGAATGAGTCATTTAATGCAGAAATAAGGACTACACTGGCTATACCAAAGGAATGGACAGGGGAGGCAAAGCCCTGGTTCTGCACAATGAAATAGGGGATATCCTATTGGTCCAAAATTGTCGTACTATATAGATGCAACACAATTTTCTTGGATGCACAGTGTTACTCATTTTCTGAAGAAAGATATTAATTGCATAAGCATATTGGTTATGCAATTACTGAACAAGTAAAATGAAGCAAATAAAATTTGGAAGTCATGATGTTCTTAATAACTTCACTAGATATAAAAAGAATTTAATTTCCTGAACAAAGAACAAAACGATGAACATTGAACAAGATAAGTACTCATATTTCATATTATTTAAATAGTGGTAGCATATATATATATACATAATTCTCCATTGTTTTTTTTAGTAATAACGTTTCATTTTTTTATGAGTATCTTAGAGCTAGCAGGCCAGTTAATGCATAACCTTTGATAAGAAGTTAAAAAATCTCGTTCATATATTGGAAAGCAAAGAAAGCATTGTGGCTGCATAAAGGCAATACTGTAATTTTAGGTGAATTTTGGATCGGGTATCCTAGAATCTGATCCAATATGGCCGATACATATCTGTATGGAACAATATTTTAAACCTTCGAAACCCGAAACAACCAGACTTGAAACAGAGAAATTAGATCATGTATAGATAATGTAAAAAGAAAATAGAGATTTGAAACAAAACTAACATAAATGATAAATATAATACAACTAAACTCGTTCCCAACTTGCGTATAGACAGCGGTGGCTTTCAAGTAGTTCCAAGCTTTGAAGAACTCGTTCCCTTGATTCTTCAGAGACGCTCCTCCTCCATTTTCTGCCATGGATTTTTTTTCTTCTTTCGAGGGTTAGGGTTTTAGTTTTCTTCTTATTAGCAACAGATCATTCGGCGTATACTGTGTACTGTGAAGATTGGGCCTGTCCTTGACATGAAAGTTCAGTTGAAGTGGATAATTACCCCAAATCATCCCCCAAAACCATAAACCCAACCAAAATCAACCCCAAAAGGAGGAATCGACCCCAAGGAGGAAGCACACGCGAAAACCCCTCATGGATTCATAAGATTTCAAAGAGAGAAGAAAAAAAGAATGCCTGTGTCTTCCAAATGCATCCTTCACGAAGAACAGGCGGAAGTACACGCGACTGTAGTAGTTGCTACGATCTCGGCTCTGCTTCTCTTACTGTTGTCGACCCCAAATTCATTCTCTTGATTCTATCGGCGGGAGATGAGGGATTAGGGTTTGGGACGGGTTATAGAAGTAGAGATGAGGCATTTGGGATTTGGAAAGAGGAGGGATTTGGGGGTTTTCTTGGTCTACGGGAGATGAGGGATAAGTAGAAGAAGATTTAGAAGGAGGACGAAGAGGAGGAGGAGGATGAGGGGTTTGGGGTTGAAGAAGAAGAGATGAGGAGGAGGAGGAGGAGGAGGAGGAGGAGGAGGAGAGGGTTTTTATTGTGATAGAAAATTTTCGAACAGAACTCGAAACCGCTGATTTTTTTTTTTTTTTTGGGAACCTTTTGTAACTCTCGCGTAGTAAAAAATACATACTATACATAACGTTTATATATAAAACACGTTATAATAGGCCAGAAATTCTTCCACCCCGTCGTATTAAGGGACTTTTCTGAATCTCTATAACACCTCCTTATAAAACGTCATAATAACATTTTTGTAAGCGTTATAAAAGTATTTTTTTTTTTTTGTAGTGCTCGGGGTATGGAGTACTCTGATATATGTAGCTGGTTTATCTGCCTCCGCTCTCTAATATTATGGTTCTGGGACGTGACAGGAATAATCTCATCTTGTATTGCTTGTCTAGAACATGAAAAAGAAGTAACTTGATAGATTTTCTTATACGTCGCTCTACATGCCTCTGCACGGTTTCAATCCTCGCACTAACTCTTTAGACTCGTGCTAGCGTAAAGGCTTATCTTCTAAAGTAGACCATATTGCACGTTTCCTTATGCTTATGTTTCATAAAAATGAAATGCTTGCATGCTTTACATGCTAATCAATACTCGCTCATCCCGTTTCAATGTTCGTCACGTAAGTTCATGCCACAACCAAGTAACACGATCAATGTCTTGCATTCATCTAGTTTAGCCGGAAGACTATTGAATAGTCATTCCGTACAAGTATGAACCTGAAAGTATTTGGGACCGTTAGGTCGCCAAGACAGTTCCCGAACGAGTGGACTGCATCATGTAAAGTTAAGTAACACTCGTCATGTACTGAATCTGATGGCTCGAGGAGTCGATAAGTTGTGAACAAGATCCTAGCTTGAACTTGTACTTGATAAGATCCTGATTTGATCATATACCTGTGTCACGTCCCGCTTCCCAAGACACAGTGAGTCGGGTACGTAACTACATCTCCAGGCTACGCCCCATACGAATACTACCGTACCCGTATCAGCTATTATCGCCCGTATAATTTTAGAATAAAATGCTAGTCATGCTAAAATACTTAGTTGATACAACTGAAGTTATACATTCCAACTAAAGTACAACCGAATAAGTCTTTATAAGAATCATCTCCTTAATATACATAATTTCGGCTACGAAATGTTTGGTGCGGTATTTTCTGGTATTCCTTGAAGATTATTCCTCGATCTCGTCCACATTATAGAGAGGTAACATTTTTTCATATACTTTGTCTTCCCCTAGTGAACAATACTAGGTCGTCGGAACGACAGCAAGTCCTCGGTCAAGAACGATAAATAAATAAAAGATATGATAGTAAGATAAAGAAGAAGTAATATTTGTACAGGAATAAAGAGGTGAATCATATAATTGTGTCTATGACTTGAACAATTCCTTAACTAGTATTCCTATAGTGTCTAATAATTCAAGCAATACAATCCCTATGTCACTACCACAATACACAAACAATTTTTCTAAATGATGATACAATTTGGAGAATAACATTTAAATAACCACTTTAACTAGTTTTCCTCAACAATCCCGTATATCAGGGATCAGGCTGTGACTTGGTGGCATGGTGCTTAGAATCCGGCCCTGCCCTCATGGGCTTAAATTAATTCTTTAATTCATCTATTCGATGGTTTTGAATCGAAGTAGGTGTATTTATATTCAGGTGACTTGAACAGGATTGCACGGGGTTATAATCCGGCCCTGCCCTCTTGGGCTTAAACAGGAAAGTGAGCTAAGCCTCACACACTCAATTCGTGAGGCCTTACGAAAGGCTTAACTGCTGATCAGCAATATATATAGTTATTATGTTGCAGAATTTCGTAGGTGGTATTTATGTTGTTCTCCTCCGCCCAATACTTTCTAGCCTAAATCTACAAACAATCCTTATTCTATTATCTTGTATTTAGGTTTATGCTTTGTATATCATGTTTACTATTATTTATGCCAAAATATATTTTCAGGATAAAACAAGATACATGCTTTTTATTTTATTCAAAAACCAAGATGCAGGTGTCAAGTTATCAAACACAAATTTCAGGAACATTAATTATACAAAGCAGATTATCAGGAATTCAGATTTTATTGAGTAACTTGTGTCTGTGTCCTACGTATCCTGGACTCTTGCTAATCGTCCCCTAGTTAATTTATAGTTGTTGGTGGTTTTTCGCTTAAGAAAATATATAAACTAAAGTTTAGGGTTAGGGATATCGACGATATTTCTGGATATCGAAATATTGGTTAACTCCCAAAATTCTTAAATATTTCGGCAGAGTCTCCTTTGTATTTTGGCTTTCATAAATTTAACAGTTTTATATATATGACCCGAAGCAACCCTCCATAGCATTCCCGGATTCGCCGACCCATTCGATGGAGCAACCCTCAACACCGGAACACACGCAATAGTTTATATAAAAATAATCGCAATAGGGAGGCTTCTTTCATACCTTAACATGCTAGATATTTACTTATTTGATTATTGTGCAATTGTTTCCTTCCAATGCTACACAAGCTTCAAGCAATCCACAATTTTCTTAATAAGACAATAAAATTCACAATCCTTAACATATAATAAATGGAAGAGTTTAACTATATAGAATTTTAATTCTTTAAAGGCTTAAGTTAATATATAAACAATTATCCATTTTCATTATATGTACTATATACTAGTTTTCATGAAGTAAGAATAATAATTTTAGTTAGAATTAAATACTAAGGTTACCCTAATGTATGGTACATATAAAATACACATTCCGACTAGATAAACATAACGAGATATACCGAATTAGGTATATTTTAAATCTGGACAGAATTAAATTTATTAAAATAAATTGATATAATTTTAATTTACTTATTCAAAACTAGACTAAATATAGCCTAAAGCATATATATCATTTTAATGATGTATATTTCTTGTAGTATGTAATATTTTTTGTTATAATATATATAATTTAAACCCGATAATATATATATATATATATATATATATATATATATATATATATATATATATATATATTGTCACGCCCCAGTCCCAAAATACGTAGGACTAGGAACACGTAAGCATGCCAGCCGTATGTATATGGCAACTCCAATATATGGATACCATAATAGACACGTATGCTGTAATATGAATATAAACTCACATGTGGTATAAATAGTGTCACAAGTCACAGATATACTAAATCCCATCCATACAACAAGTCACAAAAAGGAAATAACTAAACTAGAATAATGAGTCAGAATAATCCAAAACTAATAGTCAGATGGAGACAAATCCACTACCAATGACTATATCAATACTAAAATGAGGGAGAAGGGTAAATCTCCAATATAAATAAGATGATGATAGAAGTGTATCAACGAAGCGATCCCTCGCTAGAGATAATCACTGATGCTCAGAAGGTAAGACCTCATCGGAAGAGATAAGTAGTAAGTCCTGATCCGTGCTCCTGCGAATAGTCATGAACATCTACACCTGGAAAGGGACCAGGTCCTCAGAGGGATGTAACAAGATACATAGAAGTATGCCAATTTGAATATAGTAAACATGCATAATGTTTAAAAATATATAAGTACGCTGTACAAGACAATCTATATGAATGCAAATGAGGACAACTTTTCGACGTATGGGCATGGGTAGGCTACTCGATCTAAATCTCACAACTCACACACACGTCAGGGGACATCAGAAATTGACATACCTCGGGGGTAGCGACCAGCGCGACACACTACCGTAGTGCATGCTAGATACTACGGTTTACCAGAGTGGTTATAGCCCATACGCCTAATAATTGTCTTTTCCTCCCATTATACTATGTGTCAAGTGTGTGTCAACATATATATATATATATATATATATATATATATATATATATATATATATATATACTTATGACTGAAAGAAAATACACATGCAATGAATATACAGAAATATAATAAGCATGCAAAGTACTGTAAGCAATTTGGCAAGGTATCTTGCCTGGCAAGAGAGCTGCAAAGTGTAAGCGTCCAGATGTCAGGCACAATGGATCAGAAACTATGGCATCAGAATGAACATCTTTAGATGCTGAAATAGACATCACCAACGTTTCAAGAATAAGCGAGATAGCTAAAAAATACTACCCTTTCGTCCAATTTGGACACGGGAACAAAACGGTAATTTTGGGTCAAAGTGGGGTTCACATGTGGCCCACTTTGCACCGAAAAGCGTGCCAAGGGTAAATGTCTCTAAATGGGATAAAATTATATGCCAAACAAATTCTAAATGTCAACACGAACTCAACGATACATCCAATTTTGGATTCGGGTGAGCCGAACACAAATTCGTCCAAAAAGTCAACCGTGGGGCCCGCAAATAGGCTGCTCGGTCAACTATTTCAGAATCGCTGAAACTTGGGTCACAGGACCACCGCGATACCAAAAATCCAATGGCGTAAGTTTTATCGCGTTCTGACGAGCGTACACTAAATGGCGCGGTATTTTATAAAAGTCGCGATACGGAGACTTTTTGCGGATACGGGGTGATTTCGACCCGCACATGCGTCCAAATCAGTTTTCGGAAAAGCCCACATGTCTGGGTATACCGTGCGCACCTTTCGGTACACTTGGTACACGACGGGGCGGTCCCGTTTGGCGGGGCGCACTCCGTATCACAAATTTTTGTGTTTCAAAAAACAGGTTTTTATGGGTTTTCATCCTAATTTAATTCTGCATACAGCATTAAATAAAATAATATAATTAACAAAAAAATAATCTAGGTTAGGTGGTCTTCGCATAGCAAAAGGAAAAAACTAAATTCGGATCTCTGTGGTGGGAGATACGAGTCCGTAAACAGGGGTGGTTGCAACAGATTTTCTGAGGTTAAATATTGTAGTTTTTTCTCGACTTGGCGTCAATTTTTACCTAGGTTTGCACGCTGCACGATGGAAACTAATCTACTGGATTGGAAGAGGGATAGGTCGGGATCATACCGGTGAAGACGAGATCGAGTTTGGTCGAGCGAGGGCACGAAAAACGAGTTATGAACAGGCCTTCGCTGCAGTCAAAATCTGCAGCGTATGCGCGTGGCGTGCGGTGGTCGCGGACGGCGGACGCGCGGGCGGCGGTGGCTCTGCGGCGGCTCTGGGATGGAGGCGGCGGTCGACGCGGGGGCTGCTCCGACGGCTAGGTCGAGAGAAGATGAGAGTAGGGTTAGGGTTTGTGTTATGGGATATATTTATAGAGGGGCGGGGGTTCGGCTACACAGCGCGCGGGGGGGGGGGGGGGGGATGGGGGAATTTGGAATTACTGCAGCTGCTGCAGTTGTTTAATAAACGGGTGAAGCAGGTAGGGTTTTAGGATAAACCGGTAGGGTTTTAAGGGTTTTGGTTTTAAAACCATTTATCTTTTCTTTTTCTTTCTCTTTTTCTTTTATTTCTTTTTCTTTTTCTTTTTTTTTCATTTCCATTTCCTTATTTCTTTTCTAATAAAACCTTATATATATATATATATATATATATATATATATATATATATATATATATATATATATATATATATATATATATATAGGAAATTCTAGAATTTTATGTTAGTACATACAATAAATCTATCATCCGTCCACAAGGTCTCCTACATAAAAATAATTAAGAAAAAATTACGGTTGCTCCATAAAATCTCTAATGCACCAAACACCTAAAAATAAAAATTCAATAAATTCTATTTCTACTAATGAGCTAATAAATACTATAAATTAAATAATTATTAATTAAATAATTAATACGTTTTTTAAAATTAGGGGTTTTACATATATCGACTAATATCGCATCAATAAATTAAAATGTGTGCAATATCAATTTCCTTATGTCCTAACACTCATGCATCATAGAAATGAAACACACATACACCCATGTTCATATATATATATATATATATATATATATATATATATATATATATATATATATGTTAGAAATATTGTAGTTTTCTTCTTCAAGAATTTCAGAATAAAAAAAATATAATTAAACAGATGTTACCGGTCTCTGGGGAAGTCGTGCACGAAGCACTGCCCTAAGAGTTTATTCGGGATCTGTGTGCAGACGTTCCCGAAGCTCCTAGTGGTAAAACCCCCGCACTACCGGTATCTCATTGCCGTACACGACTTGGAGAGAACGACCAGGACTTAGCTTTGCCCAGAGCTTGGAGACGATGAGGATTTGACAGAGTGTTGGCAGAGGTTTGGAGTAAAC
Organism: Iris macrosiphon; assembly: GCA_036927795.1. Taxonomy (NCBI): domain Eukaryota; kingdom Viridiplantae; phylum Streptophyta; class Magnoliopsida; order Asparagales; family Iridaceae; genus Iris; species Iris macrosiphon. Next base: position 320,003,508 of record JAYESA010000005.1, read on the forward strand.
AGATTTTTTCTGATTCCATTTACAAAGAACACAGATGTATATATAAAACAGTTGTGTAACGGTCTGAATTAATTTATGATTAATTCGGCCGTTACACAGGAGAATTAAACGAATGAACCTGGACACCGAAAAAAAAATGGTTCAAATTCGTAACGTTCAGAAATAAATTCCAACGTTCAGAAAAAAAAATAAATGAAGAAGAAGAAGAGGGACAAAAAGTATTTTAGGGTCCCAGTCCGAACCCGAAGAGGAAATCGGATCGACATTCGGCGTCCGAAGATGTGGGCACGTACCCGCACCCGTTACGCGCGCCGAACCGAACCGAGCCGAGCCGGGCCGGGCGGCGGCGGCGGCCCGCACGTGTGGCCCAAGGGGTTCCCCACACAACAAGTTAATAGAGCAAAGGAGAGAAACTAATATATGTACACAAGAAGGCTTTGGTGCATCCGATGTGGGACTAAAGAAAGAAAGAGGAATTTGAACTTTTGCAAGAAAACAAAAACAAACCAACAATCTCCCCCCCCCAAAAGGCCAAGTTCCGAACAGAGATAAGAGTGAAGTAAAATAGAGAGAGAGAGAGAGAGAGAGCATCTGGGCAGTAAAATACTATGCATAGATGAGATGGACTACAGCCTTGAATCTCATGTAGTGACTATTGCCTTAATCTGAAGAAGTGCTTGATGGACTATGCCTTGAATCAGACTTCTTGAACCAGATTTAGAAAAATAGCACACATAGTACGCTAGAGGTCCTTGATCTATCGGGTGGCACTTTTAAATGGCCATGCGCACTTTCCACATTCATGAGAGTTGTCTGGGATCGCCCTGTCCCATAGTCGCGGCCTTCACGACCTCTCATATAGGTAAATCCTTAATGGTTGGTGATATGAATCAACCCAGCATTACAGCTTGGACCTATTAAGAGTTTAAACTCATCATAACCATATCACACAGGAACACTGTCACCATAGGGATGGGGAGTCATTGTACACATGTACAGCCGCTTGGGCTTTATTTTAATAAGATTTTAATCTCGAGTCAGTGTTCCATAAAGTCACCTAAGTTCAGCTTGTTTCTACCCATTGAACCGGCTTCTTGGGATCTCCAGTCAGACTCGGTTGGGTTGCCACTGCTGGTGACTAACTTATGGGATTAACCCCATCCCCCTCGATGATTCTAGGATCAAAGTCCTAGACAGACCCTTCGTCAAGTGATTTGCAAGGTTCTTTTCTGACTTTATATAGTCAAGAACCACATATTTGCCTAGTAGGCTTTTTATTGACTTGAAGCGCAGCTGCAGGTGCCTGTTCATCTTAGCATTCACAGAATCATGCTTTAGTAGTTCAATAACAGATTTATTATCACAATTTATAGAAATTACAGGAACAGGACTAAGAGAAACAGGTATATGCATAATAAGATTTTTAAGCCATTCAGCTTCTGTGCAAGTTGTATCTAAAGCTATCATTTCAGAGTCCATTGTACTCCTAGCTATGATAGTTTGCTTACAAGAGCTCCAGGAGATCGCAGCTCCTCCTAGAGTAAATACATATCCAGTAGTGGATATTATATCATGTGAGTCGGTTACCTAGTTTGTATCTGAATAACCTTCTATGATATCAGGGTGCCTAGTAAAATGAAGTTTGTAATCTAGGGTGCCCTTGAGATATCTAAATACCCTATCCAAGGCAGTCCAATGTGACTGATTTTGGTTACTGGTATATCTACTTAGTCTCCCAATAGAAAATGCAATATCAGGTCTTGTCCTGTTTGTTATATACATAAGGGAGCCTAGCATCTGTGAATATTTATGTTGTTCCAAAGGTGATCCTTCATTCTTTTTCAGTACAATACTATTGTCATAAGGAGTAAGGACAGGTTTCTTATCAAATAACTCAAATCTTTTTAGCATTTTTTCAATTGAGTGTGCTAAAGATAGAGTATAACCCTCTTTGCCTTTGGTCACTTGCATTCCTAAAATTAAGTTGGCTTCTCCTAGGTCTTTCATATCAAACTGGCTAGATAAATAGTTCTTTGTAATATTTATCAATTCCAGTGATGAACCTAGGATAAGGATGTCATCTACATACAAGCATAAAATGACACAACTTTTACATGTACCTTTAGAGTATATGCATTTGTCATACTCATTTGACAAGAAACCATATTCACAAATTACTTTATCAAATTTATTGTGCCATTGTTTGGGAGCTTGTTTCAAGCCATAGAGGGATTTTACTAGTCTGCGGACTTTCTTTTCTTGACCTTTAGCAATGAAACCTTCAGGTTGGTCCATATAAAGTTCTTCTTCTAGATCTACATTCAAAAATGCTGTCTTTACATCTATTTGATGGATTAGCATATCATGAATGGATGCTAAGGCCAAGAGAGTTCTAATGGATGTGATCCTAGCTACAGGAGAGTAGGTATCAAAATAATCTAACCCTTTCTTCTGGGTAAAACCCTTAGCAACTAATCTAGCTTTGTATTTCTCTATAGTACCATCGGCTCTGAGTTTCTTTTTGAAAATCCACTTACAACCTATTGGTTTATTCCCTAAAGGTAGATCTGTTAGAAACCAAGTGTTATTCTCCATTATGGAGTTGTATTCACTGTTAATGGCTTCTTTCCAGAAGGGAGCATCAGGAGACGACATTGCTTCTTCATAAGTTGAGGGATCACCCTCTATCAAAAAGGTGAAGAATCCTTCTCCTAAATTTTTCTCAATCATATTCCTTTTACTCCGTCTTGGTTCTAAGTCTTGTTCAGATTGAGAGCTAGGTATTTGGACTTGAGAACTAGTAGAGGGTATGGAGGAAGAGATTGAACTTCTATCCTTAAAAGAAAATATATTTTCAAAGTAAACTGCATCTCTTGCTTCTATAATGGTATTGTTAGATATTTTATTCACTTCTGAGTGAGTCACTAGAAATCTATTGGCATAGTTGTCTAAGGCATATCCTATGAAAACAGCGTCTACAGTCTTGGGACTAATCTTTCTCTTTTTAGGTTCGGGAATTCCGACTTTAGCAAGGCATCCCCAAACTCTAAGGTAATTAATCCTAGGTGCTCTACCTTTCCACAGCTCATAGGGGGTCTTGTCTTTTGTCTTACTAGGAATCCTATTAAGAATGTAACAGGCAGTTAAAAGAGCTTCTTCCCACAAGTTATCAGGAGCACCAGAGCTGAGAAGCATGGCATTCACCATATCTAACAGAGTGTGGTTCTTGCGTTCAGCAACTCCATTAGACTGAGGTGAATATGGAGCAGTTACCTCATGAATTATTCCATGTTCTTCACATAAGTTAATCATATCGTTTGAGGTATATTCTCCACCACGATCAGATCTAAGGATCTTAATCTTCCTATCTAATTGATTCTCAGCTTCAGATTTGAAGACCTTAAATCTATCTAGAACTTCATCTTTGGTTTTTAGAAGGTAGATGTAACAATACTTTGAATAATCATCTATAAACGTAACAAAGTATTTTCTACCGCCTCTGGTCAAAATCCTATTTGAGTCACATACATCACTATGGATAAGTTCTAGAAGGTCAGAGTTTCTTTCTACAGATTTGAAAGATAATCTAGTGTGTTTGGCTTGAACACAAATCTCAATTTTGTGTTTGTCATCTATTGGAGTCTTGGGAATAAGATCTAAGGTCATCATTCTTTTAATAGAACCGAGGTTCACATGACCTAGTCTGCCATGCCAAATATTTGAAGATTTTATATTAGAGACAATGAGAGAACAGTCAGACATTTTATTCATTGTACTTAAAATAAAAAGACCGTCTTTTACAAAGCCTTTCCCTATAAAAGAGTCATGCTTAGAAAAACTACTTTATTAGCCTCCATTACAATTTTGTATCCTGAGGCTACAAGAAGGGATCCACTAACTAGGTTTCTTCTCACAGATGGCACATGAAGAACATCATGAAGAGTTAAGATTTTTCCTGATGTCATCTTCAGGTCAACTTTTCCTCTTTCAAAAATTTATGCCGTTGAGCCATCTCCTAGGGTCACACCTCCTCCACTTGATTCCTTATAGTTTGAAAAACAGGAGCGATCAAATGAAACGTGAACATTAGCTCCAGAATTCAACCACCAATTATCAGAATGGTAAGAGAGGTTAATAAGGGGTTGAAAGCTTACAAACCTGAAGGAATTCGAAGAACCTTTGTGAAGCATGTTCGCTTCTGGTTTAACTGAGCTCTTTCCTTTGTAGGAGGTCTGGACAGCTTCCTTCTTCCTATGGTAGCAGTTGGTGGCCATATGGTTTGTTTTACCACACACAAAATAAAACCTCTTCTGATCCTGAGTCTGACTGAAGTTTCTAGGTTTTTGGTTTTGGTGATGATGGTTTTGGTGGTTAGGCTGAAAGTTTTTCTTCTTCTTGAAGAAATTCTTTTTGGGTTTATAAGGAAAATTAGACTTGGGTTTTCCTTGGCCTTCTACAAGGTTTACCTTAGCTTTAGATTCAGTCTTAGGCTTAGACCTCAATCTAATTTGTTCTTCGGTTCTAATTTTCTTTAGGACTTGATTGTAGGTAAGTTCTCCTTGTGTATGGATAAGATCCTTAGCCATATCAGACCAAGAGGGAGGTAGCTTGTCTATTAGGCATGCTATTTTATGTTCATTGGAGAAAGATGTCCCTTTGGCTTGAATATGCCTAAGGTATTCTTGGAATTCATGGAGCTGGTCATTCATTGGCTTGTTATCTACCATGAAGTACCTATTAAAGGTTGAAGAATTAAACCTTTCTATTCCGGCATCATCACAGCCGTATTCATCTTCCAAGGCTTTCCACAGTTCTTTAGCGCTCTTGTATTCAAAAAATATATCATACAAGGATTCAGATAATGCGCTTAGAATTCTATGAAAACAATGGAAGTCTATCTCTTTTGAGGTTTTTGGTTTCGATGAGGTGGACACTCCTATGTCAGACTCAGTTTCATCAGAATCATTTATGACGGGTGTAGACCCATTAATGGCAGAAATAAGTCCTAAGGTAGTGAGCCAAAATTTCATTTGGCTCTGCCATCTCTTGAAATATGAACCATCAAGCTTAGCAGGTTTTGCAGTAGAGGATTCCTCCTTACCAGTCATGATTGCAGTCTGAAAAAAATATAAATTTATTTAATAACAATGTCCAAGATAATAGTTTAGGTGGTCTTTGCTAAACAATCTTAAAATCTTTAGTTTTTCAAGTATTGATCAACTCAGGTTAGCTGTAGGGACCGGTTTCCAGCTAGCGGCGGTCCGAAGACTCTTAAGTACCGTGTCGCTTAAAGCTATTTACACCCGGTTGACAGAAAGACCCTTTCGGCTTGTGCCCGAGTTTGTCTCTACTTTGAAACTTTATATTTGAAGATTTTATTTGCAATTTTCTTTTACTAAACTATTTTCCTTTTGGTCCTAGATTCCTTTGAAAATAATAAGCGATTAAAGAATGAAGCAAATTGTATGTTTCAATTGAAATGAATTTTGTGAACAAATTGCTATAGAAACAATATTAAAAAATTTCTAGAAGATTTCTACTGTTAACTTGAATTTGCTACAGTAACTATTATGAAAAAATACAGTAACTATTTGCTACAGAAACTATTGTGAACAAATACAGTAACTATTTGCTACAGTAACTATTGTGAACTTGAATTTGCTATAAAAAGAGTATTAACTTGAATTTGCTATAGAACAAGTTGTGAACAAATTGCTATAGAAACGAAATCAACAGTTAATTTTGTAGAAACGAAACAGTATTAACTTTTAGGTCCTAGATTCCTTTCAAATTGCTATAGAACAAATTGCTATAGAAACGAAACAAAATCAACAGTTAATTGCTATAGAAACGAAACAAAATCAACAGTTAATTGCTATAGAAACGAAATTGCTATAGAACTAGCAACAGTAACTAATTTTATTTAGAATTTTTTTTCCTTTGTAGAACAAATCAACAGTTAGAAAAATCAATTAAAAAAAAAATCAATTCTAACAGGAATAAACTCTTAGATTGTTAGAAATATTGTAGTTTTCTTCTTAAAGAATTTCAGAATAAAAAAATAAAATTAAACAGATGTTACCGGCCTCTGGGGAAGTCGTGCACGAAGCACTGCCCTAAGAGTTTATTCGGGATCTGTGTGCAGACGTTCCCGAAGCTCCTAGTGGTAAAACCCCCGCACTACCGGTATCTCTTTGCTGCACACGACTTGGAGAGAACGACCAGGACTTAGCTCTGCCCAGAGCTTGGAGACGATGAGGATTTGACAGAGTGTTGGCAGAGGTTTGGAGTAAACAATTTTTTTCTGATTCCATTTACAAAGAACACAGATGTATATATAAAACAGTTATGTAACGGTCTGGATTAATTTACGATTAATTCAGCCGTTACACAGGAGAATTAAACGAATGAACCTGGACACAGAAAAAAAAAATGGTTCAAATTCGTAACGTTCAGAAATAAATTCCAACGTTCAGAAAAAAAAATAAATGAAGAAGAAGAAGAGGGGCAAAAAGTATTTTAGGGTCCCAGCCCGAAGAGAAAATCGGATCGACATTCGGCATCCGCAGATGTGGGCGCGTACCCGCACCCGTTACGCGTGCCGAACCGAGCCGAGCCGGGCCGGGCTGCGGCGGCGGCGCGCGCGTGTGGCCCAAGGGGTTCCCCACATAACAACTTAATAGAGCAAAGGAGAGAAACTAATATATGTACACAAGAAGGCTTTGGTGCATCCGATGTGGGACTAAAGAAAGAAAGAGGAATTTGAACTTTTGCAAGAAAACAAAAACAAACCAACAATATATATATATATATATATATATATATATATATATATATATATATATATATATATATATATATATATATATATATATATACGAACTAGTTAGTTATGAAGCTACTTAAGTACTTATATAATCATATCTATAAATTATTGTAGCATTCATTTCGTGTCCTACTTAGGGTGTCATGATACGTGTGTCCATGTGTCCATGTCATATATATGTTTATATACTCATCCATTTATGTTTTAACTTGTTCCAATCCTTAAAATACTCATTAACTATAGTTCCTAATTCAACCAAAAGGAAATGAACAAAATAAAAGGGGGGCAAAGGTGAGGGCTTCCCTTTGCTTGAGCAACTTAGGGTTCTTCCAAAGTTCCCAAATTTGCACTTGATTGCTCCTATTCCAAGGAGTTTTGAAAGTAAACTATATTCTAAATAAATTTTAGAAGAGAATTGGGAAAGGAATAGAAAATACCTAGGTTTGGGAAAAGGGAGGAGGACTTGTGGAGTTTTGAGAGAGGAGGAGCCCGACGGTGTCGCGGGTCCGGCGGCGGTGGCGTCCGGCGACGGCAACGTGGAGCTCGGCGACGGGTGGCGCTGGTCCGGCGGCGCGCAGATGCAGACGGCAGCAACAGAAGTAGCACAGTAGCAGCAGCAGCAGGGATAGTAGCAGTAGCAGTAGGTTTAAGGTGGGAAGAGGGAGAAGGTTTGAAGAAAATGAAGATGGGAAGGGGGATGGCTGCTGACTAGGCCATTAATAGATGGGATTTGGTTTCTTGGGAAAGGGAGGATGAAGGAAATGGAACCAGGTGTTCCTATTGGAAATGAAGAAGGAGGAGGAAGACTACATGTGTAAAGAGGGGTGGTGAGTCAGGGAGAAGCTGTTAATGGTTTCTCCCCCCCCCCATTGTTTTGGGTTTCATGCAAGAAGCCCCCTCTATAATCCAAGAATTGATAAAGTCCAATTGTAAATTGATATTTACATCAATTTAACTATGATATATATATATATATATATATATATATATATATATATAATGAATTGAAAAAAAATGGCACTTATGACAACCTGACAAGAGATCTGGAATATTAAAGACTTGCATGGTCACGGACAACTTGGTGCAAAGAAAGATTTTCGAATCTCGTTAAGCAAACGTTCGCCGGGGCACAGGGACCGATCCGACCGGTCGGAACCTCCTGTTTGTAGTCGTCTGCTTCGGACGGGATGGGTTCAATGGCCCATGTTCTTGCTTGCACATAATATCCGCCCCGAGACTACACCGTCCACTATGACGTCGTGTCAGTGATCTCATGTTCATACATATTAAGTCATCTCGCTTAGCGGGAATCCACATGCGAGTCATTGCATCAATTCAAGTAATCTGAACCTGTGAACATTCTAGTACAACATATCTAAATAACTTGAGTAACTCGTGCACCTGAATCAGAAACACGCTAGTAACACTTGTGTTTGCTATGTGTTTTTTTTCATTTAATTGTATATATTCGTGCTTGGTTGTTATCTCCAATTTTTTCAAAATTTTAATTATTTTTTTTAGATTTTTTTAAATATTTTTAGAAAATGATTCTCTTTGATCATTTGTAAAAAATAAATTAATAATAATAACAATAATAAATATAGTATTGTTAACATTTTTGGAGTTTCAAAGTAGTTTAAAAAATGTATTAGATTAATAAATTATTTTTTACTAATAAAAAAATTAATTTTATTTATTACTAAAGAATGGATTTTTATTGAATTGGATTGATTAATGTTGTTTTGGATTTTATTTGGTTATTGGATTTCCTATTGGAAAAGGATTCTCAAGATTTCTTTCTCCTCTTAGCTAATTACAAATGTGCCACCAAGATTGTTTAAAAAACAAGCACACTTACCAGAGAGGCTCCTTTATTCTTTCCAAACCAATTCCAATTATTTCAACTCCAATACTAAGCCTTCCCATAGCAGCCAACACACCATTTTTGTCTTGGACTAGTGTGTCCGTGTCCAACCAATCCCGTGTCAGTCGTGTCGGCTTCGTGTCCGATCCCGGATGTCATTCCACTATTTCTGTGTCTATTACAACCCATTTCCACATACATCATTCCTCGTCGTGTCCGACATATGGGCATGATCACAGAACATCTACAGAGCAACCATCTGTTGTGTCCGACACTTCACCACCAACCCCAAATCAATCGACACAGGAAATATTTCAAACCCTAGATCTAATCTCTATTCCGGTCGCTCGAGTCGACCACCGCCAGGACCTTGAACGATCTCCGCGGTCGCTTGCATCAGCTCCGGCACCCTGCAGCCGTAACCGACCCCGCTTCCGACCGGGACCCCCACGTCGCCGACCGTGCACCGCTGTCGTGCCCATCCAGATTCGACGCTCTCCAGCCTCTTCCGCCTCATCTGAGCCGCCGATGCTGTCCCCAGCCGTCGTTCCAGTCGTCCACCGCATCCCTCCAACCGCTCCTTCGTGTCGATCCGGCGGAGCAACTGCACACGGGAACCCCGATCCGGAGCCGCCGTTCCCTCAGCCGCTCGTAACCAGCGTCGACGAGCCAGAAATTTCAATCCGACGGAGCGATCTCCTCAAGACCACCGGAGCTCGTTTTTCGAGGAACCCAGATCCGACTCGACCGTCGCGATCTTCTTTCCCTCTTCCTTCCTTTGTCTTTATTTTCATTTGGTGGAATCACTATATTAGTTAAGTATATATATTAGTTTATATATAATTAGTTTGTTTAAGTAATGGTTAATTTATAATTTCTTAATGAAGTAGTTAGATTAATGGGAGTAAGGTTTTGTTATATAATATATTTTAGTGAGAAAATTAGTATATTTTCTAATAGAATAAATTATTGGATTTTAGCCAATTAGTTCTGGTTTAACTTCAAATATAAATAAAATGGACTTAACTATATAATTTAGGGCTTTGGGGTTAAATAAGTTTATATATTTTGTTATGGAAATAAACTTATTGGACTTTTATATTAAAGATTGTTATAATAAATATTTTGGGAAGGGCTTAGATACTAATAGGCTTTTATATATAAATACTTTTGAAATAAGTTCATAGTATCATTGATTTAATAGATTTTATTTATAGTACATGAGTTTAGAATTACTAAAATAATTATCTTCTTAACTAAACTTGGTCATTAGCTAATTTGTGCATTTTCTCTCTCTCTCTCTTCCTCTCTCTCTTTTCGCGTGCTATTGCGAACCTGGTAACTGCCTCAAATTTGTGCCGGTCCTCGATTATGGACTTTTTATGTCATTTCTGGCTATTTGGACCGCTATGGACTCTTTGGGACTGACTGTTACATCATTTGGGATCATCTAGAGAAGTGTGGCATTGTTCTATTTCGTGTCGACACGTTCATGTCGCGCACGTCGACTTCAACCAATCTATGGCGAGTACATTCTCTGATAGTTTTCTTACTTGATAGTTATTATAATGCATGTATTTAGTGATATCTTACTTGATTCCTGACACGATGGTTACATGGATTTGTATGTAGTGGATCTCCGTCATGAGATGTTACTCTATCGTGATTATCTTGTTCATCTCAGTGATTATATAGACCGTAATCATCGTGCTCGTACTATAGACCATTTTAGACATCTCAGTGATTATCGTGAGGTATCGTGACTTAGATCCACTGTACTAGATTGTATTTAAGAGTTATGACTTGTGAATCTAATTTACGAGAAAAATTCTATTAAATTTTAAATTTTGAAGATAAATTCAAATTTCGAAGATTTACGTTAAATTTTTAAGTTATGGGGATGAAGTTAAATTTTAAGGACTATGTTAAATAACAATAGTGGTTTGACTTCATGATTATATTGCTTAAATTTTGATGGTGGCAGAAAAAAAATTATTAAGTATTTTAAATTTCGAGGATAAACATTAATTTAAATAAAGAGTTGAAAATTTAATATGGCAGAATTGACGATTTTGTTAAATCATTGGTTTTTATGAAGATTATGATATGATTGAATTCGTCATTAAATTTTGAGAAATTTAAGAAGATTATTATTATATTTATTTGACTGCAAGATATAAATTTAAAATTTATATTTTGAATGTTGCATTTGAAGATTTTGTAAGTATTATATTATTTGAGTATGATGGGAAAAAGAATAGAGGAGTAAGATCATTAATAGATTAGTGTTTGAATTCAAATTTTTAGGATAAGATTTTAAATTTTATAAATATGCATTGATTGGATTTCAATTAGAGAATTGGATATTAAATTTTTTGAGTATTTAGTTATTAACTTAAAATTTTGGAGGATATTATGATAAGAATGGAATTTGATTTTAAATTTGAAGATTTTCAGGAATATGATATTTATAGAATTTTAAAATTTTTGTGAAATAACAATATGGATTTACTTCATGATTATATGGTTTGATGAATTTAAATTTAGATGGTAAAAAATAAATAAATACAACTATTGAGGATTTTAAATTTCGAGGACGAATTTTTTTTAAGGTGGGTAGACTTGTAACCTCCGTATCCTGAAATTATTGCTTAAATGTTGTTATTAGGTTAATTTGGGGCTATTGGAATTTTTTTACAAATTTTGGTTAATTAAAAACTAGTAACAATAAAAAAAATTTGGCTTTTAAGAATTTATTTTAGGGTCAAACATAATTAAAAATATTTTAAACTTTTACTTTGGGTTCTAAATAATCAAATATATTTTCTAGAATTTTCTGAGTATTTTAGTATTTATTGGGAGTTATTTAGACTAATAACTAATTTTTTAGGACTTCTAGAATTTATTGTGCAAGCACAGAAATATAGAATGGACCCACGTAATTTTTTGGTATTTATAATATTATTATATTTTTTCTAAAATTATTTCAGAATTTTTGAAATATTTTTAATATTTATTTTTATTTAAATATGTAAAACTAATTTTTAGAGCTTCTCCTAATTATAGTAGGAAACATATGAACATAAAAATTGTGCCAAATATTTTTCTAGGGTTTTTAGGTTCAAAATATATTTTCTGTAATTTTTTCAGATTTTTATGATTATTTTTAATGTTTATTTTGAGTTATTTAGATTTAAAATGACTTAAATAATATTTTGATAAAGGCAAATCAAAAACAAATAATATAAACAAAATTATCCAATTAGATTCTGACACGTCTCAGCCTTAAACTTTTGATTCAACCGCGTATATATATATATATATATATATATATATATATATATATATATATATATATATATATATATAACCTTAATTATCCCATTATTTTAGAGAGAGAGATTTGAGGGAATGTCATCTAGGATTTTCTTCATCTTCCAGAAGCCATTACTTATAGCTCCGGACTTCAAACACGGTCCAATTTTTTGCGTTATAACCATATTGAGGTTAGTTTTCTGAATATGTAAATTATTTCACGAAATTCTGAATATTAAATTCTAAAAAATTGGTAGAGCACAGCATGTCCGAAAATAGACATGTCTCGGTGTTTTTGCGATTCCGGGAGAATCAGGAATCAGAATCACTAATCGTTTAAAGTTTTAGAAAGTTAATATCGAGATAATTGATATATATTTTTCCCAGGATTTAATACGAAATATTTTTGTGCTGTTAATTCTGTAGAACTTCTAGATTAACAATCAACTACCGTTGCACAATACGATTTTGTATGTGCAATAGTTTTCAAACGAATTTGAATTCGGATGAGCCATAAATTTTAACATATTTTTGACGCTGAAATCTACAGAAAACCATGCATTAAAGTCAATTTTGCATCGGTTGACTTTTTGGTCAATAGATTGCCTCAATTTGCGTGCCATGAGTCTCGAATTGGTAAAATTCAAATTTTTTGGAAAAATTTAGGAATTAACCTAAAAATCAGAATAATAAGATTAAAATAAGATTTTAGAGTAATTATTCCAGAATTAAATAAATTATCTTTTGACATGGTAAAATTGTAATACATAGGCTATTTGGACTGTGACTTGGACTCTGATTCATACCAGCTAAGGACCACAGGCGAGTACATTCTCTGATAATTTTTGTTATTTGATAATTTTTATAATTCAGGTATTTAGAAATGTTACATCTGATTCTTGACACTGTGCTACACGGACTAGTATATAGATTGGATCTACAGTCATGAGATGTTATATTGGTTATCGTATTGACATTGTACACGAAATTTATATTAGATATTGTACATGATATATTGGACATTGATCGTGTATCGTGACGTTTTATGTTTGGATCCACAATACTAGTTGGGAGCGGAGAAATTGCTAGTAAGAATGTGATCAAATTTCTATCGTACAAGTGTAGATATTGTTAGTGTTAATCATACACCTCACATATGATTAGCCAGGCCATGTAGCTATCGTACAAGTTCCCAAGCCGATCACATTTCGAAACTACTATTTCAAACACTTAGAATAGTTACAGTTCTCAATTTCAGTTCATATACTACATCACCCTGTATATGATATTGTAGCTCTTTCTCTTCATTTCATATATGCACTGACTGTACCATATTGCCTATATTGCATGTTCTCTTTATTCTGTCATTGCATTTATTTATTATTTTCTCTCAGTATATAGCATTATCTATTTATTATTTTATAGTCCTTGTCAATTAATTGAAACTGTTATTGGGTTGTACTTCGCCATATCCTGATTGTAAATATTTTTTCAGACTGCGACTTAGAGGACTGGTATCCGACATATTATGGACCACAGGGAGAGTAGCTGCAGCCTTGGACCTTGTAGCCAGGTGTGATTTCGGGAGGTCTAGCCGGGATCACTAGTTATTCAGTTAGTTTCTTTTAGTAGATTATTGGTACCGGATTTGTTTTCGACATACTTTGAGACTTGGATGTTATTGTTTGAGTTAGACTATTTTTGTTTAGACTTGTGTTGCATTACGTTTATTTTTCTTCGATATCTCATCGTGCTTTAGTTTTGTGATTGAGTATTTACATATTATATTATGATATCTGTGTCTCCTTATTGAGTTGGATATTCGTGTGAGATTGACTATATAGTATTGTGACCTAGACAACGTTCTACCGCCGATGCTGCGGCATAGGCTGGACGTACCCACGTACTCGATGTAACACCCCGTTCCGCTCAAGAGGACTGCCAATTCAAACGGCAAAAGTGCAACGTCCCGACCTGCCTTACTCAGCGAGGCAACTCGTTGAGGCAAAGGATTATCCAGACTTGGCCCTTCAAGAGAACCGGCTTAGGCTTTCAGAGGCTCGCTCGGAGTATCGCTCAACTGGGATGAATCATCGCTAAGGTGGGTGGCTGCAGTGAACTTGTCTTTGCTTAGCCAGCACACATAAAATATGAAATGTTTCATGCTAGTCGCTAGGTGAATCACCTCTTTCATGCTAATAAGAATACAACGCACCTAGCTAAGAGAATAATCCCAAATTTTGTATTGCTTATGATAGAACATGGAAATAAAACAATTGCTTATGTACAGACCCTCGTATGCTACCGTTGCCTTGGGCAACTGGACCCTGCTATGCCTCGATAGATCTATATGAGTATTGCTTTTCTTAGTGTACTATTCACTTGGTTATATTGTACAACTCTAGATAATGTCGCTCGTTAAGTTCCTTAACGGTTTTACTTCTCGGTCTACCTTCGGGGCCGAGCTATCGTGATTGTTTAAGTTTGCATGCTTGTCTGCTTGATATGTCAACTGGTAATGTTGCATCGACCCCGCCGTGCCTCGAGTAGGATGATACAAGTATACTATGTTTACTCATTTTACTGCACGTCCCTGGAGCATGTCATTCGATAAGTTCCCTAACGGTTTTACTCCTCGGCTTACCTTCGGGCCCGAGCCAACGTGAATATTTAAGTTTCATTGGAAATGCATGCTTGCATGCTATATGTTAACTCATACCCTTGCCTCGATTCAATGCTTGTTATATGGAATCATACCTCAATCAAGTAAAATACTATTGTATATCGTGCATGCAGCTTGTTAGCCTGATGACTATTAAATAGTCCTTATGTGTAAAATGAACCTGCTGGTATCCGGGACCGATAGGTATCCAAGACAATCCCCGAATCAGGGAAGCGCATCATGTTAAGTTGCACCTGAACGTAATTATGGATTTGTGTATCAATTTGGGTGAAATGCATAACAAATGAATCACTAAGTCAGGAACGGCCTGGGATGGTTTGTAGCAAGGATCATGACCTGCGCCTACAACCATTGTTGTTTACTCAGAATATGAAAGAACAACTATAACTCATTCATTCAGTCGTGGGCGCTTGTGCACAAGTTTGATCTCCACGGTTCGGGACATCGGGGCATAGGAGTTTTACAGGGGCACCGGGACCGAACCGGCCTGGGGGGAAGATCCGGTAGTTGCGCTAGTTTTTTCCTAGCACGGATAAGTTCGGTCGGGTTGTCGGGGCATCGAGACCACCGTCTTATTGCGACTATGTCCATAAATGGCTACGCTAGCGACTCCTGTGCATACATGATCATACTCGCTTAGCGCCAATCCGTTTGCGAGTTATTGCATTGCATTTAAGAATATGAATCCAAGTATCATGGTAATAGAACAATGAATCTGTGAATCATCCATGTATCTCAGAAATAAGTATACTTGTGTTCCATGAATTAAATAGAAGAACTCGTGCACGCGATATAAAATCTTGTTTGAGACACTTATGTTTGCATATGCTAATGCTTGAATATTTATATATCCTGGTGCATGAATTAACTTGGTTTGCCTTGGACAGGGAAGGACAAGTTGGTAAGTTGGTAAGTTTTGCCGTGTTTTCATCATGTATCGTACGGCGCACTGCTTCACGAGTTAGGCCTTTCATATATGCCATAAAACTGATCCTAAGACACAACTAGAAAGACAACAAAGTAGTTGGTGCACGGAACCTATATTACGTGTTTGAATTTATCGAGCGGGCAAGTAGCCTCCCCACCAGTGCATTCATGTACTGATAACCCACCAGATTGCTTGCAGGGTGCGGGATAACCTCATTCGGTGCGGATGCCTCCTTCGTGCGTACTAAGGCGTGGAGTTCGACTCTGGAGCCTTGGAGCGCTGCGTCCAGAACTGATGCACATATACAAGACATGATGTTGGAACATCGCCTATTCAATCATCCCACAAATGTAGCCACTTGGCACGCTTTTATGTTTCAGAGAGAGAGAGAGTGCTCGAGCGACTTGTAATCTCGGATATTGTCACGACCCGCACCCGAAAATCGGGCATGAGTCGTGGGTACGTCCAGCCTACGCCGCAGCATCGGCGGTAGAACGCTGTCTAGGTCAACTATCTAGATAATAATCTCACACAAAAATCGGCCATGACCTCTCCAAAAGGAGGGCAACCACACAAACAAAATATAAACCTGTCAAGATCTCAACTCCAAACGGAGGAGCAAATATCAAAAAGATAACCACAATATACTCAATCACGAATCTAAGCACGATAAGATAACACAGAGATCTAACAACTATAAAGTCTAACCAACAACAACTACTACAACAACCACAACATCAAATAATAATACAACAATGTCCAAAATAATATACAAACAAGGTCTCAATCTAAAACCGGAGACAAATCCGGTGCTAAAAGCTAATAAAAACAACAACAAAGTCTCAGTGATCCCGGCTACCAACCCGGAAATCATCCTTAAACTAGAGGGTCCCTGTCTGCACCATCGACAGGCTCAGGTCCATAAAACGTCGGACACCAATCCTCCGGATACTCTAAAAATATGTCCAGTCAGGACTGGAGCAAGTACATCTCTAACAGCAGTTCCATTTAAATGATAAAAACTATAAAACAGTTATAGCAAGTAGCAAGAAGAATGAAGCAAGTATGAAACAAGGAAATATGTATAACTGGTGCATAAAGGTAAAGATGCATGGATATCAGAGCAAGATAGTAATAACTGCAAGATACAAGAAATCTAAGCTAAGATCAAGTCCGTGCACATGAACGTGTAGTGAGTCCAGCATGAAAAACATATAGTGAGTCAAGTCCAGAAACATGTAAGTGAGACAAGTCAAGAAATGCATGAGAGTCCAGACTATAAAGAATGAACTCGGTGTCTTTGAAATACTTGTTTCGACATGTAAACGGCTAGGGGTAAGTACGGCTCACCGCGCACTGGGTGCGCGACTGCTATCATTCCAGATTAGACCAGAGGGAGTGATGCCTGATGATGCCAGATAGGAATGTTTACATGTCTACTCGAGTATTTCCCCGCCCCAACTAATACAAGTGAATCCAAGACCCGACACGCAAATCAAGATGAGTCCAGCCTGAATATGAATGATGCCTGTAGTGATGCCTGTAGGTGATGCCAGTAGTGATTCCAGAATAGAGGCCAGAAACATGAAATGTACGTGTCGCAAGTAAATGAATCCAGAAATATCAATCAGTGTCCCGTGTTGTGCGAGAATAATCAGATGATACTATACTAGAAGGTGAATCATAATAATCATCAAATAATGAAAACTATCAGAGAATGTACTCGCCTGACGTCCTGAGCAACTGGCGATCCGAACTGGTGTCGCAAGGACCTAATGCAAGAAGCAAGGTTAAACAGGGTTCTAAAGAGTTAAACAGATATAAAATAACTAAAAATAGGCTTCTAGGGTCGTTCTAGGTCAAACGGGTCAAACCGGTGAAATTTGGGTCAAAAAGTCAACTCTAGGTCCAAAAAGTCAACTCTTGGTCAAAACTAGGTCAAAAGTTGACTTTGGCGGTCAACCGAGTCAACTACGGTCAAGTCTGGGTCAAACTAGGGTGCTCCTGAATTTCTAGGTCAAACCGAGCTCATTAAGCTAGAAAACTCACAAACTCGCCTCCTTGAGATACCGGGATACCCTCGGTATCCGATACCTCAACCTAGGCTATATACCCCGCCTATACCCTCTAAAACCTATGCTAGCACGCGTAAATATATATACATATACATATAAAAAATTACTCCAATACTATTCCTAGGCTATTGCTCAAAAACCCCGCTCGAAACTCAATACCTTGGTTATCTCAAGGTATTGGGATACTCTCCAATACCCCTCTAACTACCCCTCTAGTTAGCTATCTAGGCTAATAGATATATACCTAGTTATTAATTTAGGCTAGAAAATATATAACTATCATATATTTATACATATCTAAGTATCTATATATATATATATATACATAGCACATACACACATACACTTAAAACCCATATACCTTACCTTACCTTATCTTACACATACCTTACATATACATATATATATATCTAGATCTAGATATCTAACTATCTATCTAGCTATGTATATATCTATCTATCTATCTTATTATCTATTTATCTATAGGTCTATCTATCAATCTATCTACGTATCTATTTATCTATTTATATCTAGGCATCTAGATATCTAATATCTATTGATCTAGATATCTACCTATCTTATATCTATCTAACTAGATACCTATCTATTATCTATCTATGTATCAAACTATTTACCTATCCATCTAATATCTATATAGTATCTAGATATCTATCTATTCATAAATCTATCTATCTATTTATATCTAGCTATCTACATACCTATGTATCTATGTATCTATCTATCTATCTATTTATTTATCTAACTAACTTATTATCTAACTATGTATCAATCTATCTATATCTATATATATATATACCTCTCTCTCCCTCGCATTGCTACTGCTGCTGCTAGCTCTTGCTTGCTGCTGCTGCTGCTAAGCATGCTGCTACTGCTGCTGAATTGCTGCTGCCTGCTGCTGCTATGTACTGCTGCTGCTAGCTGCTGCACTGGCAGCAGCATGCTGCTGCTGCTGTCCCAGTTTCAGCTGGGCACCCCCCCTCTCAACACACATACACACACACCTATATATATATATATATATATCACTATATATATATATCTATATATATACATACATATATATAACTCTATAGATATATATATACATACTAACTAACATATATACTAATACCTATATACCAACACACACTAACATATATATCTACACACACACACAAACACAAGAACACACATATATCTACATATATATATAAACACTCACACACTCAAACATATATATATCTATCCTCACTCACACACACTCACTCTCACACACCCTCACACACACATAAACACTCATACATATATATATAAATATATATACATATATACACACAAACTCAAACTCAAACACAAATATATATATATATATATATATATATACACATACACACACAAGCACACTTACACATATACATATATATATATATATATATATATATATACACATAGACATATACACACACAAGCACATAGATATAAATACACTCATATATATATATATAAATATATATACACAAACACACATACATATAGATATATACATATATTTATATATAGAGACACATATACACTAACACAACACACAACCAACACGCCCCACTCACGCCCAACGACCCCGACACTCACCGACACCCTAAAATATATAAAATATAACTCAAAAAATCTAGCACACACACCCCGATACTAACCCAACGTGCGCACAAGCCCGAAACGAGGAAACCAAGTCGAAATGGCCGTTCGGTCATTTCGACGAACACGTGGTGCGCGGTTCGGAAAACCTCCTGAAACGCTCACCAAACGAACTCGGAATCGGCCCAAAATTTACCCACGTGCTCTAAACGATGTCTAGATCCTAGAAAATGCGCTCCCGCGTCGATTCTAGGTCCGTGGCAGAAACGTACACGCACTTAGAATCGGCGACGACGAAAAGCCCCAAATTTGCCCGAAATGTCCGTTTCTCCGCGACACGGCTTCCCGTGTCCGAACGGAGACATGCACTCACCCTCAAGACACCCGACAACGTCTACCTAGGTCCATCTAACCTAGGACATCACCCAAAATTGGGCCAAATTCGGATTTCACCCAAAATTGACACAAAACCTAGTGTTAAAGTCTCCAAACACTACCCAACTAGTTCCAACTTCCTCCCACGGGTAGCCTAAGGGTCTAGGAAGGTTCTAAACTATTAATTACACTATAAAAGAGTAATTACAAGGGGAAATCTAGGGTTTACCTCTTGGGAGTTGGAATCCCAAGCCAAAATCTCAAAATTGCTCCAAATCCTCCAATCCAAGCTTCCAAGCCTCAAATCCAAGCTCCAACACCAAATCTAGGCTCTACCCACCTAGGTTGGGGAAGAATGTAAGGTTAGGGTTCAAGTAAGAAGAAGAAATGGAAAGAGGAAGGAAGAAAATAAGAAAACTTACTTTGGAAGAAGGAAGAAAGAAGAAAGAAGAAGTGGAGAAGAAGGAGAAGTGAAGAAGAAGAAGAAATGGGATGGGGGCTGCTGTGATCGGGTGAGGGGGCTGGGAATAGGGCCGGCCATGTGAAAATATAGGTTCCACAAGTTGGCAAATGTCCAAAATGCCCTCCCGTAACTCGGTTTTGGGTTTCGGGGTCCAAAAATACTCAAACTAACTCCAAATCTCTCCCACTAACCTTCTAAAAATAAAATAAATATTTCTAAGCCCCAAAATAATTCTCACAAGGGTGTGGGCTGGGTCGGACATGGGTCCACTAGGGTCTGACATGGGTCCAGGCTAGCCAAAATCCTAAAACAATCAATAAAAATATAATACAATAATTAATTAATTATAAATACAATTAATTATAAATAATACATAATTAACTAAATTAAAAATAAAAAAAATACCCGGCTCTGGAAATGAGGTGGTGACAAGCCTATCCTCCTTAGAAAATTTCGTCCTCGAAATTTAAAGTCAATCACACTCACTCTAGGTCAAACCCCCAATAATCACAGTCAAGAAATTCTACCTAAACAACATGCAAGATCAGGGTCCTACTGGTCGTGTTATTACAGTCTCAATCGGGGTCACTACACTATCTACCACAGCACAAAGAAAATCTAACAGGTATTAATGAAGCACACCACAGGAATGGAAAAGGACAGGAAGAAGAAACAAGAGACAGACCTGCTAACCCGACATCCGTAGCATCGGCCTCCTCGACCGTCAACGCATAAGCCCTGCCCTGCTGGGTTGTATCCCTCTGCTGGTGCGGGACATGATGCTGTGCCACAGATGGCCTAGCTCCAACTCTCTGATCCTGTGCTCCACCAAATGGAGGTGAAGTAGGGCAATCTCGCATCTGGTGAGCAGCAGATCCACAGAACAAACACACCTTCAGCCTCCTCCTACAAACATCCCAGGTGTGTCCTGCCTTCCTACAGTAGGCACAAGTGGGCACCCTCTGATCCTGACCCTGTTACGCTGCCTTCTGCACATAGGGACGCTTAGCTGGTCCCGCACTACCACTGGCACTGCCTGAATCATCCCTGTCTCTCTTGGACTTGAGCTCCAAGTCATCCTCTGCTCTCTGAGCATCTCCTAATATCTGCTCAAAAGTCGTCTCGCGGTCGCTCCTGGTCAAAGACTTGACCGCCATAACCAAGCCCTTGCGAAACTTCCTCGCCTTAGCTGCCTCACTCAAGCCATCCACGAATCTGCCTAGACGGCAGAACTCCGCTGCGTACTCGTCCACTGTCATGCTCCCTTGGACGAGTGCCTCGAACTAGCTCTCCAAAGCACTGAGCGCCACATCTGGAAAAAACTTCTCCTTAAAAAGCCTCTTAAAAGCCTCCCAAGTAAGCCCTGGCGCTGCGATCCTCGTATCTGTGCGATACCACGTCAAAGCGAGGTCGAACATCTGACTGCCCGCTGTCTCTATCTGCATGCTGTCTGGAATCTGCGCTAGCCTGAAGATACCCTCAATCTTCTCTATCCAGTCATCCGCATACAGGATCCCTTCTGTACCACGAAACTCCTTGGGCCACATCCTCTGGAAGTCAATAATACTGCCTGGCCTCGGATGCTGAATCTGATCTGCCTGTGGCTGATTCTGTGCCACCCTATCCACTGCTGTCATGGCCACCTGGTGGGCGTTCTCAATGCCCAGCCTCATCACATCCACCTGACGGTGCTGCGCGTCCATCATCTCCCTGAAGAACGCAAACAACTGCGCGTCATCTACTGGAGCAGGAAGTAGTGGAGGAGCCACCGGAACGACTGGGGTAGTCCTCGGATCGACAGGTGAAGGAGGATCCCCGAGAGAAGCAGATGCTCCCTCAACCGCAGGAGTGGTGAGTGGAGCGGTAGCAGCTGCCTGAATACGAGCTGGACGAGAGGTAGCAGACCTCTCCGAGGCAACTGCTGGAACGGTACGATGGGATCGTGTCTTCGGAGGCATCCTGAACACAGATCAAAAGAAGTCAATACGGCGCAAGATACGATATCATCAAAGAAGGATAGTAATATTTTCAAAAGAAGCAAATTCAGAATAATTAGATTGGAATTGTTCCTAGTCGTGATTGAGTACACTCTCATCCTAGATCCTAGATCCTATAGCAGGCTCGCAGCAGTACAACTAAGTTGTTGTACCACCACGACATCGCACTAATTGTGAATCGAGACCTGCATGGGGCCGCCACCAAAAACGTGTCACGACCCGCACCCGAAAATCGGGCATGAGTCGTGGGTACGTCCAGCCTACGCCGCAGCATCGGCGGTAGAACGCTGTCTAGGTCAACTATCTAGATAATAATCTCACACAAAAATCGGCCATGACCTCTCCAAAAGGAGGGCAACCACACAAACAAAATATAAACCTGTCAAGATCTCAACTCCAAACGGAGGAGCAAATATCAAAAAGATAACCACAATATACTCAATCACGAATCTAAGCACGATAAGATAACACAGAGATCTAACAACTATAAAGTCTAACCAACAACAACTACTACAACAACCACAACATCAAATAATAATACAACAATGTCCAAAATAATATACAAACAAGGTCTCAATCTAAAACCGGAGACAAATCCGGTGCTAAAAGCTAATAAAAACAACAACAAAGTCTCAGTGATCCCGACTACCAACCCGGAAATTACCCTTAAACTAGAGGGTCCCTGTCTGCACCATCGACAGGCTCAGGTCCATAAAACGTCGGACACCAATCCTCCGGATACTCTGAAAAATATGTCCAGTCAGGACTGGAGCAAGTACATCTCTAACAGCAGTTCCATTTAAATAATAAAAACTATAAAACAGTTATAGCAAGTAGCAAGAAGAATGAAGCAAGTATGAAACAAGGAAATATGTATAACTGGTGCATAAAGGTAAAGATGCATGGATATCAGAGCAAGATAGTAATAACTGCAAGATACAAGAAATCTAAGCTAAGATCAAGTCCGTGCACATGAACGTGTAGTGAGTCCAGCATAAAAAACATATAGTGAGTCAAGTCCAGAAACATGTAAGTGAGACAAGTCAAGAAATGCATGAGAGTCCAGACTATAAAGAATGAACTCGGTGTCTTTGAAATACTTGTTTCGACATGTAAACGGCTAGGGGTAAGTACGGCTCACCGCGCACTGGGTGCGCGACTGCTATCATTCCAGATTAGACCAGAGGGAGTGATGCCTGATGATGCCAGATAGGAATGTTTACATATCTACTCGAGTATTTCCCCGCCCCGACTAATACAAGTGGATCCAAGACCCGACACGCAAATCAAGATGAGTCCAGCCTGAACATGAATGATGCCTGTAGTGATGCCTGTAGGTGATGCCAGTAGTGATTCCAGAATAGAGGCCAGAAACATGAAATGTACGTGTCGCAAGTAAATGAATCCAGAAATATCAATCAGTGTCCCGTGTTGTGCGAGAATAATCAGATGATACTATACTAGAAGCTAAAATAATAATCATCAAATAATGAAAACTATCAGAGAATGTACTCGCCTGACGTCCTGAGCAACTGGCGATCCGAGCTGGTGTCACAAGGACCTAATGCGAAAAGCAAGATTAAACAGGGTTTTAAAGAGTTAAACAGATATAAAATAACTAAAAATAGGCTTCTAGGGTCGTTCTAGGTCAAACGGGTCAAACCGGTGAAATTTGGGTCAAAAAGTCAACTCTAGGTCCAAAAAGTCAACTCTGGGTCAAAACTAGGTCAAAAGTTGACTTTGGCGGTCAACCGAGTCAACTACGGTCAAGTCTGGGTCAAACTAGGGTGCTCCTGAATTTCTAGGTCAAACCGAGCTCATTAAGCTAGAAAACTCACAAACTCACCTCCTTGAGATACCGGGATACCCTCGGTATCCGATACCTCAACCTAGGCTATATATCCCGCCTATACCCTCTAAAACCTATGCTAGCACGCGTAAATATATATACATATACATATAAAAAATTACTCCAATACTATTCCTAGGCTATTGCTCAAAAACCCCGCTCGAAACTCAATACCTTGGTTATCTCAAGGTATTGGGATACTCTCCAATACCCCTCTAACTACCCCTCTAGTTAGCTATCTAGGCTAATAGATATATACCTAGTTATTAATTTATGCTAGAAAATATATAACTATCATATATTTATACATATCTAAGTATCTATATATATATATACATAGCACATACACACATACACTTAAAACCCATATACCTTACCTTACCTTATCTTACACATACCTTACATATACATATATATATATATCTAGATCTAGATATCTAACTATCTATCTAGCTATGTATATATCTATCTATCTATCTTATTATCTATTTATCTATAGGTCTATCTATCAATCTATCTACGTATCTATTTATCTATTTATATCTAGGCATCTAGATATCTAATATCTATTGATCTAGATATCTACCTATCTTATATCTATCTAACTAGATACCTATCTATTATCTATCTATGTATCAAACTATTTACCTATCCATCTAATATCTATATAGTATCTAGATATCTATCTATTCATAAATCTATCTATCTATTTATATCTAACTATCTACTTACCTATGTATCTATCTATCTATCTATCTATCTATCTATCTATTTATTTATCTAACTAACTTATTATCTAACTATGTATCAATCTATCTATATCTATATATATATATACCTCTCTCTCCCTCGCATTGCTACTGCTGCTGCTAGCTCTTGCTTGCTGCTGCTGCTGCTAAGCATGCTGCTACTGCTGCTGAATTGCTGCTGCCTGCTGCTGCTATGTACTGCTGCTGCTAGCTGCTGCACTGGCAGCAGCATGCTGCTGCTGCTGTCCCAGTTTCAGCTGGGCACCCCCCCCCTCTCAACACACATACACACACACCTATATATATATATATATATCACTATATATATATATCTATATATATACATACATATATATACATATATATAACTCTATAGATATATATATATACATACTAACTAACATATATACTAATACCTATATACCAACACACACTAACATATATATCTACACACACACACAAACACAAGCACACACATATATCTACATATATATATATAAACACTCACACACTCAAACATATATATATATATATATATATATATATATATATATATATATATATATATATATATATATATATATATATATATATATATATATATCCTCACTCACACACACTCACTCTCACACACCCTCACACACACATAAACACTCATACATATATATATAAATATATATACATATATACACACAAACTCAAACTCAAACACAAATATATATATATATATATATACACATACACACACAAGCACACTTACACATATACATATATATATATACACATAGACATATACACACACAAGCACATAGATATAAATACACTCATATATATATATATATAAATATATATACACAAACACACATACATATAGATATATACATATATTTATATATAGAGACACATATACACTAACACAACACAACACACAACCAACACGCCCCACTCACGCCCAACGACCCCGACACTCACCGACACCCTAAAATATATAAAATATAACTCAAAACTCTAGCACACACTCCCCGATACTAACCCAACGCGCGCACAAGCCCGAAACGAGGAAACCAAGTCGAAATGGCCGTTCGGTCATTTCGACGAACACGTGGTGCGTGGTTCGGAAAATCTCCTGAAACGCTCACCAAATGAACTCAGAATCGGCCCAAAATTTATCCACGTGCTCTAAACGATGTCTAGATCCTAGAAAATGCGCTCCCGCGTCGATTCTAGGTCCGTGGCGGAAATGCACATGCACTTAGAATCGGCGATGACGAAAAGCCCCAAATTCGCCCGAAACGCCCGTTTCTCCGCGACACGGCTTTCCGTGTTCGAACGGAGATACGCACTCACCCTCAAGACACCCGACAATGTCTACCTAGGTCCATCTAACCTAGGGCATCACCCAAAATTGGGCCAAATTCGGATTTCACCCGAAATTGACACAAAACCTAGTGTTAAAGTCTTCAAACACTAACCAACTAGTTCCAACTTCCTCCCACGGGTAGCCTAAGGATCTAGGAAGGTTCTAAACTATTAATTACACTATAAAAGAGTAATTACAAGGGGAAATCTAGGGTTTACCTCTTGGGAGTTGGAATCCCAAGCCAAAATCTCAAAATTGCTCCAAATCCTCCAATCCAAGCTTCCAAGCCTCAAATCCAAGCTCCAATACCAAATCTAGGCTCTACCCACCTAGGTTGGGTTAGAATGTAAGGTTAGGGTTCAAGTAAGAAGAAGAAATGGAAAGAGGAAGGAAGAAAAATAAGAAAACTTACTTTGGAAGAAGGAAGAAAGAAAAAAGAAGAAGTGGAGAAGAAGGAGAAGTGAAGAAGAAGAAGAAATGGGATGGGGGCTGCTGTGATCGGGTGAGGGGGCTGGGAATAGGGCCGGCCATGTGAAAATATAGGTTCCACAAGTTGGCAAATGTCCAAAATGCCCTCCCGTAACTCGGTTTTGGGTTTCGGGGTCCAAAAACACTCAAACTAACTCCAAATCTCTCCCACTAACCTTCTAAAAATAAAATAAATATTTCTAAGCCCTAAAATAATTCTCACAAGGGTGTGGGCTGGGTCGGACATGGGTCCACTAGGGTCTGACATGGGTCCAGGCTAGCCAAAATCCTAAAACAATCAATAAAAATATAATACAATCATTAATTAATTATAAATACAATTAATTATAAATAATACACAATTAACTAAATTAAAAATAAAAAAAAATACCCGGCTCTGGAAATGAGGTGGTGACAGATATACGCCGCCTGTAACACTTGTTTTAATATGAATAAAAGAGTTGCCTTACTTCTATACTTGTGTACTCAATCTTGCTTCCGCTATTGTCGACTCAGTGAACTTGTTACCATTCGCTTATGCGTTATACATTCCGCTGTACTCGGATAATCTGTGCGACTCTGTGACTTAGATCTATTACCGTCAGCCAATGAACCATGGCCTTGAACGAGCGCGGTTCATGCTCGTGCGGTATCACGCCCGGATGGGTCGAAGCGATCGTCCTGCGGGAGCGCTGGCGAGGGTGATTTTCGCCTAGCGGGGACGACCGATTAGCCTGCGGGAGATCGGGGCGTGACATAGTGGTATCAGAGCCTGGCTTATACGCCTTTGGTCTTCGTTTTGATGTCTCTGTTTCGAAAGCTCGTTTGTGGGTTATGTGCACACACTCTCTTAATGCCTCAGTGGGATGTTCCAAACAATTAGTCTAAATACTTTTAAAAGTTGTATGTGAAATAATGTGATTGCTTGTATGATATTGTGATCAGTGGGCCTTTGTGCCGACTTGTGCTAGATCCTTTGGGGAACAGACTCATGCTAAGATTTACATGATATTTGCGAACCATATGCCCTTACCTGGTTATCCAACTGGTAAGTACGAAATCCAATATTGTTTGAACGGTTTGTTATGCACACAGCCTTTTGGCTAAGTTGTGTTTGGTATCACGCGCTAAGACCCCTTGATGCAAGCCAGTTACAACGAGATTTGGACATCGTTCAGGAATATAACAAGTCAGACTTAGAACTGCAACTGATAGAAACTGTACCAGATTTGTCGCTTAGGAGAACATAGAGAATCAGGCTTGGATTTCGAGAAATAGCTCGAACGGTATTATGTGTTGAAGGAATACAAATCGAATATAGTCGCTTGGATGACTATTAAATCCGGAACAGATACGAGACTAAGATTTTACTAGGCGATACCTAAATATCGTGCAAGAATTCTTAGGTATGACTTGGTGAATATGCTAACAATGAATATAAATATCGAATATTGGTTTAATGGGATGACTCGATTCCGAGTGGTGTATGGAACATTTAGAAATGTTCAAACGGATTCGGAAGTCTCGTGCGATAATCAGATTGAGTGATTGAAGAATGTCTTGAACCAATTGATAAGGCTTATATCAAATAGAAATTTTGAAAATGGAAACCAACATCTTAGTTAAGATGATTTTGCTGAAACTTGAGAATTGAGCGAGCAATTTTGGATTAAAACAAAAGGATTGAACTTGAGTACAATATCGCTCAAATAAGTTAGCCCGAGAATGAATATTGTGGTTCGATGGAAGAGATGAACGAAAATGAATTTGGCTTGATGTTTGTAAGAACGATCTTGAATTCGAGTTTGAAAAGATAACTCTCGAAATCAGTCCCAACGAGAACGGTTATCCTGCGGGATTGCCGGCGTGGTAATTCACGTACGGCGGGGATGATCGGACTCATGGAAACATGTTCAGTGATTATTCCGAACGGACTCGATGAATGGAACGTATTGAATTGGAAAAGACTTGGACTCGAATATAGAAACTTGTTTCTTGAGAAATGTCATAAGTAGAATGTGGAAATGTCGAACGATAATATCGAAGTTGAATGATTTTACAAGACGAACTATAGTCACTGCATAAAAGGATTTGACTTGATGGATGTACAGTTGGATGGAATTAAAGGTTAAAGGATAAGGTGTCTCGATCGTATCGAAGATAGCCAGAACATTCAAGCGTTCTTGTCTTGTACGAGCATAACTCTATGCCGCACATGCGTCACGTCCGGATTAGGATGATTATCCAGCGGGAGCGTTGACGTGATGATCTCACGTCCAACGTGGATGATCGAACTTGCAGGAGACCGAGGCGTAACAACTTATGGACCGTCTTGACTTTTGATTCGACACGATGAGATGAACTAGAAATGCAGTGAATCAAAAGAGTTTGAGGATAAGTTAGCCTAGAACCTGGAATAAATCACGCTGGATGGTTTCGTGAACGGATACATGAATCAGGTGGAATGACTTGGGGATATAGTCTAAGGTTTAGAGTTGAATCTTGGCTTGGTGGTCTAGACTTAAAATGGAAATGGTTTCTATCAAAACGTGTTGGAGAGATAGACTACGTAAATCAATAGGCTGGTCCTGCAACTTAGATATTGTGAATTTGTATTGAACGGACTCATCTCTCGTACAACGAACGTGTTATTAAGAGTAGGAAGAATCTGTGCTCGATGTTTAGAAATCTGAGTAAAACGAGCTTGGGTAGAATACCCCATAAAAATGAACAATGGTTTGACCTTAGGAATTTGGGACGAGCATCGTGTGACGAATTTGCACGATGTATCGTATGCTTGAACTTGTACTTATGACCTTGTGAGCTGACCTAGCACTTAGGCAGACGACCTGGTACTGAGTGAATGAACCTGTGCAACCGACTTTAGAACATTACTTAAACAAGCAAAAGAACAGGGGCAACAAGACTTAGGGTTAGACTGGGAGCGGTGAGTGCGTCCTATGTTTGATCCGAACGAATGGACGCTAGTCGGTTGAATCGGAAGAATCGTGCATAATGGGAGTGCAAATACTTGATTGAGTGGAATGGAAAAGTTGGAATGGAACTTACTTGGGATTTGATTGACCCCATCGGAAGTATCCTTGTGATTTATAAACAGGAACCCTTGAGATTTTCGCAAGTAGCTTGTCCGATTTCACTATCTCTAAGTTTGGTTGACTGCATATGTTTGGGGGACGCCTTGAACGTGTGCACGATCCAAGACTCGATGAGATGTGAAATTCGAGTGCACAGACTTCGCTATCGCCAAGTTGGTTGACATGTATGTGTTTGAAGGACGCTTCGAATCCGTGCACGATCCAGACTCGCAATATGCCGATCTCAAATGCTAGTGCAAGTGAATATCCTACCGAACAAGCATAATGACTTGTATCAGTTTGCCTCAGCCTTAGATCATCATTCCCGAGAGATGGTAACGTACCCATGCGTTAAGCAATATGTCCCACGCTAAGGCGTAATGAGACCGACTCAGCATACACGCGACACGGCGTAAGGAACGAGTAGGAGATTGTGTCCTAATGGATTTAGTTGTACCGATTGCTACGCTTGGATAAATCACCACGATGCGATAGAACGGCTTGCCCTCAAGAAGTCTCGAGGACGAGACTTTTTCTGAGTGGTGTATGATGTAACACCCCATTCTGCTCAAGCGGACTGCCAATTCAAACGGCAAAAGTGCAACGTCCCGACATGCCTTACTCAGCGAGGTGACTCGTTGAGGCAACGGATTATCCAGACTTGGCCCTTCAAGAGAACCGGTTTAGGCTTTCAGAGGCTCGCACGGAGTATCGCTCAACTGGGACGAATCATCGCTAAGGTAGGTGGCTACGGTGAACTTGTCTTTGCTTACCCAGCACATATAAAATACAGAATATATCATGCTAGTCGCTAGGTGAATCACCCCTTACATGCTAATAAGAATACAACGCACCTAGCTAAGGGAATAATCCCAAATTTTGTATTGCTTATGATAGAACATGGAAATGAAACAATTGCTTATGTACAGACCCTCGTATGCTACCGTTGCCTTGGGCAACTGGACCCTGCTATGCCTCGATAGATCGATATGAGTATTGCTTTTCTTAGTGCACTATTCACTGGTTACATTGCACGACTCTAGATAATATCGCTAGTTAAGTTCCTTAACGGTTTTACTTCTCGGTCTACCTTCGGGCCCGAGCTATCGTGATTGTTTAAGTTTGCATGCTTGTCTGCTTGATATGTCAACTGGTAATGTTGCATCGACCCCGCTGTGCCTTGAGTAGGATGATACAAGTACACTATGTTTACTCATTGCACTGCACGTCCCTGGAGCATGTCATTCTATAAGTTCCCTAACGGTTTTACTCCTTGGCTTACCTTCGGGCCCGAGCCAACGTGAATGTTTAAGTTTCATTGGAAATGCATGCTTGCCTGCTATATGTTAACTCATACCCTTGCCTCGATTCAATACTTGTTATATAGAATCATGCCTCAATCAAGTAAAATACTGCTGTATATCGTGCATGCATCTTGTTAGCCTGATGACTATTAAATAGTCCTTATGTGTAAAATGAACCTGCTGGTATCCGGGACCGATAGGTCGCCAAGGCAATCCCCGAACCAAGGGAGCGCATCATGTTAAGTTGCACCTGAACGTAATTATGGATTTGTGTATCAACTTGGGTGAAATGCATAACAAATGAATCACTAAGTCAGGAATGACCTGGGATGGTTTGTAGCAAGGATCATGACCTGCGCCTACAACCATTGTCGTTTACTCAGAATATGAAAGAACAACTAGAACTCATTCATTCAGTCATGGACGCTTGTGCACAAGTTTGATCTCCTCGGTTCGGGGCATCGGGGCACCGGGACCGAACCGGCCTGGGGGAAAGATCCGGTAGTTGCGCTAGTT
The DNA here is from genome assembly GCA_036927795.1 of Iris macrosiphon. Taxonomy (NCBI): domain Eukaryota; kingdom Viridiplantae; phylum Streptophyta; class Magnoliopsida; order Asparagales; family Iridaceae; genus Iris; species Iris macrosiphon. Next base: position 320,035,007 of record JAYESA010000005.1, read on the forward strand.
TGTTCCTAGCACGGATAAGTTCGGTTGGGTTGTCGGGGCATCGGGACCACCGTCTTATTGCGACTATGTCCATAAATGTCTACGCCAGCGACTCCTGTGCATACATGATCATACTCGCTTAGCGACAATCCGTGTGCGAGTCATTTCATTACATTTAAGAATATGAATCCAAGTATCCTGGTAATAGGACAATGAATCTGTGAATCATCCCTGTATCTCAGAAATAAGTATACTTGTGTTCCATGAATTAAATAGAAGAACTCATGCACGCGATATAAAATCTTGTTTGAGACACTTATGTTTGCATATGCTAATGCTTGAATGTTTATATATCCTGGTGCATGAATTAACTTGGTTTGCCTTGGACAGGGAAGGACAAGTAGGTAAGTTGGTAAGTTTTGCCGTGTTTTCATCCTGTATCGCACGACGCACTGCCACACGAGTTAGGCCTTTCATATATGCCATAAAACTGATCCTAAGACACAACTAGAAATACAACAAAGTAGTTGGTGCACGGAACCTATATTACGTGTTTGGATTTGTCGAGCGGGCGAGTAGCCTTCCCACCAGTGCATTCATGTACTGATAACCCACCAGATTGCTTGCAGGGTGCGGAAGAACATCGTTCGGTGCGGATGCCTCCTTCGTGCGTGCTAAGACGTGGAGTTCGACTCTGGAGCCTTGGAGCGCTGCGTCCGGAACTGATGCACATATACAAGACATGATGTTGGAACATCGCCTATTCAATCATCCCACAAATGTAGCCACTTGGCACGCTTTTATGTTTCAGAGAGAGAGAGTGCTCGAGCGAGTTGTAATCTTGGCTATACGCCTCCTGTAACACTTATTTTAATATGGATAAAAGAGTTGCCTTACTTCTATACTTGTGTACTCAATCTTGCTTCCTCTATTGTCGACTCAGTGAACCTGTTACCATTCGCTTATGCGTTATACATTCCGCTACACTCGGACAATCTGTGTGACTCTGTGGCTTAGATCTCTTACCGCCAGCCAATGAACCATGGCCTTGCACGAGCGCGGTTCACGCTCGTGTGGCATCACGCCCGGATGGGTCGAAGCGATCGTCCCGCGGGAGCGCTGGCGAGGGTGATTCCTGCCTAGCGGGGACGACCGATTAGCTTGCGGGAGATCGGGGCGTGACACTCGTGCCCCAAATTTCAAATTTTTGGGTGCGGGTCGTGACAAAATTTGAGATAATCAGTCGTATAGTCCATCGCATGTTATAAATAATATATATAGAGAACACTGAATATATATTAAATATTTAAAGCTTGGAAAGTTAGGAAACTTGCTCTATCCGAAATAAATGGTAGTTATATTGATTCATATAGTAGTCTTGAAGAGTATGGTTTTAGAATTATTGAAACAAATCCAGGTAGCCAATGTTTTATACAGACTACAGAAGGCAATAGATTTAAAAGAATTTTTATTTGTTTTAAGGCATGCATTGATGAATTTTTAAGGGAATGTTTATATGTGATTAGTACTGATGCTACTTTTCTTCCTCTAGATATCAAGGTATTTTATTTACTGCTTGTGCTCATGATCCAAATTATCAATTATATCCAATTGCTTATGTTGTTGCTGAGAGTGAAAATACTGATTCTTGGACTTGGTTTTTAAACGGTTTGAGAACATATTTTGAAAAATATTTTGATGCATGGAATACAATTTCTTTTATATCAGATAAACAAAAAGGATTGATAAGGGCTATACATGATATCTTTCTAGAATTGCCTCATTTTTTTGTATTCAACATTTTAAACAAAATTTGAAAAAAGTCTTCAGATTTTCACATTTTTAACATAGTTTAGATTATCTTACTAGATGCTATAATGAAACAGATTCGAACTATTGTTTGGAAAAAAATAAAGCTGAAAACATAGATGTTTACAACTGGCTCATTGGAGTAAATGATGAAACTCGTATTTCATGTCGGTACAGTAAAAAAATGATGAAAATATATATAGACTCAATCCAAAGGAAGGCTGTTGTTTGTAACTCAAGAGGATTCTGCCCATGCCGGTACGGTAAAAAATTACCTATTTCATGTCAAAAAAAATATAAGATATTAAACATATTGACTGTATGAAATAAAAAAAAAATATAAGAGACTATAAAAATTTTACCTCGTTAAACCTTAGTGAATCGAATTGCCCCGATATACTGTGATATCCTTGTGAGCACATCGAGTTGGATCTGCTGCAGCCGTCATCCAGCGTAAAGCTGATGGAAAGACACCATCTTTGGTATCAATACGGGAGACTGGCCTACCGATACAGAAGTGCTCGTAGGACCAAACCTAGAAAAATTAGATCATGTAAGTGTACATATTTTTTTAGTAAATAAAATTATATAAAAAATTTATACCTGTAATAATGTCATACATCCATTCAAATTTTTCTATCTTTTATCCACCGAAGTAAAATGCACAAAATTTGACATGGAGTTGTACAAATATGCCAACACAGAAGCTCCCTATGCATGACGAGTAGGTTATGTCAGATTTTCCAAAAAAGGTAAAAAACGTAAATTTGTCATAAATTCGGAGTTTGGAAATAAAATTATATTGGTTAGACCTAGTAAGTAGGACCTGGTGCAAGCAGTAACCTGAACATATAATAAAAAAGAATATCAGTTAAACTAAATAAAAATATATATTGCATAAATAATAACATTAAATGTTATACTTACTCGTTCCGCATCCACTAAGATTTTTTTCTCACCAATACGATCTAGGTGCATAAAGTTGTGACGGAGCCACGAAAGCGCCACGAAATTTTTACCGTATATGGCAGGCGGCTCCACGCCTAAGTACTTCCTAATCACAATTTTATCGCAAAATGATTCATTATTTTCAAATATTATAGGTTCACCCGTAATAGGTAATCATAAGATATTTGCCACATCTACTAGCAAAATGGTTATTTCTCCTAACGGTAACTGTAAGGTATTTCTTCCGGGCCACCACTGCTCTAAGATTTGGTTCTACTTTTAATGACTGGGAGAGCTATAATTAGGGCTAATACGCTCATATCACCATCCCTGCATATTACGCCAACCAGGCTATTTTCAGCTATAGGAGTACGCCGTATGCTATCTCCTCGAAATACGCTGACCTGACTATTTTCAACTATAGGAGTACGCCGTATGCTACCTCCTCGAAATACGCCAACTCAGGCTATATTTGCAAAGGTGCATGATATGGCTATTTGGCCCAGAATACGCTTAAGACCTCAGTCAAAGAAGGATAATTGGCTATCTTTACGCTGGTTACCTATCCATACAGCATCAAGATTTATGCTATTTTGGCTTTTACGCCAACAAGATAGCTATTTGGCTTCTACTCCAACAAGACAGCTATTTGTCTTCTACGCCAACAAGACAACTATTTGGCTTCTATGCCAACAAGACAGCTATTTGGCTTCTACGCCAACAAGACAGCTATTTGGCTTCTACGCCAACCAGACAACTACTTGGCTTCTACGCCAACAAGATAACTATTTGGCTTTTACGCCAACATGACAGTTACTTGGCTTTTATGCCAACCTTCTCTACATGAGGGGCAGTTACCTACGTGGCTTGCATGTCATGATCTTCGATGAGCGATTATACGCATTACCTCATAATGGGACACGTGTCACACGCAGATTCAGGAGATCATTCATACATGGGTAGCAGTTATTGTAACCGTCGCATAAAAGGAGCAGCTCTCTCCGATGTTCGGTTTCTACGTCGACTATGACCAAACCCTATAAATAGAGACCTCCGGCCACGGAGGTCCAAGGTCAGAAAAAAAAGCAAGGGTCAAATCCAAGGAGGAGAGAATTCAAGAGCCACAGACAGAGGTCAAGGCCAAGTGAGCACAAGTAGAGAGCTTTGACAACGAGAGTTCAACCTTTCCTGCAATCTTTGAAGCATCTTTTTTGTCTTCTACAACACTTCTTCTTCATCGTGTGGTCCAAGGGATAAAGTGATCGACCGCAGATCAGACTCCTATAGCAATATTTCTCCAAAATTAATTTTTTGTACTTAATATCCTCGTATAGGATTAATTGTACTTCTTTTTCTTGTTTGAAAACAAAGAAAGGGTTTCGTATAAACCTAGTTTCAATTTCTTTCATTTATTATCAAATAGTGAATACCCTGAAAAGTGATTATAAAGCCCAAGAATTTGCCGCTAAAGACTCCCAGGAAGGATTTGGTAGGGTTCAACTTGAGCTGGTGCGTACGCATGAGGTCGAACACGATCTTCAAGTCCCTGAGGTGATCACCTTTGGAGCTAATTTTGACGACGATGTCATTGACATAACACTCAACCTTCTTGCATAGATGCTCATGGAAGTTGGTGGTCATAGCTCGCTGGTATATAACACCTACGTTCTTTAGACCGAAGGGCATGACTGTGTAGTAGTACACTCCTATCGACATTCAAAACGATGTATGCTTCTGATCCTCATGGGACATCTTGATCTGATTGTAGCCTGAGAATTCGTCCATGAAGGACATGCGCTCGAAGCCGTAAATTTTATCGATCATTATGTCTATGATCTAAAGTGAAAATTTGTATTTACGACAAGCTACATTTAGATCATGGAAGTTAATACAGATCCAGATCTTCCCATTCTTTTTTACGATGAACACAATATTGGCTACCCAGTATAGATGTTGTTCTTTATAGACGAAGCCACTAGCTATGAGTTTGTTGACTTCGGCTTCAATGGAATTCATTATGTCTGGTCGGAATCATCGTTGCTTCTGCTTGACAGGCTTAGCATTCGGTAAGATATTGATCTTATGGACCACAATTTGGGGGTCCAGCCCTGGCATGTATTCATAGCTCCAAGCAAAGACATCAATGTATTCCCTGAAGAGCTGTAGTAGGGATCCTTGTTCATCTTCAATCAGACACGTGCTGATAAAGATAGGTTTGGGGGAGGATTTGTCGCCTAGATTGACTTGTACGACTTCATCCTCGACAGAAGGTTCTCTCTGTTCGAAACACATCTTCCATTGTGCATATAGGCATTGGGCAAACATTTCTACTTCAAAGAGTTCCAGTGGATCTTTGTCGTCTTCCTCAGGGTCAGCTGACACCATGTTGGCAGACAATATTTGATTGAGCATCTCCTCGATACTGACATTGGAGTCCCAAGAGAAAGACTCTAAAGAGTAAGAGTGTAACTCATTTTCTTCATCTGAGCCCTCGGGGGTAGTAGGAGGTATAATGCACCCTAAGCCATGCTTGGTCTTCTGGTAGTAATCCTCGAATTTTTCCGTCGAAGCAGTAAGGCGCAAAGGCAGCCACTGACCTTTGCCGTAATTCTGTCACGCCCCAGTCCCAAAAATACGTAGGACTAGGACACGTAAGCATGCCAGCCGCATGAATATGGCAACTCCAATATATGGAAACCAAATCCACACGTACGCTGTAATATGAAAATCAATCCACAAGTGGTATAAACATATGTCACAAGTCATAGGGTACAATCTAAATCTCATCCACCAAAATCATATAGAAATAAATAACCAGTATCTATGAACTAGATCTCAATAAGAAGTATCTAAGGATGATAGTTGGATGGAAACAAATCCACTACCAACTCAAATGGAAAAGTAAATACAATAAGTATAACTCACTCAAACAATAAGTACCAGCTACCAATCACGGCTCGAAGAGAAGGCATCCACGAAGCATCTATATCCTTCCAAATCTGCGCTCCTGCAAATACTCAAGAACAGGTACACCTGGCAGCGGACCAGGTCATCAGAGGGACATAACAAGTATACTTAAACACATGCCAATAAAGTACTGAAATAAATATCCAATGGGGTAGCCTATCCGTCTAAGTGAATGCAGTTAAGAACACCTTTCCCCACAAGTGAGCTATCTGGCTGAAAACTGGGATTTGGCATGGTTCTCTTTTGAAGAGCCAGGGGCCTAAAAGGCACGTCGTCTTTTGAACGCCGGTGGCCCGCCTGATAGTACATAATATATAAGGGTCATCATCACCCGTATCTCCAGCGGAGAATCCGGGCTTCACAGAAAAAGTGTAAAGGAGCTCAAATGCGGTACTTGTTGTTCTCCCCACCCAATGCTCTAAGCATGTCACATCCATGACACGATTTGGTCCATAGCTTATTCTTAGTACCCTAGTCCAATCCTGCAACCAAACAAGGACAAGGATGGGACCACCGTACTACAATAGGCTATGTCCATGGACCTCTAATAACTGCCAAGTCTACTAGCATGCAAAGTTTCTAACAGCAGTTATCCCTAATGCACGTCCCACACGTACCGATGATCAGTCAATACGTGCGTCCGTGATCTATATGAGACTCACAACTCGTGTAAAATATGTGTCACAGTCAAATGAAACCTAATGGTGCTACATGATAATGGGGTAGTCTCATGAACAAGGTCAATGCAATATATAAATAAAAACATATCGCGACGTCACCGCCGCGAGCATTTTATATAACAATTAAAATATATGAACTAAGGACAGAAAGTAAAGATGCATGCAACATATGGAATATAAATAACAGTACAATGGCAAGGTATACTTGCCTGGCAAGAAACTGCGAAATGTACGCGCCCAAATGTCCAATACACAGGACCAGAAGCTATGGCCACAGAACAAATATCTCCGGATGCTGAAATAAATATCACCAACATTTTCGGAATGAGCAAAATAGCTAAAAAGCACATCCCTTTCGTCCAATTTGGACACAGGGGCAAAATGGTAATTTCGGACAAAAGTGGGGTCCACGTGTGGCCCACTTTGCACCGAAAAGTGTGCCGAGGGTAACAGTCTCTAAATGGGACAAACTATGGGTCAAACAACTCTAGATGTCAATATGAACCCAACGGTATGTCCAAATTTGGATTCCGATGAGCCGAACAAAATTTGGTCCAAAAAGTCAACTGTGGGGCCCGCCAATTGGCGATCTGGTCAACCGTCTCAGAAATACGTGAAATTTGGGTCACAGGACCAGCGCGTTACCACGAGTCCAGTGGCGCAAGTTTTGTCGCAATCTGACAAGCGTGCACAAAATACGTGCGAGTTCCACAAAAGTGGCGACACGAAATGTGTCCGCGGATACGGCCTGATTCCGGCGCGCTCACGCGTCCGAATCAGTTCCCACGAATTTTCACGTGTCCCGTTATGCTGCATGCACCATTCGGTACACTTGGCACACGGCGGGGCGGTCCCGTTTGGCGGGGCGCGCTCCGATCTCCAACTTTTAAAAAACCAAAAAAAGTGGGTGCGCGCAGTTTTGTGACGAATATAATTCTGTCCACAGCGACTAATAGCACAAAGTTATTATACAGAAAATAAACTAGGTCATGTAATCTACAGGTATCAAAAAGAATTATCGAATTCGGATCTCTGTGGTGGGAGATACGAACTCGGCAATATGGGTGGTCATTTTGGAATTCTGCGATTGCAGAATTCTGTCTGCTCGCGCTGACTTGGGCGCTATTTTTCACCTAGGGGCACACGTTTTCCGAGGTTGACTATAAAATAAATATTGGAGAGGGTTGAGGGAAGATCATACCTATGAAAACGAAACAGCGTTTGGTTGAGCGAGTCAACGGAAAATTACGCTGGAGCGAAGGTGCCTCGAGTGGGAGACTGCAGTTCGCGATGTCGGCGTCGACGGGATGGTTGGATGGCTTGGTGGGGCTTCTCTGGCTGCGGTGACGGCTCTAGATGGAAAGAGAAAGTCTGGAGTTTTAGGTTAGGGTTTTTGGGAGCTAATATATATATATATATATATATATATATATTATATTTAGGAGAGAGAGGGGGATAGATGGATCGGGTTTCGCGGTGAAACAAAGGGGCTGAAGGAAGTAAGTTGGCGGTCATAGTTGGCTGATGGGGAAAGGCAAAGCCACGTTGGTTTGCTGCAAGTTTCGGCTAAGGAAAAGCAAGTTGTTGAAGGTTTTAGTTAGTCTTAAGTAAACTTAGTAATAGTAAATTATTATATTATTAGTATTATTATTAATAGTTATTTATTTAATACTTTCTTTTACTTAATCTTTTCTTAACCCTTTCTTTTCCTATTAGTATATACATATATATATATATTTGTATATATATATATAATATATGTTCTCATAGAAAAATTCTAGATTAGAATAATGAACAGCATTAGGCTAGCAACTGCTCATGGGGTCTCCTACATGGAATAAATTCCGAAAAATTCCTGATGGTCCCATAAGTCCTCTAAGTGCCCGAACACCTAACATAAAAATTATTAAAAATCTATTTCTCCTATTTAGACCTAATTACTACAATTTAATTAATAATAAATAAATAAAAGGGTATATACGATTTTCTAGGAAGGGAGTTTTACATTCTACCCAACTTATAAAAATTTTGTCCTCGAAATTAAAATTAAGCCACGATAGAATGCAATGATGGTATAAGATTTGCATTGTTTAAAATATAAGGCTAGGTTTAAAGGGGTGGGCGATGTTGCACGTTGCACATCCCGAAAAAAAATCATGGAAAAATCCATATGAGCTTGAAAATAGGTTTCTTCATGTGTCATGTCCAATGGTGTGGACACATAAATGCTCTTTTGCATAAAAGCGTCCAACAATTGGAAAATTGCACAAAGAATGTAAATGGAGGATGGTGGTCATGTCTAGGACATGGGTGTGGAATTTGTAGGAAGGCAGTGGCTAGTGTAGTGTTCCAATTATCGGAGCAAGGTAAGGGCGCTAAGTGATATAACTATTGTAAAATAAAATATCGTGTTCTATCTCTAACTGGACTCAGCTAACCTTAGTCTCACTAACTCAGCCAAGTAGGTCAAATTTTGGGTGAGGGGTTCAAAATCTGTCGAACTTAAAACAAGGTCGTCCTCAAAATTGAAATGAGGCAGAATCGGTTAATCCTTTATGTACAATAAGGCAAGTCAGTCGCAATCTCCTTGCGGTAACTAAAATCCTAATCATATCCATTGCAATCACTTCTAGGTTAAGATGACCACTGCTCCAATCAAAATTTAACCTATGGTTATCTTTTCTCCCCTTGTTTCAAATTATCCATATCCACATAACATCTCCAAGATTTACATACGCATATAACTTTTTCCTCACGATCTCTAACTATCATAATCTTCTTTAGAAGTGGTTTGAGTCCAATATATTCCCATTTTCACTTATAAAATTTTGTATGCCTCATCTCTTTAAATTCCATTCACATCCTCATTATTTCAAATAGGTCGTCTAACCAAAATTTTAATTCTTAATTCAAATCACCAAATTGAAAAATAATTTAAATGCAGTCCACCAATATTCAAGTCTAAAATTCTATATTTATCCTCTAAATTCAAATTGGTGATTCTACCTTCATTGTTCAAAAATTTAACTCATGCACTTAAGGTATAAATATTGGGTCCTCAATATCAATTCATTGATCCTCATCATCTTAGTCATCCTTCTAAATTTCTCAAAATTACAATGGCTTGAACCTCTCCCAATCTAATCTTACTCGATCATAATCTAAAAGAAATTTCTCCCGAGTTGACAATGCACTACTACCCAACTTAGAATTTATCCACCTATCACCTAAGCCTATATACCTTAAGAAAATATCCCTTAATTTATTTACTCATGTCGTTCAATCCTCGAAACTTCAACGTCGATCATATCACATATGATATGTCCTTAATTACGAAAGAATAATCCTCAAGTATGTGATCGGCCTATGGGGTATATCTAGTACTCTCTGTGTATTAACTTATACTAAGCACGAGGTTTCGTCTTTCCGAAATAAGGGAAGACGGAGATCAATAATAAAGAGTTCAAGGGAGAGGTAATAGAATAGAAGTATCGGAATCAAGGCATTTAAATAATTCAATGGGAATTGTCAAAGCAGTTGTGGATTAAAATCCTATTTTTGGTAATTTCCTATTTACATGCTCGTATCAATACAGTTATGTAACCGATACGATACGCTTAGACATGTCTAGGGCAAGTATATTCGTCTACTAATCTTTACATATCTCAATCCACGTAAAGTAGTTATGCGAAGGGCGAACCAAAATGTACTAAGGTTGTCCAGACCGTAATACACTGATTCTGATTAGACAATTGTATCAGTAGGCGTCCCCAATAATACATGTCTCATGATCAAGCTCGATAAAAAAAATAAGCTTGCAAAGACTAGGCTATAATAGCAGCATAATTCGAGGTAGCACAGAAAATATAACGCTGGATTATGATGAGAGAAGTTACAAATAATTCAAGTTACAAAAATAAAACAACATAAGCAACAATAACAAAAAGCTCTACAATCTCTACAGTTATCATATTAATTCCTTGTCTAAGTCGATAGTCGACAAAGTAGGGGTGTGAGCCTCTAAGTCCTATAGTCTGAATAAACACTATCATCTTATGTTAGCATACAATTACTGCCATTCAGTTACACTTCATCAATGGATCACAAGAGCTATATGATACTAGGTGGTGGTATACTACCCAACTTATAAGAATTAAACTAATACGGTGACAGTCTTAAGGGGGTCCTACATAATAATCTTGCACATGTAAATAAAACAGAAACTCTTTATTAGGGTATATGAGAAAAAATCTTGGTATTGATTAGGGTATCCTTTTTATGTAGGTAATGGTCATCCTAAGTCATAGTCATAGCACTTACAAGCATGTGTCAATGGTAAGGATAGAAGAGTTACTGGCCGTCAAGGAGGAAGGGTCTAACTTGTATCGAGGTGAGGGTACAAATTACGTGATTTAAAAACTAAGGGTTAATCATCGGTCACAATCTACAAAGCAACTTAAACTTATCAAGTTCTAACTACCAAGCATAAAAATTCACACTCAAGGCTACAACTATAATCCTAGCAACTATGAGCCCTTAACAAAGAATAAAATTACTTGGCCTACTATCCGAAGTGTCAGATGGCACGAGTTGAAAGATGAAGAGAAGAAACATAATCAGCCGTCGCAAAATAGCGAGCGCTATGGTCGCAGAGAAACAATATAAAAATAAAGATAGAGGGCTCTAGATAGCATCATGGTTCTCTAAGGGGAGTGGTACGCTAGCTACTATGTTTGAGGTATGATTAGGGAAATATTCTATGCATTGCTCTTGGCCTTCTAGGGTACTTGTCTACTAATAACAAGACAATGACATAAGTTTTATAGTTCTCTAATACTATCCAATTATGAGGGTTAGGTTCAGTCCTAATGTTCAATATTGGTTCTCCATTGGTTCCTCAATACTAGGGTCAAACATTATGGTAAAACTTCTAACTAACTCTAGTAGCGTCTATACTACTCTCAAGTCTTAATAATACATCAAGGGGTAATGGTAAACCAATTATAGGAATAAGGGATTCTAGGGTTCGCTAGATATTCTAAACTTAGTGGTGTATCTATAATCTCGTTGTATTCTAAATAGGTGTGCTACTCTAATTATCATCTAACAACAGGAACTCTTATATTCTAGGAGAAGGCTATACTCAAGAAACTATTAGGGAAGCACAAGAATCAAGCAGGATGCATTTGTTCAAAACAGAACAGAGAGGAGGAAGATGAATCATAGTCAATTGTGGATGAGATCCTATATTCTAGTCCTAGGTGCAGGCTTGTTCGGTACAGTAACGTAACCGAGACAATATGCTCTTGACCTACATGGGCCACCACAAAAATATGTCACGCCTCAGTCCCAAAAATACGTAGGACTAGGACACGTAAGCATGCCAGCCGCATGAATATGGCAACTCCAATATATGGAAACCAAATCCACACGTACGCTGTAATATGAAAATCAATCCACAAGTGGTATAAACATATGTCACAAGTCATAGGGTACAATCTAAATCTCATCCACCAAAATCATATAGAAATAAATAACCAGTATCTATGAACTAGATCTCAATAAGAAGTATCTAAGGATGATAGTTGGATGGAAACAAATCCACTACCAACTCAAATGGAAAAGTAAATACAATAAGTACAACTCACTCAAACAATAAGTACCAGCTACCAATCACGGCTCGAAGAGAAGGCATCCACGAAGCATCTATATCCTTCCAAATCTGCGCTCCTGCAAATACTCAAGAACAGGTACACCTGGCAGCGGACCAGGTCCTCAGAGGGACATAACAAGTATACTTAAACACATGCCAATAAAGTACTGAAATAAATATCCAATGGGGTCGCCTATCCGTCTAAGTGAATGCAGTTAAGAACACCTTTCCCCACAAGTGAGCTATCTGGCTGAAAACTGGGATTTGGCATGGTTCTCTTTTGAAGAGCCAGGGGCCTAAAAGGCACGTCGTCTTTTGAACGCCGGTGGCCCGCCTGATAGTACATAATATATAAGGGTCATCATCACCCGTATCTCCAGCGGAGAATCCGGGCTTCACAGAAAAAGTGTAAAGGAGCTCAAATGCGGTACTTGTTGTTCTCTCCACCCAATGCTCTAAGCATGTCACATCCATGACACGATTTGGTCCATAGCTTATTCTTAGTACCCTAGTCCAATCCTGCAACCAAACAAGGACAAGGATGGGACCACCGTACTATAATAGGCTATGTCCATGGACCTCTAATAACTGCCAAGTCTACTAGCATGCAAAGTTTCTAACAGCAGTTATCCCTAACGTACGTCCCACACGTACCGATGATCAGTCAATACGTGCGTCTGTGATCTATATGAGACTCACAACTCGTGTAAAATATGTGTCACAGTCAAATGAAACCTAATGGTGCTACATGATAATGGGGTAGTCTCATGAACAAGGTCAATGCAATATATAAATAAAAACATATCGCGACGTCACCGCCGCGAGCATTTTATATAACAATTAAAATATATGAACTAAGGACAGAAAGTAAAGATGCATGCAACATATGGAATATAAATAACAGTACAATGGCAAGGTATACTTGCCTGGCAAGAAACTGCGAAATGTACGCGCACAAATGTCCAATACACAGGACCAGAAGCTATGGCCACAGAACAAATATCTCCGGATGCTGAAATAAATATCACCAACATTTTCGGAATGAGCAAAATAGCTAAAAAAGCATATCCCTTTCGTCCAATTTGGACACAGGGGCAAAACGGTAATTTCGGACAAAAGTGGGGTCCACGTGTGGCCCACTTTGCACCGAAAAGTGTGCCGAGGGTAACAGTCTCTAAATGGGACAAACTATGGGTCAAACAACTCTAGATGTCAATATGAACCCAACGGTATGTCCAAATTTGGATTCCGATGAGCCGAACAAAATTTGGTCCAAAAAGTCAACTGTGGGGCCCGCCAATTGGCGATCTGGTCAACCATCTCAGAAATGCGTGAAATTTGGGTCACAGGACCAGCGCGTTACCACGAGTCCAGTGGCGCAAGTTTCGTCGTAATCTGACAAGCGTGCACAAAATACGAGCGAGTTCCACAAAAGTGGCGACACGAAATGTGTCCACGGATACGGCCTGATTCCGGCGCGCTCACGCGTCCGAATCAGTCCCCACGAATTTTCACGTGTCCCGTTATGCTGCGTGCACCATTCGGTACACTTGGCACACGGCGGGGCGGTCCCGTTTGGCGGGGCGCGCTCCGATCTCCAACTTTTGGAAAACCGAAAAAAGTGGGTGCGCGCAGTTTTGTGACGAATATAATTCTGTCCACAGCGACTAATAGCACAAAGTTATTATACAGAAAATAAACTAGGTCATGTAATCTACAGGTATCAAAAAGAATCACCGAATTCGGATCTCTGTGGTGGGAGATACGAACTCGGCAATATGGGTGGTCATTTTGGAATTCTGCGATTGCAGAATTCTGTCTGCTCGCTCTGACTTGGGCGCTATTTTTCACCTCGGGGCACACGTTTTTCGAGGTTGACTATAAAACAAATATTGGAGAGGGTTGAGGGAAGATCATACCTATGAAAACAGAACAGCGTTTGGTTGAGCGAGTCAACGGAAAATCACGCTGGAGCGAAGGTGCCTCGAGTGGGAGACTGCAGTTCACGATGTCGGCGTCGACGGGATGGTTGGATGGCTTGGTGGGGCTTCTCTGGCTGCGGTGACGGCTCTAGATGGGAAGAGAAAGTCTGGAGTTTTAGGTTAGGGTTTTTGGGAGCTAATATATATATATATATATATTATATTTTGGAGAGAGAGGGGGATAGATGGATCGGGTTCCGCGGTGAAACAAAGGGGCTGAAGGAAGTAAGTTGGCGGTCATAGTTGGCTGATGGGGAAAGGCAAAGCCACGTTGGTTTGCTGCAAGTTTTGGCTAAGGAAAAGCAAGTTGTTGAAGGTTTTAGTTAGTCTTAAGTAAACTTAGTAATAGTAAATTATTATATTATTAGTATTATTATTAATAGTTATTTATTTAATACTTTCTTTTACTTAATCTTTTCTTAACCCTTTCTTTTCCTATTAGTATATACATATATATATATTTGTATATATATATAATATATGTTCTCATAGAAAAATTCTAGATTAGAATAATGAACAGCATTAGGCTAGCAACTGCTCAAGGGGTCTCCTACATGGAATAAATTCCGAAAAATTTCTGATGGTCCCATAAGTCCTCTAAGTGCCCGAACACCTAACATAAAAATTATTAAAAATCTATTTCTCCTATTTAGACCTAATTACTATAATTTAATTAATAATAAATAAATAAAAGGGTATATACGATTTTCTAGGAAGGGGGTTTTACAAATTCAGACCTCAGTTGCTTTTAAGATCATACCCCATCTTCTGGATGAGATTTTTGTCTTGACCATTGAACCGGTAGAGTTGTATCTTGCCGGTATTGGGTTCTGGCTCTTGTTCCTTCAGGATAAAGGACCAGGGCTCTTCAACCATGCCGAAGATGATGGATTTGTCTCCCCTTCTCCTTATTGGAACCGTAAAGTGGGATTCCTGGCTAGGGAGGATTTGGTTTATAGCATAGGTGGTATTCACCTGTGTCTGTAGGCGCAGGTCTAGACCATTCTCCATGGAATACATCGTGCTTATGTGTGCAACTTCGGAGTAGTTCAAAGATGGCCCTTTATTGATGAAATGAGGAATCTCGTCTTCCTGAATTATATCATCGAGAGAAGGGACGCTAGTATGAGAATCTACGTACTCCTCCAGCTCATCTTTTCTGAGATCTACCCCCAGTACGAGCGACGATTTTTTAGGTTTCCTGCGCAGCTTTACTGCCAGAGGTTCAGATATGGCGGATGGTGTCGAATCTTCCTTTGGTGGTCGATCCATCTTACGAAGGAGGACGACCAGCGGTTCAGGTGCTTTCCTGCAAAGTTTTACGATGAGAGGAGCAGTTGTGTTAGGAGCGCGTGCCTTTAGATAGACCCTTAAGGGCTCTTTTGGTGTTGCGCCAGCCTCTACCTCATCATCGGCATCATTATTACCTTTATTTTGGTAGACCTGTTTGTAAAGGATCGAGTCGGAGTAGTAGGCTTCGATTCCTTTGAATGGGTCAACGTCAGCAAACTCCGTTTTGATCATGCCATGTTCATCGACGTACTTTAAGCACTAGTGTCGGGTCGACGACATGATCCTATGTTCATGTATCCATTGACGTTCGAGCAAGACGTTATAGGATACATCTACGTCAATAATGTAGGTGACCTCCGTTTTTAAGTTGTTGATTTGGATTTTTAGGCAAATCTTGTCCAAAGGGTAGCTCCTTCCTGCGTTGAAGCTAGTGATAACAGTATTGGTGTCAGTTTAAATTATTCAAGTAAATGATTTTCAAATCCCAAATCGAGGTAAAATAAAATCAAAATCTGAATAGCATGTTTTGAAATCCATTACGAAAAATTGCCTTGGTCCTCAAAATATTATTAAATTTCAGAATCATGTTTCGAGAACATAGTGTCTCACCAATTTGGATGGCCAGTCCGGATGGCAGTAACAACTTCTCTTGTCATAATCCAATTTATTTTCTCATTAAATGAGCTGAAGGATTTTTGGGTTCTTGACACAAATAAGTAAATATCCATTCATACAAAATTCAATTACAGAGAATCAAATCGAAAACTATTTCAGAATAGGTTCGATGAATAATCAATAAGAATTACATATATAGGCATTTTGAGGGTTGAAAATTACCAAAATCAGATGAACTACTGAAAATAAGGGGATTGAAGAATTTCAAGAAAGATGTAAATTTGTGGAAAAGAGAGAAAATCTACAAGGAAGGAAAATGAGTCAGGATGTTTAAGAACTGATAAGATCATGAGGTCAAGAACATGATAAACTATAATATATATATATATATATATATATATATATATATATATATATATATATATATATATATATATATATATATATATATATATATATATATATATATTCCTTAAGCAAGATACTGCTAGCACTAGCATATCAGATAGTTCTTCCAAATTACTTTATATATATCAATCCCACGAAACATTTTATACCCAACCTAAATAAAAATCTAAAATCATATTTGGCTATTGACTATACGATCTTGTACCTTTGTTACTTCTATATACTAGTTCTAGATAAGTTTGAATCCTAGGCTTACTAAGGGTTCCAAACTCAAGATCTTTAAGAAATTTATATAATCATTCACCAAGTTATTCTAATAACACTTGTCAAATACCCTTTAAATTACTTGACCTATATTTTAAGTCATGACTATCCTTATACCCTTGATCTTCTTGAATATCATCCACACTTTCATTGGCAGTCTTAGGCTTAGATCCTTGAATATATATGATCACTATAGTAAATCCATTAAGCTAGAAAACATAGTCTAACACAGATAAACCTATGGGTATTTCAAATCCTAAGACACTTGTAGACTTTTCTAAGAACATATCTTAGGGTCTATAACTTAACCTATGAAGGTTTTCCTAAAATCTTGATCAACATCCTACCCTAGGTCATTTATTTTTCAAGACCTGCATGGACCACCACTAAAAGACATGTCACACCCCGCTGCCAGAATACGACAAGTCGAGTACGTAACATCTTCCCCAGGCTATGCAACATACGAATACTCCAATATCCATATTCGCGATTGTCGTCCGTAAAATTCTAGGATAGAATTATAACAAGTCACATGGTGCATAATATAATAAATAGCAAGTTAGTTACATGATATTCTAAACTAGAAATAGAAAAATTTACTATTCTACCCCATTACAACCTCTAACCCAATATATATATATATATATATATATATATATATATATATATATATATATATATATATATATATATATATATATAATAAATAATGTGAACATATATGGTTCCAAATTTGATCGCCTCCAATGGTAGCATCTCAATCTTGCTCTCCAACTATTATATTTGATAGTAGCTTCCTTTGAAATATTTCAACAAAACTAGTGAACAATGCTAGGTCGTCAAGTGACATGTAAGCCCTCAGTCAAGGACAAAAAATAAAATAAAATAAATTGAGAATCTCAGAAGTAGTCGGATTTTCGGAATTCTAAAATAAAGAAATTGAATAATTCATAGAGATTATTGCGTTAACTTTAAATACGATCCTGACTAGATTCTATTCTAGTAAATTTCTCAATGTTCGTCCTATAACTAAGTCCTAAAAATTCATATAGCACAACTACAGTCACAATCACAAACAACCTAAATTTACTACCACAAACACAATCAAGTTTTATATATGATGATGCAATTTAGAAAATACATCTGGATCGCATACATCCTATTTTCTCAGTAATAATCTCGTGATCAGGGATCAGGTTGTGTCTCGGTGGAACGGTGCTTATAATCTGGCCCCTCCCGCGTAGGGAGTAAAACTTGTAACTTTTAAACTCTTAAATTTTTATTTTAATACAAGAATTTCTGGAATCTGAAATCTCTCTTGGTGAGCTAAGCCCCACCCCCAACATCGTAAGGCCTTACGATACGGAAAACTCTACTAATCAGTTTTGTTTGTTTATTATATTGTAGAGATTTTGGGTGTGATCTAGTTGTTCTCTCTCGTCCAATGCACTAATATAAAGCTACAAATAATTATATTATATTATCTTGCATTAAGTTTTTGCTCGGCACATGTATGAATCCCGATCTCGATTCGTGTATTTAAATATCACGAATAACGAGAATATAATTCAATATTTTGCCACTTTCCATAAGGATCATATCTTTAACTCTGGATATCATAATTTCAATACTTGTTCTTTCTTGAATAAATCAAGACATAATCACAGGATATCAATTTCTCAATACTTGTTCTCTTCTCAAAAGAAAACATGATAAAATACATGATAGTATTAAATTTGATAATTATATTTCTTCCAGCAGAAACACAAAATATTCACAATTTTATTTTGCTTGCATATCCGTGTGTCTTTATCCTACGTGTCTTAAGATCTAAAAGAATTCAACCCCTATGATTTAAATATATAAAACAAGGTATGTCTCTAAGAATAAAATTCAAATAAATTGGTTAAAAAAGGTCTACCCAATTTTTTTATTCCAAAAATGGCCAACTCTTGAAAATTCTTGAAAATTTTGGCAGAACCTCCTTTGTATTTTGGACTCCAAAATTTTTATAATTATCTAAAGACCCGGAGCAACCCTCCGTAGAATTTTCAGATTTGACGACCACTTCGATGGAGCAACTCTCAACACCGGAATCATACGCAGTTGAATATATAATGTCGACATACATAGGAAAGAAGTCTAGCTTCTTACCTCGGGCAATTTATACCTTAATGCTAGCAATCCATAGTTTTTGCAGTATTCACTACAAAATTCAACTAAATAAGAACGTTAAAGAACTATCAATTATAACAAAATGACAACCAAGAGTTAACACAACCAATTTAATATATGTATATTTATTTTCAAACACAAATTTATTCAAATAACATATTTGTAAGGTTTGACAATTTTATAATATAAAAATTGAAGTATCCTAAGTAGAACCCTAGATCTAGTTTGGTGTAGGTATCGCTATGACACATAAAACCAAGCCTTGCATCACATACTTTGTATATATGCTAAATTCTATTTAAAATAGTCGAATTTGGCCATTTTGCCTAATTTTAGTACTTGATCCTACTTCGAACTGAACATAATTATGCCATGGTTCCACAAATTTGTCTAAAATCTCCGAATGATCATTAACAACTTATTCTCAACGAGGTTGGTGCTGAATTTAAACATAAATATTGTCTAAAATAACCCTACATGATATATATACTAAGCTACTAGCATATATCATAATACAAACTATACTTACAAAATTCCTATTGACATTGATGATTTTATATATTAGAAGCTTGAATTTTGGTCTCAATGTGACCGAGTGTCGATACCATATTATATAAATACTAGACAACTATGATATACTAACTTAAAATACACAAAAGCTTGTGTATTAGATAACCAATGCATCCGTGAATCAAGTTAACCCCTAATAGACCTAATTTTAATTTTTAAACACAAACAATTGGCTCTAAATTTATTTTCGGACACTTACTAAAACGATTCAACAAGTCCCCAACTACGTGTCGTATACTTATATATCCTACTCAGACAAGTATTTTATGTTCTATGTGAACTAAAACTGAGTTAATAAATATTTATGCTTGATTGAGTGTATCAATCAAGGCCCTATATTCGCATGCACATACAATTTGTTGTCTAGTCTAAGATCCTAGAACAAACCATTATCACTCATATTTCTAATTATCGAAGTAGCATCACTTTTACAATTAGAAAATCACATATTCATATAAACATATACACATGGATTTCAAATAAAATCTAGAGTGTCACATATTATGTAGTTTCAAGTAATACTTGTAAATATTGAACTAGTTGTTCAAAGAATCATCCTTTGTATAAATGAGGATATGCATTCTCTATATTTATAGACAACAAAATCCCCATAATATAGAACCTAGGTTAATATATCAAAAATATAATATCCTAGCATAGTGGATATCAAGTACTAAATGGTTTTGGATTTTTATCAAACAACAATGTGCAAGATTCAAAGGATTTAAAAGTAAAATTGACAAGAGGATGAGGGCTTGCCTTGGAAGAGGAGTTTGGGGATTGGACATTGGGGTTTAGGGCTTGGATTTGGAACTTCCTTCTTCTTCTCCAACTTCCTCTTCTTCTTCTTCTTCTTCTTTTTTGAAAGGATATTTGGAATGAAGGAGAAGAAGAGGAAGATGATGTGAGACTCATCTCACAGTATTCGTATTTTATGCGGATACATATTTCTGTGATATTTCTTGCTCTTATTTAGTTCTCGAGGCAGCTCAAAATTTTTAAAAATTGAAACTTTACTACTTGACCGGTATACCGATGATATATACTCCAGTACACCGACGATATACCGATCCTGAAGATATTTGTTTCACTTTTTGAGATTCCTATATATAGTACTTCTTCTTCTTTTTTCTCTTTTATCTCTCTCTCTCTCTCTCTCTCTCTCTCTCTCTCTCTCTCTTCTCTTCTTCTTTCTCTCTTGAGCTTGGAGCTTGGTCTTGAGACCTGGAGTATGGTTTTTGAACCTCTTTGATGAGGTGGACTAGAAGACTTAAGCTGGGAGCTCGCTTTAGGCAAGTACACCTTGTCGATTTCATGAACTTCTTTTACTTTCTGTCATTTTTCTTCCTGGAGCTTTGGTTGTTGCTTTTTAGCTTATACTTACTTTACTATATTTTGCTATTCTCGTAATTTCTAGTTTTTTTACCGTCTTGGTTTTGAATTCTGGTAGAATTATGTCCCGTCCCTTTTTGGTAACTCGGTAACGGAGACACTACCGAAGTTGTGACCGTGAGTTTTAGTCCATATTGTGATATGAGACTTACCCCTTGACTTGACTTCTTGCTAGACTTAATTTTGGTGATTTTTGGGGCTTGATTTGGGTCTCGAAAATCAGATTCTGACTTTGGCCTATTTTTCGTCAGAAACTGGCATACCGACGGTATATCAATTTCGAATCTAGATATTTTCGTGGACCTTATCGGAATACCAATGGTGTACTACAGTATACCGACGGTATACCGATCTTGTCGACATTGTTAGATATTTGTCTTGGCTGGCATACCGAATGTACACTGGGTTGTACCGACGGTATACCGATTTGAAAAACTTTATTTTCCAGCAGGTTTCTTGCCTACTTGGAATGGCATACCGACGGTATACTCTAGTATACCAATGGTATACCGATTTTTTAGAATCCAGAACTTTCTGTATTTTTGCTATATCTTGACTGGTATACTGTCGGTGTACTGGACTGTACCGATGGTATGCCGATCATGTTCTTTTTTTAGGAATTCTTGGTTTTTTGAGTTTTTGTTTGTTTCTTCTGGCTTTTGTTTGGACACATGATTGACTTGACTTGTCAAGACATGAACTTATATGGCTTTAGAGGGATGGACTTGACTTGGCTTTATTTGGTTCTACTCGGCCTTGTCCGGCTACACGTTACATGATTGAATGGACTTGACTTGGCCTGACTTGACATGGCTTCTCATGGTTATACTTGGTTTCACTTGGCTTCACCTGGATTGATATGGCTTCACTTGGCTTTTTCTGGCTTCACTTGGTTTCACGTGGCTTGATTGTTGTCATAGCTTACATGAGTCCGTTTGTCCAATGTATATTGAAACTGGACTATATTACTTTTAGAACTTGATTTATCTGTATCATGTCTAGGATGGATTCTATGGAATGCCACACTCGAATTCATACAAAAAAATGCTAAGGATTAAACAACTAGAGACTCACATAGTTCATGGCTAGAGATTTTCCTAGATTG